>JAJHJA010000305.1:0-600000 GCA_021202915.1 Heliconius himera
TAATGTCAAAAATTGGTGGAGTGTAGTGTTAACACTAGTTTCTCTCCGCCTACCCTGCTGTGCGGGAAAAAGCGTAAAGATATAAATAGGACAATGTAACCATAATTCTTACTGAATTATTATAATGGTTGAAGACCAAAATGTTTATGCCAGATCCGTGACCGTTGGCCGTTATGGAGGACGAAGCATATCGTTAATTATGTAGAATTGTGCCTTGAAATATACCTATTTTGTAATAATTTACAATTATGTCAGTTGTAAGACTTTAGATAACTTTACATATTTTTAGTGTGGACATATTAAATCATATTTTTTACAGAAGTCGTCGTGGTGCATGGGCACAAGCTTGTAAACGCAGCAGCTGTGGGTTCAATCTCCACTATGGTAAATTAAATATTTTACATCTTTATTTCTTCACTTTGGTGACGAAGCAAAGCGTGGCGTCCAGTTTCGCCACGCAATTCAACACGCAATGTCCTAATATTTCGGCGAAAAGTGGAAAACGAAGGTGTATTAATGGGAAACGGAAAGTCTTAACCCAGGTTCTCTATACCCACTCGGCTATGTACGGGACATAGCTATAATGGAAATATCCGAATATAATAAAACGGTTAGAAATGAGATCTATAATATGAGGTCAAGACAAACTAAAATACTTTTCGAACAATGCACACTAGAACAGTCAACAGTAACAATATTGAAAATTCTATAGAAAACCCAAAAGCAGAACAAAGAACGAGGAAATGCAATTTCGCTTTTTAATATAAGATCGAGACGTACATTTGTACAGTTCATAATCTGTATTCATTTTGTAAGAAAATTCATAATCTTTGCGCCTAAAAGTATTAATCTAAAGGGCCTAAGAAATTCCACTTTTCGTCCATTACTTTACATTTTGGACGTAATTGTGTTATCTACGTTCCATTAAACTTTCTTTAATAATTCTTTTGTATTAAATATTTTTTTGTGTGTATTGTTTCATTTTGATTCTGATCTATTCTTAAGACTTAATCGTCTTATCCTTTATACGAAGTTTTATCAGAGTCTGTAATTTCAATTAATAATTTTTATTCTGAATTTAGAATAAGATATTGGAAATTAAAATTTTGTGTTAATTTAAATAATAATATATAACTTTTTTGTATTGTTTTAAAAAGGCACTGCGTAAAATATAATATTGAAGGTAACAAAAATGAAGCATTCCAAAATTCCAAGATGAAAGTTATAAAGACGCCGGATTGCCAGTAATTTCTGTAAAATCTATAGGAATTTCTGTATACAGAATATCAAATTCTATTTATTACAAATCGTAATGCTGAATACGGTTCACAGCACGAAATAGTAAACTACCAAAAGAACGTTTGAGGAGCTCTTGCATTATGCAATAGCCCTTCATACTGACTTGGCTCAAATCCAACGAAGATTTCGGTAATTTACATCTCTGGTACTTAAACAGTATTTTTTGTTTTAATTTAAAACGAACTTGGAGTGAATTCGAAACACGGCAGAGTAAAGGTGAATGGCATTTTGATTGTAGATATTTTATTTTTGTGGCTTATGTACGCGCACATATTAATCGGATTAAATATTTTCTTTATTGACGGAGGCCAATTGGGGCATAGAGGCACAAACTTGCAACTGTAAGCGAGACAGGTTATAGGTTCGATTCATATACGAATAAATTAAATATGTAATTTTTTCATTTACTTTGAGTTTCTTGTTGTCTCTTCACAGCAGAACCCGCCTTCCAAAGCAATGGTAATTCTTTTTTGTATGTTCCGACGCCAGAAGTCCTTACAATAGTCCATTCGAATAAAGAATATTTTGAATTTGATTTCAATCTTCACTAGATAATAATAAAATAAAATAAATAAATTAGCTTCACGCTGTATCCCGCACACAGCAGGGTAGGCAGAGGGAACCTAGTGTTAAGACACTCCGTTCCCCACTTTCTGCCGAATTCTAGAGGCATTGCTAGTATTGAGTGGTAGAACTCAACGCCGCGCTTAACCTCGCCACCAGAGCGAAGAAATGGAAATATAAATTTAAGTAAATATTTCATCTCCTCGAGTGGGGATCTTACCTACAACCAGTCGGTTTTACAGTCACACTTCATGCCGCCTGCGCCACGACTGGCCTCCTAAATAGATAAATAATAACACCGCTAAAATTCACCAACCAAATGAAAATTAAACTCAACAAATACTCAACTAAGTGTAAGTGCGTATTGCGTATCCAAAACCGAAATAGGACGTTAATCAGTTGACTTGAAACCGTCACCATCTGTGCTCAAGAGGATATTACAATTTGCACGCTTACGGTTCGTTACGCTAGAATATTGATCCATTGTTCGTAGCTCCCTGAATCGTAGAATCGTGTTGATGAATTTCGGTTAAATTGTTGCCATTTCGTTGTTGTTAACACCGTATCCATGTATGGATGTGGATGTGGATGTGGATGTGGATGTGGATGTGGATGTGGATGTGGATGTGGATGTGGATGTGGATGTGGATGTGGATTTCTATATTTTCTGAACAATGTATTGTTAGTGCTGAAAGCTGAGATTTGCTCCGCAGACATCATTTGTGTTGTGCCGTCTCAATTTTCTGTTATGTGGAAATTTGTTAGTTGTTAGTAGAATAGTCTTTTGGTAATAATAATTTAGTTTTTTAAGATTAACTGGTGGAACAAAAATTTGTAAAATTATGAATTACGTATTGAGTACCGCTACTCAATATGCAACCTAAAGAATTTGGTCGAAAGTGGAGAATGAAAGTGTCTTAATGGGAACGTAGTTTCAAGTCTCAAGTTCTCAGATTCCCTTTGCTTATCCTGCTATGTGCAGGATTCAGTCGAAGCTAAAAAAAGAGAAAACATAAAGAAAGTTATTCTCAATTTATATAATGTGTTTGTACCATTTTAGTTCTTTGGATTATAATAAATACATAAGTTATTTAGATCAAAAGAGATGATTTTTAAAATTACCGTGGACATATCTTCGCTGCATTTGTGGCAACATTTTTTTATATTTTTGTGCATATGAATCACGTTATTCATATTCTATTAATGGCAACAATGAACTTTACATGTACGGAATGTCACAAAAAATAACATGAACTCCAATTCATCACAGAAAATGAAAATGTTATATGAATATGTAAAATAACAATTCAGTGTTCGTAAGCATTTTTTTTAAACTTTATCCTATATAGAAAGGGTAGATGTAATGAGCATAGTGTTAAGACACTTCTTTCTCTACTTAATCCGGCGTTGAAGACATTACATGATAAGTCACGGGTCCCAACTTTCTCTTATTACTGCAGAGAAATAATATAATTAATTTTAGAGAATATCGAATTCGCAACCATCGTTGTAACAGTCGCTAATTCGCATATATGTATATTTATCCATATAACTAACGACACGTAAACAATTTTTCCCTGCTTAAAATTATTATTAAATAATAATAAAATTTTACATTTTTTTTGGATAAACTGCAGCCTATGTATTATGCTGATGTACATATCGCACCTAGTCTCAAATAGTGTCATAATTCAAAATACTAAAATATCGAGAAAACCGCATTTGAAATTTACGCAAGCTTAATTTTTCAATCAATTTTTGGATCATAACTCAAAAAGTAACAAAATTATTGCAATATGATTTTTAGAAAGTTATGATGATTTTTGAAGCTCTTTTAAAGGGTATAGTAGATAATGGATATATTAAAAATATATTAAAAAAATAAAAAAAAATCAGTTGTGTCACTTTATGGATAAAATGTTGTAATTATATCACTAGTGCCATCTAAGTTTAAATAGTAAAGCTATAATTATGCCACTGCTTGAGATACTATTTTAAGATATTTTGAAACTAATAGTATAATAAACGAGATTTTCGATTTTTTTGAATTGTGACACTATTTGAACCAAGGTGCCATATAAGGAATATAATTTTAAAGTTTCATCTGTTCAGTAGTTTTTGCACGAAAGTGAAAAAAACACAATTTGAATTTACAATATAATTTCGACAGTAGATCAATGTTTGACAGTAAACGGGTTGGTTGGAAATTCAATTTTCATTCATGAATTTTAGCTCTTAGTTTCAGTGGTAGCAGGTAGTAAATGTAAGTAAAATAGAAATGATTTTGAAGTTAAGAGGCCAGTCGTGGCGCAGGGGCACAAAGAGTGACTGTAAAACCGACTGGTTGTGGGTTCGATCCCCACTCGAGAAGATGAAATATTTACTTAAATTTATATTTCCATTTCTTCGC
The DNA here is from genome assembly GCA_021202915.1 of Heliconius himera. Taxonomy (NCBI): domain Eukaryota; kingdom Metazoa; phylum Arthropoda; class Insecta; order Lepidoptera; family Nymphalidae; genus Heliconius; species Heliconius himera. Next base: position 4,274 of record JAJHJA010000305.1, read on the forward strand.
TCTGGTGTTGAGGACAAGCGCGGCGTTGAGTTCTGCTACTCAACACGCAATGCCTCCAGAATTCGGCAGAAAGTGAGGAATATCGTGTCTTAACACTAGGTTCCCTCTGCCTACCCTGCAGTGTGCGGGATACAGCGTGAAGCTGATTTTAAAGTTCACGCAAGTTAAGTCTCGGACGGTGATTAGTTATAAATATTTTTGTACAGGTTGCCCATAGAAACTCATCATTCCCTAAATCTTTGTTAAGCCCTGTACAGACATATTTATAAAGTATTTCATTACGGTTGTTTATTTGGAACATTGTTAATTCAATATTTGCTTGTTTCGATTTTGTATCGTTTATACTTGAGCTTGTGATGTAATCGAGTATTGTTTACTTTAATATCATATTATTTTCTTACTGTATATTTATTTTTTGCTACCTTAATTAATTTATCTTGTTTTGTTTTTCTTGATATAAATACTTTATTATATTTGTTAGGATCATCTTTATTATTTTCATTTTCTGTCATATAACGCCAAATTGTAGTTTCTATTTTATTTATTTTTTTGTATTATAGATTCTAGTGCTTCCAATATTTTTTTTATATTATGTTATTTATTATGTTGTGTGTTATAAAATAATTTCTCCACTCAAAGTTTCCTTTTCATTACTCACATTTTTTGTGTCTAATGTGTGTGTGTTTTACTTGCCACAATTTAGTGAGAAGTCAGTCTATCTTTAACTCTTTGTTTTATGTATTATTTTAATAAATATAAAATTCAAGAAACACTTAACACGCAGGTGGGGAACGGAGAGTCTTAATATATGTTTCCTTTGCCTACCCTGCTGTGTGCGGGATACAGCGTGAAGCTAATTTAACTTATTTTGTATTGAAAAAAATATCTTTGAAGAATCGATTTGTTTTTGCATCATTTATATGTTCTTTAATATAATTAAATTCACTCCATAATTTGTTTTCCTTGAAAGGCACAAATAATTAAATTGTCTCGCGTCACCCAAAACGAATTTCGCTAAAAAACAATGAAACGCCGCCACCCATTCTTCACATCCACCAAGATAAACATCAAGATAAAAAGTATACGGGAAAACCATAAACACGAACAAAGAAACGAGGAATATTTATCCAATTTTGTCTTTTTCGCGTTAACAACTAAACTAAACAACTAAAAAACTCCAGGCAATTCAGTAAAACGTTATGGATGACATAATATCGTTTTGAGACTTGAATGCTAATTGAACATATTAAAATGTATTGCTTATCAAGTATCAAGTTCAAACGACTTTACTATTTAAGCAGTAAAAGCCAAATTTCAATGTCTTTAATGTCGACGATATCAAAAATTTGAAGTTCGTGATCAAATATTTCCCTTTTATTTCTAAATAGTCGGTGCCTCGCTTCCTAGTTTCGTATTCATGGCTTTATTTCAACCGGACTTGGGAATTTCTTAACGCGTCGTTGTTTTTCCTTTTGTTGAATACATTTTATAAATTACGATTTCTTCGGTTCGAGTGGAAGATGTTTTTTTTTCATATATTTTTTTCTGCTTTTTGTGTATGTTATTTGAAAATTATGTACATGGGATGTACGTGAGATCGTTATAGCGCTGGGTTAAATGCGTGTGAATATAAGCCCGATGGTTTTGGATTCGATTCCGACTCGGCAATCAAATTAAATTAAAAAAGTACGAGTGACCATGAAATAAAAGTATACAAAAATGTAACGCGAAATGAGTTAAAAATCAACACATTCTGTTCGGATTATAAAGTAATTATGTTTAACTAATCAATTTTTGATTGAGCTCTAAGCATTTTCCCTCATATTACAAAGTAGACAGAAAAACTTAATGCTCAGACACTCTCTTTCCACTTTCCTCCCAATTTTCGAAATGTTGCGTTACTATCTCAAATTTATCTCGGATTTCTCAAAATCCAAAGCCGTATAAAGCATCCACTAGGCCAATAAGGTCTTAATGTACATATGTGGTATGTAGGTGTTAGTTATTTGATTATTTGTGGTTGCGGTTTAGACGGCTAAAGCAATTTCCAATATCGATTCAAATTGGATAGGATGGTGTTTTCAAATTAGATATTTTTAACAAATGATAAAATACTAGCGGCGTTGAATACTGCCACTTAACACGCAATGTCTCCAGAATTCGGCAGAAAGTAGGAATCGGAGTGTCTTAACACTAGGTTCCCTCTGTCTACCCTGTTATGTGCGGGATACAGCGTGAAGCTGTAAATGTAAAAAAAGATAAAATACTATAGTGTCTAAAAAATTATTGCTTTATTTAAGTTCTATTACATTGGTAGGTGTCCCCAATAATACATTTTCTCATATATCTTCTATATATTATTTTAGATAACGATGAATCCCAGTTTTATTATACATATGTAAAAATCTAAAACTCACTAACAGTGACTAGACTCCAAAAATAGAGTAGAGAAAACTAGACTTAGAATTTTTTAAATTTGACATATAGCTAGGTTAGTGACTGTAGGGCTGCCCCTTCTTCTATACTAAGAGGAGATTTGTCGAAATTTCCATTTATTACTCCTTCTTTATTTATTATTCCTAACATTCTAGTAGGTATATGTTTGTCTTTTTTTTAAATGCAATGTATTCGATATATCGAGTTCGAATATTGTACTTTTAGAATCGATATTTACGTTATACGTCAGTTAAATTATTTAGTCGTAAAAATCGAAGAAGTTTGTGTTAAGAAAATGTTTGTATCATATTTATTCTATAAATAGATATGAGTTTCTACTGTAGTAGTAATTTACTTTAAAAGCAAACTTCAGTTTATAGGGCAATTTAATCAGTGAAAATGTTTGGAATACGCAGCAAAGGTAACAAAGGTATCAAGATTTCGTCGATGTCAAATAGAAATCGATTTGGATGTGGCTATTTTACACACACAGACACAGGGAATCTAGAGTTAAGACACTCTTCTTCACACTTCTATGCTTTTCAACAAAATTCGGGACAATATTACGTGTTGAGTTGCGGAACTTTTTTTTGCATTTTTATATTTTTAAGCATTTTTGATGTATCTTAGAATTGAATGTTCCTTCTTCAACACAACTTAGACCTAGTTAGAATTAATTTCGCATAATAGTAATGAAAATATAATATAGCAGTATTATAAAAGAAACGATTCCGCAAAATAGAAGATTTGGCACATTATTTTTAAAAATGTTTAGTTTTATTTATTCCACACTTGATAAGGAAAAATATTATTGTTGAAAAACGTATAAAAAAATATACAGCGGGATTTGAACCTGCGCCTCTTGGCAATCGTCCATGAAGACGATCATCCGATCACTAAGCTATTCGTTGTTGGACAGATTCCAAAAAAAATATATCGCTACGTTCAAATTTTTTTTATTTTTCTAAAAAAATGTAACACTATATTTTTTCGCGAGATTACACAGCCAATTATGAATATTTTTTGTTTGTTGTTGTTATTATCTTGAAAAGTCTTATATATATATCAGAAGATACCCAACCAGAGCGTTTTCTGAAAAAAATATTTTTCGATTTTTCACATTTCGAGTCTCTATCTTCTAATAACTAGGCTATAATATATAATACTACTAAAGCCCATACTATTTACCCATTGATAAAATCAATCAATTAGGCACTAACAAACAGTCAACCACCGGACTGATTACAACCAACACGTCTACATTACGACCCCTGTGACAGTCCCTAAACACCAAATTTGAAGGGCGACCCTCCATTAAACATAATAGTTATATTTTCCTCTAAACACTATCGAATATATGAAGATAAAGCTATTCCTTTTATCTATGTGGTTGTTTATAAAGGAATGTAAGTAAAATGAGGGTATTATGTATTAAATAAAATATTTTTTTTTTTTTTAGTGTATTTTATAAATAAAAATTGTTTTAGTGCTTATTTTATAGAATTTAGGTAGAATTTTAATAAAATCATTTCACTTTTTGATTTTATGCCATCGTGGCGTAATAGCGTGCCAGGTTGTAGGTTTAGTACCACGACTCAACAATTATTGGCTTGAGAATTCGGTGGGAAGTAGGGAACGAAAGTGTCTTAATGGAAACGAAGTGAATTAATATTAGATTTTCAGGTTCCCTCTGCATGCCCCGTTAAGTGCGGAATACAGCATGAAGCTAAATAAAAGCCTAATAATTATTTTTAAGCATTTTTTTAAAAGTGTTATTACACACTTAGGAAAGAAAAATACTTATTTAGAAAACGTATAACAATTTGAACGTAGCGGGACTCGAATCCGAGCCTCCTAGAAACTAAGCCATACGCTAGCTGCTAGTTGCGGAATACAATATATACAGTATGTAGTCGCGGCACAGGGGTACAAGGATGTGACTGGAAACGACGGTTGTGGGTTCGATCTCATTCTGGGGAATGAATTAATCCATATTTTTATTTCTTCGGTCTGGCACCAAGACGAAAAGCCCAGCGTTAAGCAACTCAAAATGCATAGCCCCCAATATTCCACGGAAAATGAGTAACGGAGTTTCTTAACATTAGGTTCCGCTTACTCTGCTGTGAGCGGGATACACCCTAAATCTGATTTTTATAATAATAATCTACAAAGTAGCTTACAAAATATATGTGACAAATGCAAGTACAATGTATGTATGATGTATACCAAAATTATCATGAAACTAAATTAGCAAAATCATCAGAAATTGGTATTACAATATAATATTATGTTCGACAGAAATTAATTAAGGCTTATTTCAACCGTTACATTTAGACGTTTATTAAGTTATATTTTAATGAAGTTGGCAGAATTATTAATTATCTATTATAGGACAATGTAAATAATAGTAATATTCGAAAATACAGTTTTGTTACTTAAAGAGGCATTTGTGGCGCAGTGGGACAACTGTAAAGATAGCTTTGGGTTCGATTCCTATTCAGTGTATTAATGTATTTTCAATTTCTCATTCTGGTAAACGAAATCTGCAACTGAGTGCTCATAAGCGACATTAAAATATTTACTTTCGATAGTATATTGATAAAACAAAGATTGTAACTCAAACTCAATAACATATTTATCTGTGGTTAACGAAGATATCGTCCCATGAAATCTGTGATATACCTATATTTTTTTTTATTGAACCCACGACCGTCCACGTAACAAGTAGCACGACCTATGCCACTGAACCAAGATGACCTCGAATGGACATGGGAATATATTTTTTCTAAACCAAGAAGAATAAAAACCATCACAACCATACCCAACAAAATAATATGTGACAAATATAATAATATCTTCAAAATTCGTAAACATCAAATGGAATCCAAAATAAACAAAAAACGTGTTTCAGAAGGGTTTCCGTTTCGCTAAATATGAAAGGTGATTAATAAACAAAAACCGTTTTAATTTACGGTTTAACCTGTACAAACTCCTTTTTCCGCGTCGGTTAAAATGAACAATGAAATGATGGTTGAAAGCAAGATTCGAGTTCGTGTAGCGCAAAGTAAACGCGGTTTTTTTGTATGGGAATTAGCGTCTTTTCAGAATTGTGTGTAATTTAGTATGGTATGGGGCCAGTTATGGCGCAGGGGTGCGTGTGATTGTAAACTCGTGGGTTCGATTCCCATTTGAGAAAATGAAATGTTTAAATAGAGAGACCAGTCGTGGCGCAGGGTTACAAAGTGTGCCTTTAAATCGACTGGTTGTGGGTTCGATTCTCACTCGACGAGATGAAATTTTTATTTACATTTATATTTTCATTTTTTCGCTCTGATGTCGAGGAGCGCGGCGTTGAGTTCCGCCACTCAACACGCAATTCCTCCAGAAATTGGTGGAAAGTGTGGAACATTTTAACCGAAGCAAAAAATCTTTTCTCCTTTAAAGAATCAAGCCATTAACTTAGAAAAAAAATACTAATCTATGTGATCGCTTCGCAACTGATCCGACATTTTTTTATTTACTTTTACTTATACCTAGACAGGCTAGGCAGATATAAGAGGGTGCCAAACGATACGGTGTTTGCTTATGTCTTTGGCGCTTCGTCGACTGCCTGTAACCTCTTCATATATAGCCTACGGGGGTCCTCATTCATTATACGTGGCCTTCCTCCAGTACTTACTGTGTTCTCGAAGGTCAACTAACGTCTGCCCCTGAATCTCTCACCCTCATTTTTGCTTCACAACTTTTACGTAATACATATAAACATATAATAGCATATAAGAATTTCGACGTAGCTTGATTAGAACGTATAGTTTAGGGGTAAGAGCGCTTTGACGGTTTCCAAGAGGCGCGGGTTCTAATCCCGCTTCGTTCAAATTTTTGTACGTTTTTTAAAAAATATTTCTCTTCCCTAAGTGCGGAAATCCCTTTAAAATTAACAAAAGTATCTATTTAATTAGGGTTCGGTACCTCAAAAGGTAAATACAGAACCCTTATAAGATCACTTTGTTGTCATTCTGTTAAGAATATTTATGGCGAGATCGCGTACAGATATCAGTCTGAAATAAATTACGAATATTTTAGTCCACGACTCCTTGAAGCACAGAAAAAATCAAGTATCAATTTTCAATTCATCAAAAGATATTCGATTATAGATATATGATACGCATTTATGCATCGATTATTTTGCATTTTATATGAATTTCATCGAGAAATCAAAACCTATAGTAAAAGTCCTGTAGAGCTACAAATATGAAAGGAGAATGAATCTTTTGGGCCTACACGTAAAGAATTGAGATGTGATCTAAAAAAATACATTTTTTTTTTATTTTTAGAATAGCAAATAATAAATTAATTGACATTCTGGAAGTGGAGAAAAATGAAAAAAAATAAGATTTAGATTCTTAATCGATTAAAATCAATCATATTTTAAATCAGATGTGACAGCTGATTGACAATCACACCTTGTCTAATGATTTTTTGCATTTTTGCTTCTGTTTGTCACCGCAAAATCAGGCCATTAAATAAAAAACAAAAAAGAACATTTGCTTCAGTCATAACGTTCGTGTCATAACGCATCGACCTTTTGAGTGTTTTCCCGTTTGTTTGATATTTTCAACGAATACTGTTTTGTTTTCCTCGGATTTTGATTCTGCCTACTTTGTACGACCCTGGCTTCCCCACTGGACTCTGAAATCTTTTGGATCTTACGACCGCCACGCTATGGATATGAATCGCTGTGTGAATTGTGGGATAGCCTATGGACACTGCAATACCCTAGTCCGGCGACCTTTAGACGATGAAAACCACCACAACCTGGTTACTTAGAGGTGTGATAAAATCCACACATATAAGCAGGAAAATATATTTCTGTTACATTTTAGTTGACAGCTTTCGTAGAGGAAGGGAAGCTATTGCTATGAAATACTGTAGGAAGACGAATGGTAGGCTGATGTGCTCATGTTATGAGTATTATATAAGGTACCATACCTTAGTTGGGTTAGATACCAAAATAATTTAGTTCCACCTGCACACTTCTTAGATGACATTTTAATAATAGATAATAGAAGAAGAATAATATAAAAAATATTCATTAAAATGTGTTTTATTTATAAATAATAAACATTAATGCTTAAACAACTCAGTACTTATTCACATATTTTATAGAAGTTGATATTCAAGAAATTGTGCTGCGATCTTAACCTCAATTTTTTCAAATCTCTAATAACTCAACTCTCTGATTGCCAAAATTTATATAGATTTCAGGGAGGGAATGATGTGCCTAAATCTATTAAATCATACCATTTTTATATCTTTACATTCTGGGCCCAAAAATGTATGGAATAGTTTCAGTCTCCTTTGGCACGCAGTAAGAACTTAGAATACAAATAAAGAAAAAAATTCAAAAAGTTAAAAAATATAGATATTTCATTGAAAAAATCATTAAAAAATTATAATTGTAGGTTAAAACTGAGCGTAAACTTTAATAAATTGTATTTCCCGTTGACATACAATCGTGAAATTGATACAGAGCTGAACCTCTATACGAGTCCCTACTCACATATGACAGGGTTTTTATCAGCTTCAGCTGTATCCCGCACACAATACTGTAGGCAGAGGGAGCCTAGTGTTAAGACACTCCGTTCCCCACTTTCTGCCAAATTTTGGAGGCTTTGCGTGGTGAGTGGCAGTACTAAACGCCACGCTTAACCTCGACACCAGAGCAAAGAAATGGAAATATAAATTTAAGTAAATATTTCATCTACTCGAGTGGGGATCTAACTCACAACCAGTCGGTTTTACAGTTACACTTCGTGTCGCTGCGCCACGACTGGCGTTGACAGGGTTTTTTTTAATAAAATAATTACAGCATCACAAAACACAACCTATACTTACAATAAACCAAAAATTATAAAACAGAAAGTGTCAGAACACTCTCCTTTTATACCTTAATGGGCCACAGCCAGCTATTACCATAAAAGTAATATTTCAAATAGTTTTTTTCCCCAACAGCATCACAGTGACATCTTTTCGTTTGTGCCATTGCATCCGTGGCAACAAATAATACTAGTACGTCGGCGTGTCGTCGCGACGTTTCCAATTTACCACCCTTTGTGCATGTCAGGGTTCCGCATATGCGAGTGACTTTATATTTTATATTAACATTGAGTAATTTATTCTGTTATTCTCGATTTTTGTATGTATTTATTTATGAATAATAGTTTCACTCTGTATCTCGCACTCAGCAGGGTGGGCAGAGGGTTAAGTGTTAAGATACTCCGTTCCCTATTTTCTGAAATCCACCGAGCCGGAGTCTGGAGGAAGTATTTATTTATTAATTAATTTTGGGGCCGGTCGAAGCGCAAAGGCACAAAGTGTGATTGTAAACGCGACTGGTTGTGAGTTCGATCCCCACTCGAAGAAATGAAATATTTATTTAAATTTATATTATATCCATTTCTTCGCTCTAGTGTAGAGACAAAGCGTGGCGTTGAGTTCCACCACTGAAAGTAGGGAACGGAATGTCTTATATATATGTTATCTAGGTTCCCTCTGCCTATCCTGCTGTGTGCGGGATACTGCGTGAAGCTGATAATTCTTTTTATTTAGGCATTATGGATAATTTTCCCAGTTAATGTCAAAGATTACTATTATTATAAACCTGAATAGTTTGTTTGGTTGGAGGCGCTACTCTCAGGAACTGTTGGATCAAATTGAGAAAAAAATTACGTAAGTCCCTTTACTTACGTCCCTTTATCGTTTTGATGTAACCCACTTAGCTCCCTAGTAGTGCAGTTATCTCGTGCACTTAGAATGTAACCTGACCACGCTTTCGACATAATCAAAGAACCAAAATTTAGTATTAAAGATAAAATTTTATTGTTACTGTAATTGTTCAAAAATTGTACAATATTAAGGAGAAAGTTTGTAAGTTTCTTTTTGCCAGGATAACATGGAAGGAAATATTTAATTTCCTGTTGTTTCAACAGGAAATTAAATATTTATTTACATTTATATTTTTATTTCTTCGCTCTGGTGTCGAGGCAAAGCGCGGCGTTGAGTTCCGCCATGTATCCCGCACATAGCAGGGTAGGCAGAGGGAACCTAGTGTTAAGACACTCCGTTCCCCACTTTTTGCCGAATTCTGGAGGCACTGCGTGTTGAGTGGCAGAACTCAACGCCGCGCTTAACCTCGACACCAGAGCGAAGAAATGGAAATATAAATTTAAGTAAAAAAATTCATCTCCTCGAATGGGGATCGAACCCACAACCAGTCGGTTATGGGTATGGGCTATTACAGTCACACCTCGTGCTGCTGCGCCACGACCGGTCTCATATTTTTTAAGATATATATAAAAAAATATGTCTTTCAGAAATTATTCGGAACAATCACTTTTTTAATTTACCTTTTACCAGACTTCTATTATATTTGACTTCAAGAGTACCACAAACTATCTGGTTTCATTCACAAGGATCAATGATCGAGCTATCTAACCTACAAGAACCAGTGAGCGTATCACTGTGGTTAGATCGGCTATCATATTTATATACATTTCTGAATACCTAATTCGAATGTTATTGACTTAGGACGTGACTGACTTGCAAATGGTTTTAACTCAAACCAATAGTAGAAGCTACAGTAATAATTTCTTGAAAATAGTGAAATTTAGAAACCTTTTACTTTGCAACAGTTCAGCTTAAGTTATTTATTAAACATTCTAATTCTTTTTGACTTTCATATTAGGTGAACACCTGTGAACCCAGGTATATAAAAAATATGTTTAATATGTTAATAATTGGGAAGTTGGGAAGTAATTTCGTTATTGATGTTCAAATAAATTGCAGTATTGTAACAGATTTTCCAAATCAGGCAGAAAGTGAAGATAGGCTTAGACACTACGTTGTTTCGTTAAATAGACATTGAGGTTTTACTGTAATTTTTAATTATTCACATAGCAAACCAAACTGAGTATCAAGACACCCATCTCTGCTTTAAGACATTGCCCAGGCTGAAGACATTGTGCTGTGAGCGGTGAAACTCAACGCCACACTCGCGCCGAAATTAAAATAATTCACTCCAATGGAGATCGAACTAACAACTGCGTTTATAGTTTCAAAATTAATGCTGGTTCTTTGCCACTACATACATTAAATTATATAAGAAATGCATAAAACGCTTATAAGCATATAACAATACCTTACTAACTTACCAACCAAACCAGTTTCCTAGCACCATATTAAGTAAGTTGAGGCCAGTCGTGGCGCAGTGGCACGAAGTGTGACTGTAAAACCGACTGGCTGTGGGTTCGATCCCCACTCGAGGATATGAAATATTTATAAATTTATATTTATAATTCTTCGCTCTGGTGTCGAGATTAAAGGCGGCGTTGAGTTCTGCCATTCAACACGCAATGTCTCCAGAATTCGGCAGAAAGTGTCTTAACACTAGGTTCCCTCTGCCTACCCAGCTATGTGCGGGATACAGCGTGACGCTGATTTAATTTTTTATTTATTTTAATATTAAGTAAAAAATTGTACCAAAGTAACGTTTTTTCAAGAAACTACCCGTTGTTTCTTAATATCAGAAACCACAAAGTTAAAATATGACTCGGTGTTAAGCGAATTGTATAACGGCGTCGGTCGACCGTTGAGGCAACCTATTACATAGCAAGACCAAAATCCAGAGCAATTCGAATAAACGCTTATTCTATAATAGCTTTCGATATTACATTTTCCTTTTAAATGGTATCTTGTTTTATATTGACTGGTACTTGCCTCTAGATTCTTAAATGTCTGCAAAGCAGTTTTGAATTTTAATCGTAATATTTGCAGTAATTTAGCACAAATTGGTTAAAATTTCAATGATTTCACTTACTTCTTTTTCAATGAGTTCACGGATCATTATTTATTGTATCATATCTTTTTACACTCTAGCTTTTAAAATTGAAGAAGTAAAGTACCATAGACGAAGATACTAATATTATATTTTTTTTTAACTTCACATTATATCCTTCATCTAGCTAGGCAAAGGGAATCTAGTTAAAAGTCAATCCATTCCTAACGCAATATCTAATTTTAAAGGCAATACCTGAGTGAGTAGCGAAACTACATACCCGATTTTGTCATGTTAACAGAACGAAAAAAATTTAATTATCGATCCCCCTTCGCAAGAATCGAACCCTGTCACATCTATCGTTTTTACAGACGCTGTGCCGTTATGCCACGATGGCCTACATAAAAAAAAATACAATTTAAAAAGAAAAGATTCAATCAATACATCAAATCACATTGAATGTGTTGACAAATACCTGATCAAAGTCCTCCTATATACTTTCAATTCAGGAGACATCCCACAAATTTTTCATACATTATACCTTAGATGGATGTCGGTCACGTCCTCCGTACCAATTCTCTTGATTACTGAATAAGCCGGGACTAAAAAAACACCTGAGTAATGGTTCCCAGAATTCTTTTAGCGGAATTTTTGCTTACAATCTTAATCTTCTTAAATGTTTCATAAAATATTTGATGTCAGCAGATTGTTATCGTGATTTTTCATTGAAAAATCTGTTGATACACTTCTTATTAAGTTAATGTGAGTGATTTCTTTTTCCGTTTTGTGATTTTTAAGGAAATTTGAATAGAATTTAATATCGATAATAGTACTTCTACTAGTAATTTGTAAAAATTGGAACATTTGCATAAAGTAAGATACACAAGGGTAATTGTAAATTCGAATCGCGCTTGAGGCAAAATTCATATTGAAAAAAAAAACAAAAGTAAAGTAGTAAAGAAAAGTAAGTACAAGGATTTTAGTGTTCAAATTTTTTACTCCCCTCTTTCCACCAGACACATTTTTGACATTACGTGTCGAGTGGTGGGATTTAATGCCGTACATTACCAGTTTCACGCTGTATCCCACACAGGGTAGGCAGAGGGAACCTAGTGTTAAGACACTCCGTTCCCCACTTTCCGCCGAATTTTGGAGGCATGGCGTCTTGAGTGGCGGAACTCAACGCCGCTCTTTACCTCGACACCAGAGCGAAGAAATAGAAATAAAAATTTAAATAAATATTTCTTTTCCTCAAGTGGGGACCATAACCATTACCTTTACAGTCAAACACGGCAAAGGTGATCGATCACTTGAAAATATACTTACGGCTCCGTGTCGCTTTTCTCTTTTAAAGTTATTTATCACCGCCATCAAAAATTATTTAAAATTTGTACACATTTTCATATCTTATACGGAACGGAGTGTCACATGACATTCTGCCTATCCTGCAGTGTGCGGGATACAGCGTGAAGCTGATTTTTTTTTTATTTTATCAAATCTAAATATCTATAGATATACGGACCAATCATTTCCAATAGCAAATAGTAAACGTTGTACTTCTGGTACATCGAAATCCTAGTTCCTCGGTCTATAGAGAATATCAAACATTTAAGCTTATTGACCATACTGATGTTTGTTCCGGTCTGATAGGCAATACTCTGTATGAGATACTGCTACCCAACAACTGCTTTATTTATGGCGAAATTCAGAATATATGTGTGGATTATTTGCATAATTTCTTAATTATATATATATCGGATTTTGATTTCGGAGCACAACGCCGCGCTTTGTCTCGTTACCAGAACAAGGAAATAATTAATTCTCTTGAGTGAGAATCAATCTTCACCACTGGCTTCTAAGCTTTTTTTAACTTCACATGTATCCTCTGCACTTAGCAAGTTAGGCAGAGTGGACCTGGGAACATAATAATAAGACATTTAGTTCCCATTAATACACTTCCGTCCTCCAATTTCCGCCGAATTCTGGAGATATTGCGTGGTAAGAAAGAAAATACAATTTTTTTAGAAAACGTATAAAAATTTAACGTAGTGGGACTCGAACCCGCGCCTCCTAGAAACCGACCAAGCGCTCCGACCACTAAGCCATACGTTCTCATCAACCTATGTCGAAATTTTTATACGCGTTTATAAAAATATTCTCTAACATAAAACCATTGTATAAAGTGAAAGGGAAAACTTAGTATTATAAATACCCAAAAAATGTATATATCACGCTGTAAACCTCAAATAGGATATCGATTTGGGGTGAACTGAAGCGTAAACTTACACCTCGGAAAAATCGGTGGTCAGTGAGTATTTCTTAGTTCATTTAACAAAATCAATGGATCCTTCCTTTCCTTGGACTCTTGGCCTTTTTGTTTTATATTGCTCTAGTCTGTTGAATGTTTATTTTAGATTTATTTCAAGAGAATTTTCCTGGAGTCTGTTTGGTTTATAGTGAAATATTTTAACTTTATATAATTCACTTGCATCAGTCACTAGGTTCCGTTTTTTTGGGTTATGTGTTTCTTTCACCCACTTCCACAGGTTGACAGGAAGAAATACCTTTTAGAGATAAGTCCACCGTTGTTAACCTTTCTGTGACTTTATTTTCTTTGTTTTTTACTTACTTTACCTTACCTTACTAGGCAACTAATGTTTACATCAAGGCTCTGACTCTTTGTGACTAAAATTATATATTCCAACTAAGAACACAATCCAAATGTTATCAATATCGGTTCAGTAGCTTTTAAGATATGAGCCCACGCAGTTATTATTGGATATGTAGATTATAATTTTTTTAATAACTTATTCTAAGTAACTCCACTTTTCATTTGAATTATAACAGATACATATTATTTTATTTTTTTTTTTTTTATGGAAAAGACAAGGCAAACGAGCGTTCAGGTCACCTGATGGTAAGTGATCACCGCCGCCCACGACCCTGTGCAACACCAGAGGAGCTGCAGGTGCGTTGCCTGCCTGTAAGGTGGTTTGGGCTAATAATCATGTCATTTTTAGAGTACCATACCTAAAAGGTAAATTTGGAACCCTTATAGGATTACATTATTGTGTATATCATTACAAACTTATGTTTGTGAAGGTCCCTCGGTGAGTGGATCCGATTCGCACTTAACCGGCTTTTTAAGCTTCATGCTGTATATCTCACATAGCAGACTAAGCAAAAGGAACTTGGGAACCTAATATAAAGGCATTCTGTTCCACACTTCCATTTCCAAATATCTCAAATTCATAGCAAAAATTAGATATCATCTTTATGAGATAAAATAAGATATTTAACAACAGAATCCACTACCACTACACAAAACGACGGTAAAAGGTAGAAAATAATTACCATACATGCCCGTGAAGTAGTTGGACTTACATTTTCACATGCATATTTGATGAACCAATTCCATTAGTCTCCATACATTCTTGTTGATTTTCCACTGCATTATAGCGTTTACGCCACAGGTTATAAGACCAAACGTATTATATACTGTTTAGTTCGGAACGTGGTGCAATAAAAGGTTGGTGCTAGCATCCTTTAGGGAAATTATTGCTATATAAACAAAGCATGTGCGCTTTAGAAAGTAAACTTGTATTATAATAAAAATATTTTGTGAATCTTTGAATAGTGTGGATGTATGTATGTTGGTTTGTAGATGTTTTTTTTTAAGTTTTGTTCGCGTTCGGTTCGTATGTTTTTTTTTTGCTTTGTTTGAACAAGTTTAAAATAAAGAGGTGCATATTGAAATACTAAGTAAATATTGTATAAAAATAATGTAGTGGACTATTTTTAACTAGTATTTTCGAAAAATCTTTTTTTTTATCACTTCCCTGCGATCCTCAACCTACCTGTATATATTAAAACATTAAAAAAATACCTGTATTTATGCCAATTTTTTACTTTTTAAGCACATTTATTTTGTTTGTGGGTTGTCTGTCAGTCACTCAGTTGGAAGAAATGGAAGAGTTTTCATATATGATATGGACTAGAGGTTATATTTTACGTAAGTTTTCTCTGTGAAGGTTTCATAAAATTTGGATAATAATCATTTTACGAGTATATATAAAATTTTATCTTAAACATTTTGCTTGAATTTAATATTTCGTCTTAAACGCTATGCTCTTTACCTGATCTCACAAATATTAACAGCCTTTATATGCCGGTATTGAAAAATATATATAGTTTACAACCGTCATTTTAACCGCTATATATCTTTTTATTATTTTTTTTCAGCTTCACGCTGTATCCCGCACACAGCAGGATAGGCAGAAGGAACCTAGTGTTAAGACACTCCGTTCCCCACTCTCCGCCAATTTCTGGAGGCATTGCGTGTTAAGCGGCTGAACTCAACGCCGCGCTTTCCCCTCGACACCAGGGTGAAGAAATGAAAATATAAATAAATATTTCATCTCCTAGACTGAGGATCGGACCCACAACCAGTCGATTTACAGGCCCACTTTGTGCCCCTGCGCCACGACTGGCCTCTCTGGCTCTCTCTGGATCTTTTTATAAATTTTTCATTATTATTAAAATACATGTTTAGCGTAGCAGTGAAATATTTTTTTTTTAAATTCAAATCATCCCAACCCTAAAGCTCTAGCAGAGGTGGTTTATTATATTCTTAATTTTATATCAGCATTGTAACAATGTATTTTGGACGTCGACTCCCTACCACCAATTCCAATTAAGGGGATCTCCCATGCAGAAATATTTAATGAACCTCTTTCATTTATTGATAGACAAATGAAGTCTAGTAGAATAATGAGGGACCATCTCATTATTTTTAAAATAATATACATATTTGACACCATTGTAACGCAGTGGTAAAGTGAATGACTGTTATTTCAATGGTTGCGGGTTTGATCCTTATGTAGATAGGTGCTTATATTAAAATATATTTTAATTTTCACGGTTTTATTGAACCAAGCACAATATTATATTTTCTTGGCATAACTTACATTCATCATGATGAAGGTATATGTAGACTTTAAAATAATATGACAAACAGGACTCGAATAGAACTCTACAGAAGTCACTAGTAAATAATTTAAGTTTTGAATGTATGGGTCTAAACTCGAATGGCGAGCTATAGGAGCCTGATTTATGACTTGCGCAATCTATATATATAAAAGGACTTGTGCTGACTGACTGAGGTAAGACGCACGCAGAGCCGTAACCGCTGATGGTAGAAACGTGAAATTTGGGCAGATGGTTATTTTCATATTCTGGACATCCACTAAGAAGGGAATTTGAAAAATTTTAACCCTAAAGGGATGAAATAGGGGTTAAAAGTTTGTATGGAAAAAAATTTTTATCTGCACCGATTTTTATAAAATTTGAAATTCAGACTCTTAAAAATATTTAATTGAACACGTGTTTCATGGTTTTTAAGAATTCACCCCCTAAGGGTTTAAATAAGGGGTTGAAAGTTTATATGGAAAAATCTGTAAATTGCCACCGATTTTTATAAAAAAATAAATGCAGACTGTGAAAAATATTTTATTGAATACATGTTTCGTGGTTTTTTTAGAATTCACTCCTAATAAGCGGGCGAAGCCGCGCGCGCCCTCTAGTCTATATATATAAAAGGACTTGTGCTGACTGACTGAGGTAAGACGCACGCAGAGCCGTAACCGCTGATGGTAGAAACGTGAAATTTGGGCAGATGTTTATTTTCATATTCTGGACATCCACTAAGAAGGGAATTTGAAAAATTTTACCACAAAAAGGATGAAATAGGGGTTGAAAGTTTGTATGGATTTTTTTTTCAATCTGTACCGATTTTTATAAAATTTGAAATTCAGACTCTTAAAAATATTTCATTGAACACGTGTTTCATGGTTTTTAAGAATTCACCCCCTAAGGGTTCAAATAAGGGGTTGAAAGTTTGTATGGAAAAATCTTTAAATTGCCACCGATTTTTATAAAAAATTAAATTCAGACTGTTAAAAATATTTTATTGAACACGTGTTTCGTGGTTCTTTTAGAATTCACTCGTAATAAGCGGGCGAAGCCGCGCGCGCCCTCTAGTGCAACTATAAACGTGATAGTTAATAGGTTCGACGCCCACTCGAGGAAAAGTTATATTTATTTTCACTTCCTTGCCCTGGTACCGATTCAAAGCGTGGCATTGTACTCCGTCAAAAAAAATGTTAACTAAATGCAAAATTTAATTTGTTCTTGTGCTTTATTAAAAAAAAATCTATTATCAACTGCTGTTCTTTCAGAAAATAAAATAAATTAATTATAAGTAATAATATTATGTATCTTCTTTTCACATTTCTATAGATTGCTAAATCCTGCCAATATTATAAATGTGAAAATTTGTGAGGACGGATGTTTGTTCCACAAAAACTACTGAACGGATTTATATGAAACTTTACTGTAATATAGCTTATATCATACATCAGAACAACTCATACGCTTCAATTTATGTATTAATTTTAGTTAATATAACAATAACTTTAAGCGGGCGAAGCCGCGTATGGACTGCTAGTACGAAAAAAATATATCTGTTTATATGGACACATGTGTATAGAAAAAAGAAAACTTGTATTTTTTATACAGAATATTATTTCCAACTGAACTTCTAAGAACATTAAATCTTTCATATAAATCCAGACGTGCTCAACCTTTTGTATCGTTATTGTTCGCTTCAATAGCTATACTGACTTGTATTTTGTCCTCTCAGCTAGTTTATTTGAGCTAGCATCGGCGAATACTGTATTTAAATTTATTTTTATATTGAAATTTTCATAAATATCGAGCTTAATATGCATATTTCAATGTAAAAGTAAAGAATTTATTATTGATTTATACATTTTGTAGTACATTAAAAAATGTATTTTTAATAAAATTTATTAGAAACAGAGAAGATATCAGTCGATGGCATTAAAGATATAATGTTAGAAACATACTAGGTCAAAACTGTAAACGCGATAGGTTGTGGATTCGATTTCTACTCGAGGAAATGTCATATTAAATGTTTTCATTTCCTCGCTCTGGAAATGGAATATTTTATTTAAATTTATATTTTCATTTCTTCGCTCTGGTATCGAGGCAAAGAGCGGCGTTGAGTTCCGCCACTCAACACGGACGGAGTGTAAAACACTCTAAGCACACTAGGTTTTCTCTGTCTACCCTAATTTGCGAAAGCTGGTTTAATTTTTGATTTAATTTAAATTTTCTATATATAACAAAACAATACGCTATAATTTTGTACGTTCATATTAATATTATTTACTCAGTATAAAATTATAAATTTAATATCAAAATAATAAGGACATGTTATATTTTATTATAAGCTAAACGATTGTAACCCAACACACGCTCATTGGATTTAAACACAATTATAGACTTTAGCGTTCTAGTAATAAGTTCTGAAATTAGATCAATTTAATTTTCATTCCGGACTTCGATTACAATTTAATTAGGGTTGCCAATGCAGTGGATAGATTTTTATTTTTTTTATTTTTTATTTTAAAAACATTATATGATTACTATATTAAATTCTATGATATTATAAAAAATGCAAAAATTAGAAAGGATAATCCCTAAGTAGGGATACTCAAGATAATTTTAGCAACACATTTTTGCTAAGTCAAGTAAAAATCTTGTATAAATACTATCATCCTCTACTAGAGGCCCTCTCCAGTAATGCATATTTAAAAAAATTACAAATATCTAAAGACAATAACATTTTTCTAATGTATTATTTCAATCTATTCCGTTAGAAAGACAAAATAATATAAAATACCTATAAGCCATACAAATATTTCTACAAAAGTTATATAAGAAATGGTATTATATAAAAATCAAATCAGCTTCACGCTGTATCCCGCACACAGCAGGGTAGGCAGAAGGAATCTAGTGTTAAGACACTCTGTTCCCCACTTTCTGCCGAATCTGGGCGTTGCGTGTTGAGTGGCAGATCTCAACGCCGCGCTTGTCCTAGACCACAGCGAACCACAGCGAAGAAATGGAATTATAAATTTAAGTAAATATTTCATCTCCTCGAGTGGGGATCGAACCCACAACCAGTTGGTTTTACAATGACACTTTGTGCCACGACTGGCCTCATATAACTATGCAAAATAAAATATTTTCACCAAAGCGACAACCCTAAGCATAACGGTTATTACAGAACGTATTATCACTGGCTGCAGTTATGGTCAGTGCATTGAATTTCAACTTTATCACAAGACTAAGCTAATTGAAAGCCTAATTGCTATGCAATTGCGATAGAACAAAGTTTCCTCTTGGCGTACTTGGTCTTGGGTAACTACTTGAAAATTTTGCCAAAATTGATCTTAGATATCCAGATGTACGTACATTTATAGAACGTACGTTTATTATTTGTTTGAATGGTTTATTTATACAATTTTTTTTTTAGATTTTTACTTCAGAATTTAGCATATATTTTTAAGAACATCGATTTTATGATCCTTTAAATTATAAAGGAAATAGGAAATCATCAGTATGGCTTAGCAAAATAATTATTATTTAGCTTGGCAATATTAAAAAAAACATAAAAGGGAAATAAATAACTCATCAGTTGAAACGGTAAGGTGATGAAGGTTTTGATATAGGAGTATACCTACGTTGACAGAGAAAATTCTGGAATATAGTGCTTTTTAACACGCTTTTTATTAGCTTCAGCTTGATATCTATCTATGAGTATGTATGTTTGTAGCGGAAACTTTAAAAGCAAGTGGGAATAATGTGACTTTGCGATAATAATATGCAATACAATGCAATAATATGAAGACAAAACTGATAAAATACGAGTCGGACCCGCCCACCAAAGATTCTGTGCCAATTTCCGGTTTGTAGGTCAACGGTAATTAATGCTTATAATAAATAATACTTAAAAAACTAAAAAATACTTTTTTTAGTTTGATTATCTTTTTAAATTGAATTATGAATAATATTGATCAGATAAAGTGCATAGTTTCAATAGGTTATTTAAAAAGCACTCCACTCTTTTACATTGCAATACTTTTCTTTATTTACATAGTGTAATTCTTAATTCAAATTTGTATTTTTAATTATTTTCTTTTCTTATTTGGCTTATTCTTAAATAAAATTAAAAAATAATATTTTTCACTTTTAATTTTTTTTACAAAAGCGTATTTTTTGTTTTTTTTTTATTATTATTATTTATCGGTCAAAAAGAGTGAATGGTACAAAGTTTAGTTACAATCTATTATACTTTTTTTTATCTGCTAATAAAAAAAGATACAAAGAGTACAAATATAAATTCAACAAATAAACTAAAAAAAATATAAAATGAAACGCTAAACATAACAGACAACCCTAAACTATTTATTTGTCATAAGTAAACACATACCAAATGTACATTCAACACTGCAGCGGTCAATACCTTTTATATAAAATTAGTTTGTACATTTATATGTATATTTGTACAATAACAAATTTAAATATTATTTCCAATTAAGTGATTTGATTAATTTTGCCAACGATTTCTGACGTGGTCAGTTCAAATGTCAATATTAGGCCGTTTACAAACGAATGGTTTGCAATAACATAATTATAATTTTAAATATTATTAATATAAAAACAATACATTGCATTGCGTTTCGACAGTTATTATTAATTCGCTTTCTATGTTATTTTTTTAGCTTCACGCTACATCCCGTATATAGCAGGGTAGGCAGAAGGAACCTGGGAACCTAGTGTTATGATACTCAGTTCTCAGTAAGACACTTGTTCTCCACTTTCCGCCGTATTTACTTCGTTCATTTCCCCGAGTGAAAACCGAACCGACAACCGTTACGCTAGTGCCCCTAGTGCAAAAGGCACAAGGCAAAGGTGGTAGAGGTATTCTTAATGAAATATAATTTATTTTATTGAATTTGTATTTTTAGTTTTAAGTTTTTTATAAAATGATGATAATATATTAGTTCCTTAGTCTGACTCATGAATCGGTGATGTAACACAACGCTGTTTTTTGTCGAAATATACTGCAAAATTAACATATACATACATATAAGTTCTTTGAAAAAAAAGTCTGTACTACTCTTCCACGGGCATTCCCATTAAAAGTTACATAAAGACCAACAAATTACTATAATTAAAATGCTTTTGCTAATAATTCAGTAATTTGAATACAAAAATGCAGTTTCGGTTGTTTAATCAGATTGCTGTAATTAACGCCGCTCGACTCCAATCATTGTTAATTAACTGCGTGATAAAAACAAATAAGAACCGTGTATTGCATTATGTTAAGTCGGCTTGAGTATTGTTTGTTGAGATAATGAGGTCGAAATTCGTTCAAGATTTTTTTTCGGTAAATGTATATTAGTTCATAATACAACAACAATACTAAAATAATAGATTAATATAAATAATAAAAACAAGCGCGGCGTTGATATCCGCCACTCAACACGCAATGTCTCCAGATCCTGGCGAAAAGTGGGGAACGGAGTGTCTTAACATTAGGTTCCCTCTGAATACTCTGCGTCGTGCGCGATACAGCGTGAAGCTGATTTAATTTTTAATTTAATTTTTATATAAATACATATGTATATATATTTTTTTTAAATTATGAAAATCCCTTTTTATTTGCATACCTTTGTGGAGTTTGAAAAAATGGAGAATGAGAGAAAATAATGATTTAGTATCAACTTGCCACATAGGTGCGTAGTACACAATGTTTTAAGTCCTTGCGTAAACAGAAGAAAGAAGAATTTCATGATATGCAGGAAAAAAGAGTTTTGTTTTCTACAGTTCCGTATCCAAAGATTAAAACAGGACTCCATTACTAAGACTGCGCTGTCTATCTGTCAGTCTGTCACCAAGATGTATAACCGTGATATTTAGTTGAAATTATCACAGATAATATATTTTAGTTGCCGATATAACTGCAAATACAAAAAAAAAAGAATAATAAAATAAATATCAAATTTTCCTATACAACAAACGTGATTTCTTTACCGTTTTTAAAGACAAAGTACGTTCTTAAGGAACGAAACCCTTCGTGTGCGAATCCAACTCGCACTTGGCCAATTTTTTCACTTTAAGCTGTTTTCCCACTATTAAAGATAACTAGCGTTAGCTACATTTAACCCTCCACTTAGTTTTAACCATCACACGTCAAAGCCATTACCGCTTGAATTATTACGGTACCGTTCATTAACTACGTAAATCGTGAAAATTACTCTTCATATTAACCTGATATGTCACTGTCAATAGCACATTAGGCTATTATTAAAACATTCACGTTAGCCGTGTTGTATTTGAAAATGTACTTGAAATATTGTATTGTTAATGGCGTAACTTAACGCCGATCTTTGTGGTATCACGGTGGGGATATATAGATAATACTATCTACGGCCTGAGTGGACATCAAACAAACATCTTTTACCATTTACAGCCAGATGTAACTTTTTTTTAGTTTTACGCCGTATTCCACACATAGCAGGGTAGGTAAAGGGAACCTAGAAAGAATGACATTCTGTTGCGTGTTGAGTGACGAAACTCAATGTTGCGCTTCGCCCCGTACCAGAGCGGGGAAATTAAAAAAAAATCTTATTCCATGAGTGGAAATCGAACTCACAACCGCCGCGTATACAATCACACGTTTGTGCCACATCACCATGAGGTCTTTAACAGTATAATAAAAATAATAATATAATACTTTATAGCACCAAAAAGAAAAAAAAACAGTTTAATAAATTATATTAATTTACAAATAAATCAATGTGTAGTGGCGGCCTTATTTTTGCTAAAATGAAAAATAAAAAAAAATAAAGCAAACGTAACGAGGCAAAGTACGACGTTGAGTTCCGCTAATCAACACGAATAACTCCAGAAATCGGCAGAATGTGCCATTACACTAGGTTCCCTCTACTTACCCGACTACGGGACACAGCGTGAAACAAAAAAAAACACAGATACATACTACAATATGCTCAAAGTTGTCTATTATTATCATCCCTACACCGTAAATAGATTAAAAAGACCCATAAAAACGGCACGAAAACCGAAACTGAAATAAACTTGTCTTCACTTAGATCATAAATCTAACAATTTGGGTTTTCCTATGCGTTTTTGCCGACGTGTTAGTTTATGGGTTATGTTGGAACAACACATAAAATGTTAGTAGTATGGATTCGTTGGTTCTGGCGCAAGCGCCAGAACCAACGAATGCCAGTGTGCCAGACCCCGCGAGTCGATGCGTCGGAACTAAAAAAAAAAAAAAAAAAAAAAAAAAAAAAAAAAAAAAAAAAAAAAAAAAAGGTTTAGCCCCCCATTTGAATCGATTGCGCTGGGTCCCAGAGCTCTATCTCTAACCATTCCAAAGATAGCTTTTCGATTAATTAAATCCCACTAGTCGCTTATTAGTCACCCTCATTAAGCTCACGCACAGCCTAATCACTCACTTCCCCGAATTGCTAACGAAGAACCTACGTCACAGTGCAGTGTTGCTGTCTCTTTCTTGCATTACTCATCACCTAACGACGTCACAGTGCCTGTCTCTTTGTCGCTATGTTAAAAAATAAATACTTGCAATTTCTCTCATTTTAATGTGAAACAATATTTTGTTTATTAAAAACTTCCCATTTAATATATATATATTTTTATGAAATCTAAATAGTTCTATTGTATTTTTTATTATACAATGTTTGAAATAATGGCGCGCCGGTGAAACAATATTTTGTTTATTCAATAGGTCTCGATTTGATATATATTTTTTTATTTAGTTTTTAGTTGTTATTGTGAAATTTTAAACCTGTTCAAACTTCTAACAGATTTTGTCATTATTACTAATGGCATTGTTTCTTTATTACTCATAAGTCATAAGCATTAGTTTGAATATTATCGTTATCATTTGCGGTAGTTAATAGGTTTGTTCATTTACATTGTCTAAGTTAGTATAAAACGACTGTGTATCTTTTTTGGATTCATCACTAAGTTGTTCAGTGTCTTCTTGTTAAGAACTGCTGTGCGAGTGTTGTCTAGTAAGTGCTAACCACATGGAAACCATTATGGATGTGAGTATTACTTTTTATTCATGTTATTTTGTATTTTACTGTGATTATTTACAACGTGTGTTTTTTACCACTCTCTAACGTTTTTTAGATAGCATAGAAATTTATTTTATTTTTATACTCATTTTACCTTGTATTCATTGTTGTAGCTTACGCGCTGCGTGGGTGGGAATAATGCAGAATACGAAGAAAACACGTATAAACAGTATTACTTCTCAACATCTGACGATGAACCTACCTCGCCATACCCTATCAAGATACGAGAGAGATCAAAGAGCAGTGACTCTCTAAACGAGTTCTTTCAAGAACCTCCGAAGATAAAAAAGACAAAACTACATTCTTCATCGGTGGGGCGAGCGACGAACGATGGTACCTCATATCTTACTACCAACGAAGATGACGGATCCAATGCAACACATCTCATAAAAATTGAGATATTTGAACTGAAAAAACTGGTTGATATACCACCGGAGGAGCACTGGAAATATGCAGATGTGAGGGTCAAATATTATAACAAGAAAAATAGCAAAAATAGTCACCACCAAATTACACGAAAGTTGGTACATAGTATCACCAAAGAAATTTCTAGTGCACCAAACCTAAAAAAATATCACTTTAAAAAAAAGACTAAATAAATTATTTTACTAAAATTTTACTTTGTTTTATTTTCATTTTAAAGGCATTTTAATAAAACCAAATAATATTTTTTACATTAGCATTTATTACATAATAAATAATGTTTCATACATATTTTTTTACATAATGCTATCCTTATTTAAAATATTATAAAAGATTTGAACATATCGTTTAATAGAAGATCATTATTATTATTTGTATCTTGATTAAACATTTCAACAAAGTTAGTGAGAGACATACCTCTACGCTTAAGATATATATATACAAGACAGTATTCACCACAAAAAGAAGAAAAAACATTTTGAATTATCTTATTGCTATATATCCATCTACTTGTATTTCGCTTTAAAAATGATAAATGATAACTATTTGGTTTTCGACCAAAAGTATCGAAATATTCTCCAATTCCATTTGTACCTATGTAAATTGCTATCCAATGTGAGCCTGGTTTTGTATCAGGATCTAAATTACTGATCAAATAAACAGGAGTTGACATATGAACCGGCAATCGATTAGCAGCAAAAACATTTGACGTTAAGGTGGGATGTATTGCTTTTAAACATTTACTTATCTCTAAAGTATTCATGATATTTACGTCTACAGCACACAAAAGTTATCAAATATATATAACATATGAAATGGAGAATGTTATTTTATAAGAAGACCTACAATCTATTAACTACTAAAATCTACACTAACGTTTCTGTTCTTGTCTATTTCAATTAAATTATCAAACTCAGCATAAACAATGCAATTTATTGTTTGAGTGAGAGCATTTTCAAACCTTACTTCTAACCTAACACTCCCATGTTTGATTAAATTCCAATGTGAAGAGGTGTTTGCAGCTAAATCAGGAGTTAGATCAAAAGCCATCAGACAATATCCTTTTGGATATCTATCTCTGTTGATGCCATTACCCTCATTCAAGAAGTGAATACCAGTTCCCGTAAATAGTGTATGATACATAAGAGTATGAACTCCATTACTAAACGCTGGTTGTAAAGTTTTTGATGGTATTTGCATACCATCGATATATAAACTAAACGTATTAATACCAAAGTTATCAAAATCGTATGGGTTTTTAGTATAACTACCGTTAAAAGCTGTGTTATTAACAAATCCAATAATACACCGTTTAGGTATCTGTCCAAGGAAAACATTGTCAAGTGTTTTACCCTGAACACCAGATGGAATTGTTAAGACTTTTACTTCAGCTCTTGTGATTGGATATTTTGCAGTTGTAGATGCTAAAACTTTTTGATGAGCAAGCAGTACACTCGGATTTATTCGAGCTTTACGAATCATAAGAGTAGCATCAGTGATTGATACTTTTACTTTTATATCATTTGTTGAAGCCATGAGGTTAAAAGAATCTCTTGATCTAACTAGTTTTACACACATTTCAACACCGTTTATCAAAAACTTTTCTTGATTAAAAATATCTCCATGTAAATGTCCAATCATTTCCACTTCTTTACTTTCCTTTACATATTTTTGTCTTTCTGTGAATCCTTTATTTGCTTCATCAGTATTGTTCATTTTCCCAGCAGTATCTTCGTACCACAATCCACATGTAAGATGTGATTGTTTCGCATGTGGAGCATAATTTAATAGAGTTTCTATGTAAGCACGATATCCATATGTATTATTTGGTGGAGACATAAGTTTTTGATTTAAATAGACATCTAATTGACTAAAAAGAGAGTGAAGCCAATAATTGACTGGAGCTACAACAGTTGTATCCTCAAGAGGTGTTAAATCTTGATTTACTATTTTTGCTTTGACATGAATTAATGTATGTGACAAATCAATGTAATCATCACCAGATCCAGGAATTTGAAATTCTAATGGTCCATCGTCGCTGAGTGATGAAATTGGTTTGTAGTGAATCCATTGTCCATTTTCTATGCTTGTTTGAGTTGATGGTAAAGCGAATAAATCCAGTTCGGATTTGGCACATTCACAAGAATGATTATGTAAAAACGACATTATTTTTATTTGTTGAAAATATATCGTTGTAATTTAATTTAAAATTTCTTTTAGCTCTTTTTAATGTTCTTCCTTTTAGATTCTCCGATTGAATGAGACTTTGTAGGCGACGTCTACTGTTTTTGTTACCTGATCCTGTCATCACTCGATCTATTTTATCATCAGCTTTTCTTTTTAAATTTGAAGTAGCTTTCTTAAAACGTTCTTGCACTGATTCATTTAATGGTTTTGCCTGTACCATGTCTGATAAAAGTCCTACACCAGCATTCAATGCCTCTTTTCCAACCACTCTTGTTCCATTTGACAATAGAGGTAGAATTGATCTAAACAATCCACCCAAAAAACTTCCAATACCATGACCACGCTGATGTGTTGTACCTTTATAGATAACCCCAATTCCAGTTCCAGCTTGATGGATGTAATATTGTTGATATGGACAAATATTATCACTACGTTTCTCATACATCATTTTATTTAAATTAGTTGCGTTTGAAATGTAACTTAACACAGCTCGTTCCAAATTCAAATGGTATATTTTCTCCGGTGTTAGACCTTATATCTATTTCAATTGTATCAAACTCTCTACGCATTACTGGGATATAGTGCGGTGGCGAAAAAACGTGCATTTTGTTCGATCCATATGCATATTTAACTGGATCCAAGGAAATAATCCGTAACAATGAACACATTACGTCTCCCACTATTTGAGGTTCTACGATATCACAGTAAATTAATAGTTGTGATGGTAAACCTAAGTAAAGGTTAGCTGGAAATTTACCTGTAGTTTTAGTTCTTACATCAGTATTGGGATCAAAACCAAGCTGAAGACTTAATTTTGAAGAAAACTTAAGAGAAATGAGGTCATCGATATTTCCGGTTAAAGTGATGTATTTTGAAATTTTATCGTAGCGTAGTTTAAATGATTCTCTAGAATTCAGTGCTGATAGAACATCATCTATATTTTCATAACTAGATGCTGGGATATGATTTTTATAAGTAACAATCTGTGGTTCAGCTTCATTGGGAACCTGCTCTTTTTTACTTATGTACATTATATTTTGTTTACTTTGAACAGTAAACATAGTACATGGATACTGAAATTCAACAATTCCTACCGACCATTCTCTTTCTAGTTTGATAGATTTTGGAAGTTTTGTTGAAAAGTGTGTTGTCTTATTATCAGGAAAGTATAAAAATGAGCTGTTACTAAGTAGCGTTAAATAAAAATCTTCGTTATTCATGACTCTAAGCTCGATGCTAATATCCAACTGTTAAATTTATTCGGATAACCTTTCCACTTCACGAACAACTCCTTTGTGAGACCTGAATACCGAGTACGTATAATTTTATCTATTTTGTGTTTTGTAGTGGGATCATATGTTACTTTTTGTAACTCTTTTTCATAGAATGTTCCTATTATAGGTTCATCTTTTAAATCTTTTAAAGTATACACTAACCACGGTGATCTCTCTATGGCTGATGTAATTATAAATATTTCATCACTCCAATTTGTTTCATATCCTTTTTGAAATATGTGTTTATATTTTGTTATTCTAACATGATCACCAATTTGAAATTTAGGAATGGTTTTATACTGACTATTTGTGTTACCATACAAATTACGCCAAACTGTCATTATATTATTTTGATTAACATCACAAGGACGCATCTTAATACTTCGATGAATGCTATGGTTATATGAATAAAGCAAATCTTGTAAAATGTCAACATATCGATAAGTATTTTTATGTGTAAAATATCGCCACATTTTCATTTTCAATGTTCTCTGAAATCTCTCAACAATACTGGCTTTGATATCAGGATTGTTCGTCGTATAGTAATTAATATTTCGCATTTTTAAAAACTGTTGTACATCTTTCGATATAAATTCAGTACCTTTATCAGATTGTAAGTGTCTGGGAATAGTGTTAGCTTCTAAAAATATACTTGAAAAACATTTTTTTATAGATTCAGAGTTCTTTTTTTGCAAAGGTCTAGCAAATGCGTATTTACTAAAAACATCGATAACACATAAAATATATTTATTTCCATCATTACATTCACTGTAATTTCTCATGTCACTTAAATCAGCTTGCCAAAGATCGCTAATATTAGATAAAACATATTTATTTCTCGAAAATCGTCGCTGAACAGGTTTATGTAAGGTATAAGTTTCTTGAGACTCCAACCATTTTTTTGTATCTTCTTTAGTCATTTTACTTTTCATTGCTTCAGATAATTTATTTAAACTACTATAACCAGCAGGATTAGAAACATCATAATAAATATTTTTGATTTCTAATAAGGGGTCCATCTTTCCCAAGCAATTTTTCGTTTTACTTTTTCTTCGTTCGATTTTGGATATGTTTGGGGAGTTAATTGATTTGCGGTGCTTGAAGATTCTGTCACAGCTTGTGATGTTTTCCCAAAATCAGGTGTCTTTGACATGACATTTATGAAAGTCGCTCGTTTTGGATTTCCTATATAACTCAATGGTCCTTTTAAATCCTTCAAAACTTGCGAAAATTCTACCCAACCATGTGGCGAACTGTTTTTGAGTGGTCTTACAACATCATTGATTAAGTCAACAATATTACTTTTATAAACTTTCTTGTTGTCTATAAAAATTGTACCGTCATCGTTCCAATTAATCTTATTTTTATTTTTCAATAAAATATCAATTAACAGCTCACCTTTTATTTTATATGTCTTTGGTATGAGTTGAAGCAGTTGAGATTTAGTGTAATAGTCATTACTTTTGTTTGGAATATTCTCATTAATCGGTCTTTCGTGTGTTTTCATAGGCTCTTCTTTAATGTCTGCAGTTTTCTTTGTTGTTACATCTTCTTTTATATAATTTCCCGACTCACCAAAATTTACTAAGGGTATTTCTATTGGTTTTCGATCTTTAGCAATAAAATACAAATATCTCTGAAGAGTTTGTTGATAAAGTGACCATTTCTCTCTGTCGTCTAATTTAGTTTTTAAAACTTTACTCATTTCTTCATCAAGTTGTGATAAATTGTTAACGGTAGTATTAGCATTATCTTTCTTAAGTCTCTCTATTGCTTCAGGTTCAATTAATATCATTTTCTTTGCGTTCTCCATTTTTATTCTAAATCAATGAATTAAATAGTGCACCCAAAACTGTACTCAAGATAATTGGTAAGAAAGTTCCACCTTTTTGTATTATAATATTTTTTCTAGCTTTGTCCTTTGTCTTTGAAACAAGCTTTCTTAAAACATTCTTATACTTATCTAATTTATTTTTGTGTTCGTCTTGCAGTGGAATTTTCCCTTTCAAAACATTGTATATGCACTCACAAATACAATCGATTTCTTCTTTATTACAAGCGCCAAGTAAAACTTTTCTATATTTTGGTTTTAAGCAATGTAACGCTCTTAAAAACTCTTTATGTGCCTTCACTCTATGTGTCATTGTTTAATAATGATGGAATTGTCTTTAGAGTTATTGTATTTATATCCCTTCTTAGGAATGTAACAAATAGTATATTCATCAGGAAATATGTTAGTTTTCATTCGGTAAATATCATCTGTATTTTGTTTTAAATCTATCATTAAGTATCCATGTGGTTTACTAGTGGCATCTTTGTATGCTTCTTCAACATATTTAGGATTCTCAGGTACTATTTGACGAGCAAGAAAACGTATTTGAGTTTTGTCTCTAGGATTTTTAAAGTAAATGATGTAGCTAGAATTTAACGATATATCACGTTGTCCTTTCCCTTGATGAAACAAGTTTTGCGTTATATAGAATACACTCAAGTTTCTATGATGACTCCCTTTAGTAAAAATATCAACTATGCGCCCATCAGATTCTCTCATAAGGTCGTCGATTATAATCAATTGAGGATACTTCCCATCAAACATGTTCAAGTCAGGAATTCCTTGATAGTAATTAACTCCATTTAAATTGTATAATGGTTGCATTTCATCGTAACACCATAAGATAGTGTTAAATTCTTGATTACAAACATGATTTATGTTTTTCAAAAAATCACATACGAACTTTGATTTTCCGCAACCACTAGGACCCGCTATAATAGCAGTGAAAGGGTGTTCAAAATGAAACATGTTAAATGTAGTAGGATACGTCTATTCAGTTAAAAGGTAAAACTAAATATGTACATATAAAAAAATACATAACATTTTATTATATTTTCTTAACTAATACAATAAAAATGATATCTTAATACTATCTTAACTTATAATGACCCCAAGCTAATGTATCCATTGAGTTATGCAAAATATGTCGCTTGGTGTCGTTGTATGACAAACAAATTTTATTATTTTTTTGTGTAAATATAATATGTTTGATGCTTCTAAATCTATACATTTCAGCGAGTTGTATTTTTTTATTAAATAAACATGATTTATAGTCACTAACATTTAGTTTCTTGGTTACACTTCTATTAACCCCTTTAGCTTTGGTGATAGTACGATCTTCAACACTCATTGCATACATTTTTGATCGCAATCCAACAAATTCAGTAAGAATTTTGCCGTTGTTCTCGTCTTTAAAAAATCCTAATTTCTTTTTATTTACTTGAGGAAAGTGAAACTGATTATTTGAAGGATAATCAGAAGTATCGAAATATGAATTTAAATCTCCCTTAATTTCTTTGTAAAAATCATCGCAAAATATTTGGTATATCAGACTATCAGTATCAGTATATAACAATTTTATGTTGGTAAATTTATTTTTCATGTACTGATAGTGAAAGTCATACATTAAAGTCTTGGATATCTCTAATATGCTAAAACCTAGATATATGGGCTTATTATAAAACAATTTAGTTTTGCGAAGTTGGACTGCGACCAAATTTTCAGAAAAAATGGAAAGACTGTGGAATTCGGGGCGAGCAATGAGACTCTGAACACCTTTGATTTTTCCATGATTTTTCCAGTGTGTTAATAACTTTACGTTTACTCTTTTTTCGATATTTTCCATTGTCTTTCCAAATACAGAATTATTCATCAGCTTATAAAAATCTTTTTCAAAGTCGGATGTTGCTAAAGTTCGTAATTGGGTGTTTAATTCAATATATTTTTTTAACCAAGGTTTTTGCTTGAATTTTAATACTCTATGAACTTTTTGTACTCGCAAACCATATTTCTCACATTGCAAAAGATTTCTATAATGTATAACATATTTTTTTTTGTTATATAAATTAGTAACTAATTTAGATTCTTTCGAATTACCTACACAAATATTTTCTGGACACAATGGAAAGTCGGAATGAGCATCATGTAAGCTATCGGGGTATTCTAGATCTACTTCTAAAATATATCCAATATCAGAGGTGATTGGTACATTATAATTTACATAAGGATCTTCCCATTCAAAATTAGACAAAGGCAAATATTGAGACATAGCCCACCCATATAAATTGTTTGCATCAAGATAAATTAAATATGAAATAAGATCATTACTATCAAAAGTTTTCATGTGTGGATTATTTGATTTTGCATAGCGATTACTGCATTGCGATATGCCTCCTCTAATACTGGATTTGACAAAAGCAATTTTATCAAAATCTGTTAATAATTCTAGCTCAACTTTGGTATATTTTAACATAGCATCCCAACTTAACCCTGGAGCGGTATAGTAATGAGCAGGATCTAAATCGTAAGTCTTCATGCAAACATTTCTAAAATTTTCGAAAATATCACATAAAAGTATTACATCAGTTTTTAAATAAAGATTAGAATAGTCAGCCATATTTTGACAGTGGAAATGAGACCATACTTTTTGAGCATGATTGTAATCATCAACTGAAATGCTTTCACCAGTCAATGTACTAGCGAAACACTCAATTGATGGCAAAGATGATAATTCTAATGATTTGAACGAAGTCATATGTTCATATGGATAAACACCTTTCCGCTTTAACAACTGAAAGTCTTTATCGGAGGGATATTGTTTTTTCGTTTCTCGGAACTCATCGTCATTAAGATTCTTAGCTAGTGAATCTAAACTACTCGATAAAAATTTAAAAGAGTCAATAAACCTCAAACTAACCTTTTTACCATTTACATTCAAAATTTTTGAGAAAGAAATATACTTTTCTTTATTTTGTGGAATGATTTGTACCTCACCTTCGACAAAATTTAATGCATGTACAATAAAATGAGCATCGTAATTGCTCAGATTATGTAATATTATAGGAATAAATGAGGTGTTATGAATTTTTTTGCTACAATTCTCATGGCATACACCTATAAAAGTACCTAAATGCCAGTCGTGATCGATATATCGTTCGTCCTTTAATTCACTCTCACATATGTAACATATAGAAGCTTCTTGTATTGTTTTGTTGTCTATTTCTGATAGAGGAAGAGGACATTTTTGAAACGAATTAGCTCTACAAATAATTTCTATATCTTTACGTAAACTTGTCAAAAATACGTTAGCACAATTTTCGCCGGTATAAGTAACATATTTAGAAAGCTTATTATCATATGAACATTTGACGTAATAACCAAAGCTGTACTCATCATGTCTTTGAACGTTGGTAGTGAAAGATTTAAAAGGATCATTGGAACATGAATCGATTGGATTGAGAAAAGATTCAAAATCTGCGTAAATCACAAAGGGTACTCTCTTTTTCTTTTCATAACCTTCGAATTTTATCTTATCACTTGGTACATTTTCACCACGCCAGTTTTTTTTACTTATATTTTTATTTGGAAGATCGGTTCTGACATGTGTGCAATCATTCAATCTATGTCTATCGAGAGCTTCCTGACTGTTAAAATAAATAAGGCAGCCGTCACAAATGTAAATGGCATTATTTCTTGATGTAACCTGATGACTCACTAAACGAGATAAGTTTTTTATATAGCAATAATGGCCATTACTTCCACTTGTTATGTAAAGTAAATTAATATGAATAGGTTTGAGACACTTTGTAAAATATAATGGACCAACCACAGAGTTAGACTTACTCAAACCATTGTATTCCAGTCCATAAACGTTAACACTCAAATTATTCAACTTTTCGATTTTATGAATGTCTGTTAACTTCACAGGAAAAGGAACACCAACAAAATTTAACTTGTTTTCATATTTTGAATATGAAGAGACTCGATCTGAACTTTTATTTGCTGGGTACAATGCTGAGAGTAAAGCCCACTTAAAGCACTGAACATCGCTATTTTTTACATTTATTACTGCCTTTTTGTTTCGTATGTCGTGAGGCAAATCAATGTATGAAGATCCGCGAAGTGGATTAAATTTATTCACATTCATATCCAAACTTAATATTTTCTGAATAGACCAACCGCTGTCTTTCTTTTCAAATTCAGTTATTTTGTTTGCAAATGTTTCATTTAAAGAATCGAGAAATTCATTTAGATTAACAGATTCGTTAA
Source organism: Heliconius himera (assembly GCA_021202915.1). Classification (NCBI taxonomy): domain Eukaryota; kingdom Metazoa; phylum Arthropoda; class Insecta; order Lepidoptera; family Nymphalidae; genus Heliconius; species Heliconius himera. Next base: position 38,585 of record JAJHJA010000305.1, read on the forward strand.
TGACGACATTCGGAGTTTGAAAATCAAAAGTATTTGTCAATTCTTTACATTGTTGAATAAAATTAGCTTGGAGTATAAAATTAACTTTAAAGGTTTTCAAAGCTACTATACTCTCACTAACTAAAGTAAAAAGAGTATCTCTGACGGAATTTAAAAACAAATTAAAATCTAAAAGCTCATCACTAACGGAGAGTGGAGTTATTCTGTAAGTATAAACACGTTTTCCAAATGCTTTTTCGATTAATGTTACATTAGGAAAACTGTGATGAATGCGTAATGCATTATTTTTATGAGTATTGCTTCGGTAATGATTTGCTAAATATCTCCTTTTAACAAGTATTTTGCATACCTCACACTTGATCATGTCAATGTTTAATGGTTGAACTGATGATTCTGAATCCCTCGAAGTTGAAGGTTCGCTTGGACGTCTCATTTTCACAACTTTTTTATTGTTATCTTGAGCTACGCGTTTCAAGCCTCTGCCAACTTGTAAGCTGGTTAACAAAGAAAAAATAAGTTTTAAATTCAATATCTCATAAATTTAAACAGGAAAAAGAAGAAATAAATAAAAAAAAAAACATTAATAATCATTATTACTTACTGCTTTTCCACACTTTCACTTATGTTGAACAAAGCTTCATCAAATTGTGAATCAAAAGTCTTTGACTCAATACTTGTGAATTTATCGTTGAAAACTTCCATAGCACATTCTGCTGATTCAACAATCTCGCAAATTTCATCCAATTCCTTGTCAGTCCAGCAATTACTTTCAATCTCCTGTTCTTTAGTAAAAAACACACTAGTAACATGATCACAGTTCGACATTTTCAACTACTATTTAACTCAACACGAATTAATGTACCGCAAGACGGTTTAAAAGTGAGTATGTTAGAAACGTTTTTGGCTTTTATAGATTCTTTATAAATGAACAAACCTATTAACTACCGCAAATGATAACGATAATATTCAAACTAATGCTTATGACTTATGAGTAATAAAGAAACAATGCCATTAGTAATAATGACAAAATCTGTTAGAAGTTTGAACAGGTTTAAAATTTCACAATAACGACTAAAAAATAAATAAAAAAATATATATCAAATCGAGACCTATTTAATAAACGTAAATATCATGAATACTTTAGAGATAAGTAAATGTTTAAAAGCAATACATCCCACCTTAACGTCAAATGTTTTTGCTGCTAATCGATTGCCGGTTCATATGTCAACTCCTGTTTATTTGATCAGTAATTTAGATCCTGATACAAAACCAGGCTCACATTGGATAGCAATTTACATAGGTACAAATGGAATTGGAGAATATTTCGATACTTTTGGTCGAAAACCAAATAGTTATCATTTATCATTTTTAAAGCGAAATACAAGTAGATGGATATATAGCAATAAGATAATTCAAAATGTTTTTTCTTCTTTTTGTGGTGAATACTGTCTTGTATATATATATCTTAAGCGTAGAGGTATGTCTCTCACTAACTTTGTTGAAATGTTTAATCAAGATACAAATAATAATAATGATCTTCTATTAAACGATATGTTCAAATCTTTTATAATATTTTAAATAAGGATAGCATTATGTAAAAAAATATGTATGAAACATTATTTATTATGTAATAAATGCTAATGTAAAAAATATTATTTGGTTTTATTAAAATGCCTTTAAAATGAAAATAAAACAAAGTAAAATTTTAGTAAAATAATTTATTTAGTCTTTTTTTTAAAGTGATATTTTTTTAGGTTTGGTGCACTAGAAATTTCTTTGGTGATACTATGTACCAACTTTCGTGTAATTTGGTGGTGACTATTTTTGCTATTTTTCTTGTTATAATATTTGACCCTCACATCTGCATATTTCCAGTGCTCCTCCGGTGGTATATCAACCAGTTTTTTCAGTTCAAATATCTCAATTTTTATGAGATGTGTTGCATTGGATCCGTCATCTTCGTTGGTAGTAAGATATGAGGTACCATCGTTCGTCGCTCGCCCCACCGATGAAGAATGTAGTTTTGTCTTTTTTATCTTCGGAGGTTCTTGAAAGAACTCGTTTAGAGAGTCACTGCTCTTTGATCTCTCTCGTATCTTGATAGGGTATGGCGAGGTAGGTTCATCGTCAGATGTTGAGAAGTAATACTGTTTATACGTGTTTTCTTCGTATTCTGCATTATTCCCACCCACGCAGCGCGTAAGCTACAACAATGAATACAAGGTAAAATGAGTATAAAAATAAAATAAATTTCTATGCTATCTAAAAAACGTTAGAGAGTGGTAAAAAACACACGTTGTAAATAATCACAGTAAAATACAAAATAACATGAATAAAAAGTAATACTCACATCCATAATGGTTTCCATGTGGTTAGCACTTACTAGACAACACTCGCACAGCAGTTCTTAACAAGAAGACACTGAACAACTTAGTGATGAATCCAAAAAAGATACACAGTCGTTTTATACTAACTTAGACAATGTAAATGAACAAACCTATTAACTACCGCAAATGATAACGATAATATTCAAACTAATGCTTATGACTTATGAGTAATAAAGAAACAATGCCATTAGTAATAATGACAAAATCTGTTAGAAGTTTGAACAGGTTTAAAATTTCACAATAACAACTAAAAACTAAATAAAAAAATATATATCAAATCGAGACCTATTGAATAAACAAAATATTGTTTCACCGGCGCGCCATTATTTCAAACATTGTATAATAAAAAATACAATAGAACTATTTAGATTTCATAAAAATATATATATATTAAATGGGAAGTTTTTAATAAACAAAATATTGTTTCACATTAAAATGAGAGAAATTGCAAGTATTTATTTTTTAACATAGCGACAAAGAGACAGGCACTGTGACGTCGTTAGGTGATGAGTAATGCAAGAAAGAGACAGCAACACTGCACTGTGACGTAGGTTCTTCGTTAGCAATTCGGGGAAGTGAGTGATTAGGCTGTGCGTGAGCTTAATGAGGGTGACTAATAAGCGACTAGTGGGATTTAATTAATCGAAAAGCTATCTTTGGAATGGTTAGAGATAGAGCTCTGGGACCCAGCGCAATCGATTCAAATGGGGGGCTAAACCTTTTTTTTTTTTTTTTTTTTTTTTTTTTTTTAGTTCCGACGCATCGACTCGCGGGGTCTGGCACACTGGCATTCGTTGGTTCTGGCGCTTGCGCCAGAACCAACGAATCCATACTACTAACATTTTATGTGTTGTTCCAACATAACAGTTCGTTGGTTCTGGCGCTTGCGCCAGAACCAACGAATCCATACTACTAATGTTTACCTCGAGGTTATTTTATTTTTGCTACGAAGTATAATTTATAAACTGCTACTCACGAGAGGAGGGTGACAGTTCGTTTGATATGATACGTCTTATATAGTAAGTAATACTATTGTCCTTTGTTAGAGGGTGTTGTGAAATGTTAAAGTATTTTGATCGTTTGTTTTAAGTTTGTGAACTTTTATTTGAAACACTGTTTTTTTGTTTAGATAATTTATAATATATATACTTTTTTTTTTACCAACACGCATTTTTATAATTTTTATTATAGCAAAATTTGTTTGCCTTTTTTTAGTTTATTTATAGAATCTATATAATTCTATTAAATTTTTTCGTACTAGAGTACTTCCCAAAACTCCTATAAATAAAAATCAAATCAGCTTCACGCTGTATCCGGCACACAGCAGGGTAGGCAGATGGAACCTAGTGTTAAGACACTCCGTTCCCCACTTTCCGTCGAATTCCGGATTCATTGAGTGCTGAGTGGCGGAACTCAACGCCGCGCTTTGCCTCGACACCAGAGCGAAGAAAATGGAAATATAAATTTAAATAAATATTTCATTTCCTCGAGTGTCGATCGAAATCACAACCCCTGCGCCACGACATGCTTCTCCTGACTCCCATAATGTTTTACTTTTCTCTTTTCACGCAAAGGAAGTTGCGGAATACAACTCCTGTAATGAGGCCAGTCCTGGCTCAAGGGTACAAGCGTGCGTGTGAACGCGACGGGTTGTAGATTTGATTCCTACTTGAGGAAATTAAATATATGAACGAAGAAAAATGTGGCGTTGAGTTCCGCCACTCTGCACACAATGCCTCCAGAAGTAAGCAGAAAATGGAGAACAAAATTGTATTAATGAGAACGGAGTATCTTAACACTAGGTGCCCATGTTTTGCCGCTTACATTGATGTGTGTATCATACAGCTTGAAACTTAAAAAAAATCATATAATAAATAAGAAAATTTGGTTATAAAATGAACAAACCGTCAAATATCTAGCATATATTCTAATCACGTAATAACAGCATATAGCGAATTCTCAACCATAATACGTATATTCTGTGCGCGGCCTAATATTCAAATTTTATGAAATACAACGCTTGTCGTCGTATCGTGTTATAATATACATATATTTAATTTTATATTTTTCTTGAGGGCAGTCGTGGCGCAGCGGCACGAGGTGTGACTGTAAAACCGACTGGTTGGGGGTTTGATCCCCATTCTTCGCTCTGGTGTCGAGGTTAAGCGCGGCGTTGAGTTCTGCCACTCAACACGCAATGCCTCCAGAATTCGGCAGAAAGTGGAGAACTGGTGTCTTAACACTAGGTTCCTTCTGCCTACCCTGCTGTGTGCGGCATACAGAGTGAAGTTGATTTATTTTTTATTTTTATGTTTTTCTTTTGTCATTTGAGAATGAATTTCATGACGACACTCTCCGTTCTCCTCTATTTACCGGAATTTGGAACACTGATAAGTAAAGTAAAAAGTGACTGAACTCTTCGATGTATCAGAGTGTGTGAAATAATTAATTCTTCCAAGTGGGAACAAAATCACAACCATTGCGCTTACTGCGCTACGATGGCCTTTTAAATAAATAAGTTTTCTTTAGAGTACAAATCGAACCTATGACCATTGAGTCATATTTTAACAGATGATGACTATTTAATGTGATTCAGAAGTTTTCAAAGAATATGACCGTACCTATTTTTTTTAAACCGGTGAAATATTCGAGGGTGTAAACGTGACGGTTGTAGATTCGATTTCCACTCTAGCTAATGAAATACTTTTTATTCCATATTTTAGTTTCTTTGCTCTGGTAACGAAGTAAAGGTTCAAAATATCACTGGAAAATGCGGAATGAACATGTCTTCATGAGAACAGAGTATCTTAAAACTAGGTTCAGAGGTTCCCTCTGCCTACCATACTATACAATTAATTTGAAAAACGTAAACTGAAGAAAATTACACAAAACACAATAAAAAATATTGTTAAAACAAACCAAGCCTCATTATCTACGGCATATATTAATCAAATTTCACGCTCCACAGTCAATGTATTGATGATAATTTCATACAAATGAACAAAAATATGTGAAACGTTGTCGTTTTCGATATTAACAGTTACAAATTACGAAATCGTACATTCGCCTCCGTTTTTGTATACACTTATAATTATTTCGTATGTTTTTAATGACGGTACTAAAGTAAGCAAAATTAATATGTGGTTAATCAACTGCTTGTATTGTTATGTATATGAGAGGACTAGCTGTTATCTGTGGCTTTGCCTGTTTATATTTGAATATATATAACTTAAAGATATGTATTGAGGCCGGTCGTGGCGCAGCGGCACGAGGTGTGACTGCAAAACCGACTGGTTGTGGGTTCGATCCCTACTCGAGGAGATGAAATATTTACTTAAATTTATATTTCCATTTCTTCGCTCTGGTGTCGATGTTAAGCGCGGCGTTGCGTTCTGCCACTCAACACGCAATGCCTCCAGAATTCGGCAGAAAGTGGGGAACGGAGTGTCTTAACACTAGGTTCCCTCTGCCTACCCTGCTGTGTGCGGGATACAGCGTGAAGCTAATTTATTTTATTTATTTATTTATTTTATGTATTGAAAGTTACCGCGGTAGCCTTTCTTAAAAAAATGGAGTATCCATTAAAAAAACAATTCGAACCAGTAGTTCTTGAGATAATCTCGTTCAGACAAACTCGTCAGTTTTGACATGTTAGAATAGATTATAGAATCGATTGAGATATTTTTTTTTAACTATATATAATGCAAGGATAAGTGGTAAAAGTGGAGGGTGATTTTGTTTTCTTTATTTTCTTTAGGGTTGATAGAAATCAACGTCTCATTTCTTCTAACATGACAGAAAAGAGAGAAATTTAAAAAATCATCATGATGATTCTTTAGTAACATCTCACAGACCACTATGGCTAGTAGATTCAATTCCCGTTTGAGGAAACGATACTTAAAATCTTCTTTACCCTGTCATACTCAAAACTTCAAAATTTTACATTCTCTCATACGAGTACAGAATATAAGTTATTTCAAATTTTAACTTTATAAATTTTCTAACCGAAGCATTTCATGTTTTATTATCCTCGTTTGCTCTCATGTATCAATTCTCTCATGTATTCTCGGTATTCGAGTATAAGCAACACACTGCTAGGTAATTTATCTTACAATGGTCGAAAAGAGGTTAGTCAAGAAATACATTGTTCATGTCGGGAACACATGTTCTATGAAGTCCACATTGAGAGCGATGCTTTTGAATAAGCCTTATATAAGTAATAAAATTATATAAATAAAATAAATAAATCAGCTTCACGCTGTATCCCGCATACAGCAGGGTAGGCAGAGGGAACCTAGTGTTAAGACACTCCGTTCCTCACTTTCTGTCGAATTCTGGAGGCATTGCGTGTTGAGTGGCAGAACTCAACGCCGCGCTTAACCTCGACACCAGAGCGAAGAAATGGAAATATAAATTTAAGTAAATATTTCATCTCCTCGAGTGGGGATCGAACCCACAACTAGTCGGTTTTACAGTCACACTTTGTGCCCCTGCGCCATAACTGGCCTCTATAAAATTATATACATCATGAATAATATAGAAATATTATGTACATAATATGTGTAAATTGGTAAATTTAGTATCTAAATAAGTCATTTTTAGTTCCTGAATATAAATCGTGAGCTTAAAAATATATTTCATTATAAAGTTTTCAATATTTAGACCCGAACTACTGTAGCGCTGATATTTTCGGCTTTATTCAAATAAAATATGCATATGTATTATGAATAAAAATATTCTCTTCCTCTCGAATTACGCCGAGTTTATATTAGTAAATACATATTATTTTTAGTTTTACTGTGTTTTGAAACGTTGTTAAAGTTGTATGTTGTTGTATTATGTGTATAAGTAAAGATAATAAAATCCGTTGTTTAGTTTAAAATATTTTGTTGAATATAGCCGTACTTAGTGCTAATACATTTCATTTTCCATGTATATCTTAATTTTAGAATTGGGTTGAGTTGAGTGGCGGAACTCAACGCCCTGTTTTGTTTTTTTTTTACCAGAACTCAGAATTGAAAGTGTATCCACTGAGTGGAAATCGAACCCACAACCATCGCGTATATAACCATATTTTATTAAATATTTTTAATTTTGAAGGAGACGTCGTAACGAAAGAAAGACATTTAATAAAAATCGAAAAACAAGAAAAGTCTAAGGTTAAAAATTCCCGAGCCAAATAAGTAAAACATGTATGTAGTATTAAATAATTTGATTTCTCCCATTTAACACGGGGCAAAGTTCCAAAACGTAGTGTACGGTCAGAATACGTCATCAAAATTATATTACATTCCGTACTAACTACTTAACATTCAAGTTGCTAATTGTACTGAATTATGCAATATAATGACGCCTTTGTGGGAATGTCTTTGAATAACTTCGTATGCTGGCAATGGTTGCTGGTTCGAATCTAATAAAGGGTAATAAACATATGTTTTTAGAAACCGGTGTCAGGACAGTGTGTAGCGCCTGACTGAAAAAGTTGATGCTTGTGAGGTCGGTCCCCAGAATGAATTATTTTCATTTTCCCGCTTTATTCTATTTCGGCAGAAAGTGGGGAACAGAGTGTCTTAACACTAGGTTCCCTCTGCCTACCCTGCTGAGTGTGGGATACACCGTGAAGCTGATTTAATTTGATTAATTCCCGCTTTAGTAAAGAAATGCATTTCAAAGTGTTGAATTATTTAATTCAGATTTATAATAGAATTTTCTATTTCTTAAATTACGATATGGCGAAAAGCGAAGAACGAAATATTTAACACTTAGTTATTTCTGCCTAAATGATATATGTTGCATTTTGAATGGAAAATAGGAAATGTAGAGGCCAGTTGTGGCGCAGAAGCATACAGTGTGGAAGGAAATCAAATATTTACTTAAATTTATGTTATTTATTACTCCTACTGAGTCTACAACTAAATAACCAGATGAAAAATATGCGTGAAGACGGTAAACACTAAATGCAACTTAATGGACCTCGTCGGGTTCATTTACATTCTATTGTTCTAAATAAAGGATACTTAGTTCTTGTTAAGTGGGTACTGTATACAAAAAAAATTGTTACGGCCGTTGTTTCTTCGAATTAAGTTTATGTGTATATAATCTCGAGTCCGCTTTCGTAAATGTGAGAATGATTTAATAAGCCTTTTTATATTTTTTTTCTTATATACTGCTTCAGCTTCTCTGTATCCTGTAGATAGAAAGGTAGGCAGGGGAAAACATTAAGCTTATTATTAATTCTGTTTTCCATTATAATATTCTATTTGCCACTTAACGCCAAATTCTTAAGGCACTACACGTTGAGCACTCAACGCCGCGCTTTACCTCTTTACTAGAACGAGGAAATGCAAATTTTAAATATTTCATACATCCATGTGGGAATCAAACCCACGACCGTCACGTTTCCATTCTGACCTCAGGGGCATAAGTGGTTGTAAGTTCTGTACTTTAAGCGTTCTCTCCTATAAGGATCAACAAAAGAACAAAAGCACTCAATTTGAAGCAGTTAGCACTCAATCATGAGTAAAATTTAAAATATATCATATTCTCCACCAAGCATAGTCAAACCGTTCAGAATTGCAAAACACACTGGAGCATTTTGATATTATTCAAAGAGATAAGATCATCAATTATAGTGAGAGTGTAATGGAAAATACAATTTCCTTCCTATTCCGATATTCACTTTGACGCTGCACTGTATAATACGAAACGACGATATACTTTGAGACGACAACTCTCTTGCAGGTTAAATATAGATTTGAATTTTTAAAGCAATATTTTAAAATTAAATAGCTTAAAGGTGTATTTGACGGATTTAGTCAGTATGAAGTAAAGGTGGCATAAGTCATTAAACATTTTTTTTATAAATAATTTAATATCCATTTTTTTTACACCTGGGCTATTTTAAAAATATTTATGTGAATACATATATAGTAGAATAAAATTAAGAATTGATTGAAGATGAGTGAAGTGTCGCTTTTTTAGTTTATACCTCATTCACGTGAATATATAAATTTTCTGAATATTTTCAAGGTGTAGTGATTGTTCTATAATGTATTGCATTTATTATCAACATTTACCATACTTTGCCAAACTACAAGCGTAATTTTATAAAAATAAGCGAAGAGAGTGCTAAAAATATTTTTCCTTGTTTTTTAAAAATGCCTTGAAGCTTAAAGCTTCAATCATTTCATCTTATTCTTAACGGAATAGTCTGTGAGCAGAGAGCGCCAAAATGCTACGATACCATATAACATCATCATAATATATTATGTGATCATTTCCCAGTATCAACAACTCTATCTTCTTCAATGTCTGCTATGGCTTGTTATCTGTGTTATCATAAATTCTTTCTTTATCAATCTTTTTACCGTGACCAAGACTCATTATGCCTATAGAACGTTCTTCTTTATTCTTACTTACATATTTTTACTTAGGGGCCGTTCAAGTGTTACGTAAGCACTGTAGTGGGGCGGGGAGGTCTTGGGTTTGCTTATTTTTGATGTGTTCAATGAAATATTTTTAAGAGGATTGCTTATTTTTGATGACATAGGGGAGGAGGGGGTCAATAATTGCAAAAAAACTGCTTACGTAATACTTGAATGGCCCCTTAAACGCAAAAATAAAAATAACTAGGATATACCAATTTACCAGAGACTAGTCACAACCAACTGCATACTTACGATCCACCCATACAGTATCAATTTTTAAACCCCAGTCGAGAAATTGGGGTGACATTTTCACATTTATGACTATAAATTGCATACTCCACGCTAGGCACAGTGTGATCGACGTTGAGATGCAATCGTTTATTCCACCCGTAACCGCGTATATCGAGTTAGCCTGTTTCGTATGTCGGTTTTGAATATGCAAAGGGAACGTGTGGGCAACATATTGGAAATTATTACAGCGTGTTAATTTGTAAGTTTAGGTTCTATTTTGATGTTAGGTGAGTATGGTTTTTTTTTTAATTTTTTTAAATGAAGACAGAACATTTTTTTTAAATAAATATGAATATAAACTGTTATATACTTGAAACTTGTTTTATACAGTACATTAAATATATAGTCTTCACATATGTATATGACAAATCCAAAATCTACAATGAGGGTTAAAATTATTAACTGTATTTTTTCCCTTATAATCGTAAAATATAACTATAGCAGCTTCAGATTTTTTTTGATACACAAAACTACAAGAGTTATTCGAAAAAAGTAATTCTAATACTTACACGTTGGAATTAGTCAAAATAAATTTCTGACAAATTTCCCTTTTTGGTGATTTTAAAATGAAAAAAAAAAACGGTTAAGTGCGAGTCTGTTATATGAAAAATGATGTCTAAATACTCCTATCTTTTGATTACGTTGACATAGAAGCTTGATTTCTTCCGTGCTCCAAGGAGTTATAGACATTTAGGTTTATTCTATTTTGAGATAAATAGTCTTGACAGACGGATAACATGCTCCTGTAGCTTTAGCTTTTTTTAACTTAGTTTTTTCCTTTTGCATTACGGAACCTTAAAAATTTAAACCTCCCCAAGTTCAGTGAATGAACATCTAATAAAAAATCAATCTTACATATTATCCAAAAACGTTGATCCAATATTAAGCGTCAAAATCAAATTCAAATTTACACTAGCGTTACGCACCACGTCACAAAACCGGTGCGCGTCTCTAAAATACGAGTGTTATATAGCCACTGGCAAACTGCGTTAATCTGTAAACGAATATAAATCAGCACTCGACAATTCTGATATTCTGATAATTTCAGCTTCAATCTGGATTTCTCCAATATTGAAACGTCCGTTGGATAGCTGGACTTTTCATTATTGCTTCCATAACTATGAAAATTGTTTAGCTGCGTTATTGTGTATACAGGTTAGATATATAAGTATTTTTAATATAAAATAACATTAAATATAAAATAATTCTTTATTGGATTTAAGATTAAGAAAATTTCGATAGCGGATACTGTAGTTCACAACTTTGTTGTATTTGTTGCGTCCTCCAGAAAATGCTTAAGCTATTCCTAATATTCAATGGCCCATATTCTTAAAATCTTATGAGATGGTTATGGAAAAACTATAAATGTGCCCCTAATATATGAATACCCCTTGATTAATTAAGTCAAGTGCAAGTCGGACTCGCTCATTGAGGGTTCCGTGCCAATTTCAGGATTGTAGATCAACAATAGATACAACTTAAAAAAGTTGACAAATATAAGTTTTCAGGGTATGCACTCAATTTGTAAGAAATGTCCTAACTATAGGTTCATGGCAAGTATCGTATAGGTTTTGATTACGTCATGAATTTTATACAAAAATGCAGCAAAAATCAAGCATAAATGCTCGTATCTTTTGATTTAGGTCTGCAAGGTACCGTAGATCTGAATTGATGCGAATGCGATTCAACGAAAGTAATTTCAGCGAATCACCTTTACGCGATTTCGAGACAAATGGTCTTGACACACGAACAAACGGAAAACAAAGTAATCCTACAAGCGTCCGTTTTTCCTTCTGAGGTACGAAATCCTAAAAATACCAAATTTAACAATTCCTATCTAAAAATCGTAAAAAAATGTCATAATATACAAAATATTAAGCCAAACATAATAATATTCAACACTAAAAATTCTTATCCAGTAGCGAACGAAATGACTAAACTCGATAAAAACGTTTAAGTACAGAATACGTCCCGGCGACGCTGATCACGTCGCGCTGCGCCTAGAATTTCTCAATATGCCGCATAATCTATTGCATTTCCCGATACTGGCGCTTATGTGACGGCAAATCGGAATTCTGAAAGATGAAAACTTGTTCGCAAATAATTTTGCTGAATCTTTCCAAAGTAACAAGGTGGTATCTTTATATTATGTACGTATAAAAGTACCTATATGTTATGTAGTTATGGAGAGATTTGCTTTGGGATATGTCTTGAATTTAAAGTGTGACAGGTGCCAAAAGATTTTCTATTGTGTGCTTCGTGCATTGTGGTAGTATGGGGTTGTGTTGAGTGAATGTGCTGGGTAACACTATTGTAACAGATAGAATACGTACCTATCTAAACGTATATATAACTTTAAGTCGCTAGTTTATATATATTTTCTTTTTTTTAGCTCATGCCGTATCCCGCACATAACAATCCAGGCAGAGGGAACCACGGTACTCTGTTCTTCATCATCACTTCCGTTCCGATCTGGGCCGTTTATATAAAACCTTACCCAAAGGAGAGGTGCTGGTTAAACTCTCCGCCCTATTGTCCTAATATTGCGTGGTGAATGGCGAAACCCAACGCCGTACTTTATCTCATTACTAGAATGAGGATACGAAAATAATATATTGCCCTGAATGGTAATCGCATCAATAAAATCGAATTGCGTATACATAATGTGTTTAATAAGATCTTTGATTAATCCGGTTTGATTAATCTGAAAGTTGAAGTTGAAGAGTTTCATAAAATTTAATCGAGGCCAGGCGTGGTGCAAGAGAACAAAGTGTGACTGTAAACACGATTGGTAGTGGGTTTGATCTCGAGGGAATATATTATTATTTTTTAATATTTTCATTTCTTTGCTTTGGCACCAAGGCAAAAACTAGGCGTAAAGTTCCTCTACTCAACAGGCAATACCTCCAAAAATCGGCGATGGTATGGCCAGAACTGAGTGTCGTAACACTAGGTTCCCTTTTCCTACCCTGCTATATGCGGAATATAGCGTAAAGTTGATTGAAAAAGTTACGTTTACAGTCATACATACATTTCCCTTTACATGCATGCATATATTATGAATTCATTAATCAAATATGTCGATTAACGATGTCGTTGTTGGCAAAAACGTTTGTAGCGGTAATTACTAGGTATATTTTCATATATTTTCATATAGATAGTAATCATATTTACATGATTAATCGCTATTCACCTTCAATTATCTACAATTAATATTTTCTGTCTGGAGGCCAGTCGTGGCACAGCGGCACGAGGCGTGACTGTAAAACCGACTGGTTGTGGGTTCGATCCCCACCAGGCCCGGTCGACTTCCTAAGGGGCATGTGGGATACCTACGGGGGATTGTAAATAAGTCCCGAAAAATTAATTATGATACTTAGTGCTGCCATATTAAAGTAAAACTACTAATTAGTAGTTTTTTAAAAGTATTTTCTTGAATGATTTACATGATATTTTTGTGGTATATTTATTTAATATTTAATAAATAACTTTCTTTATAAAGTTTCATGTATGCAAGGTACCATGATAAAATGTAACTCCGAAAAGATTAGAAGTTAATCTTAAATTATAATTAAAAAATGAAAACAAAAATTTGCAATGTAATTTAGTTCTATAAAGTTTTCAATTGAAATCAGAAACAATTTATGTAACCGGTATTTTAAGCGCAATAGTAGGATTATCTTTTGATATGGGGTAACATTATAATTTGCAAATGGCTAACCTACTGTTTCTTTCGGCGACGCAAACTGTTATTTAATATTCGAATTTCTATTGCATTTTATTACTTGTTTATAAGATTTAAATTCAGCGGGATACAGAGTGAAGCTGATAATAATAAAATTACATTTTATAGGTTCCCTAATCCTCGTCCTACCAATTTACACCGGTAAGTAATCGTTAAACATTAACTTAAACTTAAAGCCTTATTTGTAAAGATTTGTGATAATAGTTGTTTTATTTTTATTTCCAGATTCTAGATTCCAGAAATGGCTTAAATATTGCAGCTACAATTTGTGATATGGGTGGTGTCAATATATATTGCAATATTTGATGTACCTCTTACTGAAATGGTTCAGAAGTTTGTTTTTAAAATATAATATAAAATGCAATACAAATATTACTTCAGAAAGGTAAGTTTTATGCTTCCATTCAACCTAATATTCCCAGGTGACCTTGGTTTTTTTCCCAAAAAATTACTGAACTGAGGATTATATCAACTATTTGTCGCTTGCGCCTTGGACATGCATGTACACCTGTGCACCTAACTACGATCAGGGTCAGGGACCACTCACTGTGTGAATGTGGCCTAGACGACGGTTCCCCTCCTCACATATTTTTCACTTGACCTAAGCTGATTCGTCCCTTATATGATGCCCTTCCTCATAAAGTTCAGTAAAGGGGGCGGCCCCTTAAAGTTTTTTAATGTTTGTGTTTAGTTAATATATTTACATAAAAATTTACATAGAGGAAATTTTTATGTAATTATATTAGATATAACAAAATTAAATTGTAAGCTAACACCTTTGTATTATATTTCTTATTGCTAACCCTCTATGTTATGTATATAATGTACATGTTAATTTTTTTTTTGTTTTTTATAGGTGAAGGCAATTTTTAACTGGATCTTTTTTTATAACATGCATTCTCCTATTGTGTCACATTTTCTCTTTTACCGTACAACCTCCTTCGTGTTTTCTCCATACAACATGACATTTACGAAGTGATATGTGCTCTACTGGTACGCTTGGACCGCCATAACTAAAGAACCATAACCAAATATTACTTCAAACAATATTGAAGGAAAAGGTAATATTTTATCGTGTAATGTGTAGTCCAGTTAAATGTGCAAGTTTATATATAAATAAAATTAAATAAATCAGCTTCATGCTATATCCTGCACACAGCAGGGTAAGCAGAGGGAACTTAGTGTTAAGACACTCCTTTCCCCACTTTCTACCAAAATCTGGAGGGATTACATTTTGAGTGGTGGAACTACACTGCACTTTATTAAGGTAAATTTTAAATATTGTTTTTGGTGCACTTTGCATCAACACCAGAGAGAAGAAATGGAAATATAAATTTATATAAATATTTCTTTTCCACAAGTGGGGATCAAACCCACAACCCAGTAGATTTTACAGTCACACTTTGTGCCCCTGCAATATGGCTGGCCTCAAGTTTGGCTGGTTTCCATTTACTAATAATTAAATAAAAATATATTTTTTTAATTAAAATGCTATTTATTACATTACAGGTCGAGCCAAATGGAAATATATGGAACATTTCTTCCAAAAAGACTGGTGATGGAAATTTTGTTTTCGCACCAAAATTAAAACAATACCATATATGTCCAAATGCCAAGCAGAAAATGAGAGTGAACCTTGCTGCTCAAGTGCTAAGTCACTCAGTTGCGGCAGGAATGTTTGCCAAAATATCTCAAGGTATTGTTTTAATTTCTTAAACAAGAAGCATTGTTTTTTATCTACCAATAACATGTTTGAGGCCGGTCGTGGCGCAGCGGCACGAGGTGTGACTGCAAAACCGACTGGTTGTGGGTTCGATCCCCACTCGAGGAAATGAAATATTTACTTAAATTTATATTTCCATTTCTTCGCTCTGGTGTCGAGGTTAAGCGCGGCGTTGAGTTCTGCCACTCAACACGCAATGCTTGTGTCTTAACACTAGGTTCCCTCTGCCTACCCTGCTGTGTGCAGGATACAGCGTGAAGCTAATTTATTTATTTAATTTTAATAACATGTTGATTTTAGTTTCTGTAACATGACCTTTATTAGCTCTTGTAATTTTCAGGATTGTTATCTGGGGAGGCAGCAGTCACTGCAAATTTAATATCAAATATGGATAAATTATTTGACTGCTTAAATAGTGATTCCCCAGATCGAAAGAGAGGAAAACCGCACTCTACCAACATGACTGACAATTCACCCCATTTGGAACATTTGAAGAAAATGTATGATTTTTTTGAAAACTGTACATTTGTAGGATGTCATAGCTCGCCCCCATCTAAGAAAGGTTGGATATGGACAATTAAAAGTATCCTAAGATTGTATAATAATTTAAAAATAAAACATAAAATAAAAGCTTTATGTACTCGCCGCCTTCAGCAAGATTCTCTAGAAAATTTGTTTGGTACTATTAGAGGAAACTGTGGATCAAATTATAATCCAACCTCTGGGCAATTTGTTGCTGGTCTGAAGACGGCGATTCTATCCAATCTTGCTCATTTGGGGTCAGGAAATTGTAAAGTAGATAATTGTAGTTCTATGTCAGATTATAAGGAATTTTTAACCACAACTTCTCCCACAGGCACATGCACAGAATCAGAAAGTCCACTAGTTTCAGACATGCTCTCATTGGTGGAGTCATCCTTACAAGAAAGTGTTTCTGATGCACAAGAATTACAAGCCTGTGCATATGTCTGTGGATTTTTATTAAAGAGCCTTGGCAATAAATGCAGGCTTTGTGATTCAGTTTTAAAAGCTAAACATACTGACAATATTTTATTGTACACTTTTATGGACTTCAAAGAATATGATAATGTTAAAAAGAACTTAAACTATGTATCTGAAGATTTTATTCGATGTGTTGAGAACTGTGCTACAATTTGCAATAATTTATATAAAACATTATCATATTCTTTAAACCTCAAAAAACTGGTAATCTGTAAATTAGAAGAAGATGTAAATTTTAGTTTTCTTGCCCAGTGTGAGGATCATTTCAAAGAAAATGTTGATTTTATATGTAATAGTGTCTTCCACATAACAGGAAAAAGATTTTGTACAGTTAAAAATAGACAATTTGGAGATTATCAGAAGTCCTTAAAAAGGAAAATAGATATATTAAAAAATAAGTAATTGTATATTAATATTAGATTTAATTTAACCAACACTGTATTAAGTACATTATACCTACTTTATTATTTTTATAATTATTTGTAATAATCGGCTTCACGCAGTATCCCGCACAAAGTAGGGTAAGCAGTGGGAACTAGCGTTAAGACACTGCGTTCCCCATTTTCCGCCGAATTCTGGAGGCATTGCATGCTGAGTGGCGGAACTCAACGCCACGCTTTGCCTCGACATCAGAGCAGAGAAATGAAAATATAAACAACAATTCAGTAACGCAACACTTTATTAAAATATTTATTTAATTAAAATAGAATAATAAACAGCAATGATTTTGTTTATCCTTTATTCGTAATCCAAGTCAAATTTAAACAATGTAACAACAATGTTATGTAATAAGTGCCTACAATTGTATGTAATAAGTTAATAAATATATTTAAATTATGATTATGTTACAGATTACAATCTATTTAACTTATATAAATTTAAATTATTGTTTCTAACATAAGAGGGCAAGTTTGTCTTGCTGCAATAATATAGTCTTTATCACTATTTTATTTGATTTGCAAGAATACTATTTGTATAAATATAATTATAACAAATGTTTATAAGCAATAAAAAAGTATAAAGTGTTTATTTGTTTTATTTTTATAATTATAGAAGACTATTATTATTATTATACCAGAAATGATTCACTATTTCAAAATCATTTGGAAGTATTTTTCTTTAAAATTAAGTAGTAAACTTCCAATTGATTTTGAAAGAGTGAATCATTCTGGCTTTGAATATAAATCGATTTATTACCCAAATATTAGCCAAATTTTGAATTTCCCGCCCATATCTGAGGCGGTAAATTTTAAATATTGTTTCTGGTGGGCACACGAGAGATGGCAGCAGTGGCGTTTGGTCCCCCATTTTTTTGTATGAAGTGAACATTCTTCACTTTGGGTATATGTGTTCTGTGATCCCCACTCGAGGAGATGAAATATTTACTTAAATTTATATTTCCATTTCTTCGCTCTGGTGTCGAGGTTAAGCGCGGCGTTGAGTTCTGCCACTCAACACGCAATGCCTCCAGAATTCGGCAGAAAGTGGGAAACGAAGTGTCTTAAAACTAGGTTCTCTCAGCCTTCCCTGTTGTGTGCGGGATACAACGTGCAGCTGATGTAATTTTTTAATTTAATTTTTTAATTTCTGTATGTATGGGTAATTGATTACTTTAGATTGATTTTTTACTATGTTGACGTGAATGCGTGCTATAAATTTGCTACCATACGAGGGCAATCCAAAAATAATCTAATGTTAACAAAATCGGAGCATGCAATTTGAGCTTATAGTTTCGAAACTATCCAATACATCTAAAATGAAAATATACCACTGGATAGATAAAGAATCAAAAAACTTATTGCAATAAACGAGAATAGACGCCATTTTGAGGATATTTTGCAGCTAATCGAGATTTGAAATAAGTATTACCCTTTGTCTCAGGGAAGCTACGCAGTTAGTTTAATTTTTATTTGCTAGCTATCGTCAAAGTCTAACGTTTGTATATAGAAAATAGTTTAAAGAAGTGACAGTGATTGTTGTTGACAAGGTCTTTTAATAAAAAAATATTAACAAACGTATGGGTCCAAAAGCCAGAACCAAACACAAATATCGTATACAGTTGGAAAGAGCTTCTCAAGATCAATCAAATAGTCGTAACTACACACCATCTGACCGAATGAAGCAGTGCCAAGAACGTAGAAGAATGAATGCGGCCGAGCGGGTCAACACATCTGCAGCTGATGCAGTTGATTATATGCAAGTAGATGATGAAATCACAAGATTACAAGTTTTATCAACGAATTGGGTCAGGCGTCTCCAACAGTTAGAGAGATACGACATAAGTACCAGAGATTGGCCAAGCATCCGTTGCCGATACTAATCGTTGTAAAAAATTAGAAGTACGAGAAGTAGTAAAAAAGCTATGTAAAAGTGTTTCTGATCAGCATTATATTATACTTTTTACCGCTATTAATGCACGAAGTTTGGTCGCAATCAAAAGACATGTCTACCGATACATTCATCAATTTGTTTTATATTGGAACTCTCTTGAAATGTTAGGGTAGTACCTGTATTGATTTACCTTAAATCAGAAATTCGGATATATTTTGTGTTAGCATAATTTAATAGCGGATATATAGAAATAATTTCATATATAATATATACAGGGTGGAAGTGTCAGCACCACATTAAATGAAACCACAGTTTTAACTACTCTATAAAAGCCTAATATAATTCAGAAAAAAAAAAATTCCCAAAAATGAAAAAGTTTTTTTTTCAAACAAAATAATTAATAAAATTGTCATTTTAAAACAAAACGCCATTTGTAAGGATGACGCACGCACACATAAACCTATCAAAGGAACACCGCCACACACGGCTCATTTCGAAATCGAGTCGTATGTATTGGCGATAAAGTTCAAAGTTGTTTAACCTTTAGTAGTATTTTTGTAGTAGTAAGTGTTTATGTTATTGGGATCTATACGTAATCACGTCACACGAAATACAGGTATGGATAAAAATCGTGAAATGAAAAAAAAATCCTACGTCGAAACTGTTGAGGCATCTTGATTAATTTCTTTAGGTATAGATTTGAAATATTTTACCCTATATGCTGTTTCCGTAAATGGAGCGCTGCCTCTTCCACCCTGTATATATGAAATTATTTCTATATATCCGCTTTATATTAATAGATGTCACTGTAATTACGAGGACGTCATTTGATATTGTTTCCATTACCGATTGTATTAAGTGGCGGTAGTGTGCTGTCTTTTCCGGTGGATTCCCAATAAAAGCACAAACGACACGGCACTCGTGTGCACCAGCCCGGTGACGCTGTCAAGACTATCCCAGGTCAACAGCATTAAGTCCAGTCGAAAAAAAAAAAGGCACTCGTGTTCATTATGTTCTATGATATTGTCGAGACAAGTTGTTATTAGAATTAGTATAGTTTAGTTTATAGAATTGAATTGTATATAACTAGAGGAAATAAAATAATTACAAAAGCTGGATTTGTTGGTTCGTTCGACACTTGTATGCCATTTGTATCGTACTTTCCGTATCACACACCTATCATTAATAAAATTATATTGTACTAATAATTATTTTAGTTAAATAAATAAATAATATTATATTATATTTTCACGTACAATAAACGGCCGTGTCCATGACACAGCCATACGCAACACGCGCATTTTTTTTTAGCTTTACACTGCAACCCGCATATAATGGGGAAACTGATAAACTCGTGTTAAGACACTCTATTCTCATTAGGATATTTACGTCTCCTGGTTCCCGCCGAATTCTCAAGGCATTGAGTGTTGAAGGTCCAGTTTACTGGTGCAAACTTGTGCTCCTGCGCCACGAGGGTCTCAATTTGCTATGTAGGTACATACTATATTTTCAATATCCTTATCTCTGGTCGATTCTAAGAACCACTGTGTTTCGAGAATGTTTAATTTTACCTAAAATACGACAAAATAATAAAAAAATTGAAAAGAGACAAAAAAGCGCGGCGTTGAGTCCTGCCACTTCAAACGCAATGTCTGGAAATTAAACGAAGTGTCGTAGGGAACCTAGTATAGGTTTCCTGTGCCTATTCTGCTATATGCGAGATGCAGAGTGACGCAATCGTAATAAATATTGGATATACAACTCGCCAACGTGATGTGCATAATATTTTCACTCTATACACTATAGATTATGAAAATCTATTTCTTGTTTGTTTTTAGCGTCACGCTATATCCTGCACACAAGTAGGCAGAGGAAGCCTAGTGTGAGACAATAAGTTCCTCGTTTTCCACCAAATTGTAGGCAATGCATTTAGAGTGGCGGTACTCAACGCCGCGTTTTGCCTCGACATAACAGCGAAGGATTTAGAATATTAAATATTTCATTTTCTCGAGTGGGAATCGAACCCACGACATGTCGCGTTTACAGTCACACTTCCTCAATGGAGAAAAGAGAAAGTAATTTAGTATTTTTAACGCAAAATTTATTTTAAATTTGGATATTGTATTTAAAAATCTAAGACTTCTTTTAAAAGGCATTATTCCACTAACTTGACACTTAATAGACTGCATAATTGAGTCTTGTCTCTGGTTCTTAATGTGTTTTACAAAGTTTCCCAAAGGCCCAGGTTCAAATACGTTAAAATATTTTCTTTAATATATTTTTTTCGTAGGAATATATATTTTTTTTAAATATAAATTACATCTATAAGACAATAGTAAACTATTACACACTTCAAAAGTAGAATAAAAATCATTTAGCAGTTCTACATTGATTCATCTATAGTAAACGAGAGCACGGTATCGATGTTATCAATCATTTTTATAGAAGCTGGAGCTTGATAAAACAAATAATTTTCGCTATTGTCTATGATATCTGTATTGAATATAGTAATTCTATACTTCTCTGTACGTTTTATTAACATAGGAAGCTTAGTGACCTAATACTCTTAAGTCTTCGAGACCGTTGTGTCACAGGCACAAGTGCGCGACGTAGATTCGATTCCAACGTGAAATAATTAATATTTTCACTTCCTTGACTTAGTAACGAAACAAAACGCGGCGTTGAGTTCCGCCAGTCAACACGTAGTGCCTCGGAAAGTAAAGTACTGAATACTTTAATGGCAAACAGAGTGTCTTAACATTACATTCCCTTACCTAAGTTCTCCCTGCCTACCACGCTTCGATTTCCATTTGGGCGGATGAAATAATATTCAATTTTCTCAAGTGGGAATTGAATCCTCAACCCATCGTTTACAGTTGCACACATGTGCCTCACCAAGGCCTCTAATTTACGATTTTAATGAAAATATTTATCATATCATGCCTATTTATATAGTAAAACCAAAGCATCCATCTCAACACATCCGGGCATCTATTACCCGAGTGGACACTTCCCAAAGGTATTAATCATTTTTATAGGACGGACGCTATTATTGATAGCATTGATAAAAGTAACATTAACTCGGTCAGGTCGTTACTCGCCTCGTAACCGGTTCGGAGATTGATGGTGCTAAGTTACGGTTGTTAAGTAATAATTTGGTTAAATATTATTAAAATTATATTGTAGAGGCCAGTCGTGGCGCAGGGGCACAAAGGGTGTAAAATCGACCGGTTGTGGGTTCGATCCCTAGTTGAGGAAATAAAATATTTATTTATATTTATATTTTCATTTCTTCGCTCGCTGGTGTCGAGGCAAAACGCGACGGATAGTGGGAAACGGTGTGTCTTAACACTAGGTTCCCTATGCCTACCCTGCTGTGTGCAGGATACAGCGTCAAGCTGAAAATTATATTGTGATTTTCATATGATGTGATATGATATGCATACATATAATAAATAGAAAAAAACTTGGGTGTGGCTTTATCATGGAAACAGCCGTTTGTTCTACGTGAATACGTTTATGTAACTGGTTATATTTTTTAAATTACATGTTTTTATTTATGTATTTAGGATAAAAGCAAGGAAAGAAATAATTATTTATAATTATTATATGTGCGATATAACCTTTTTTAAATGATCACTGAGCGAAGCTCTTACTAATCAAGTGTTTCGTTGTAATGCTACTCCTAGACCGTTAAACCTACATATATGTCAGTTTTAAAGAGTAAGTTTATTTTAAATACTTCTTAGTTTTTTTTAATTACAAGGCGCAACATAACTTCGGTCAGCTCCACTCGTTTACGCATGTAGCGGATCCTTGTTATATATCTCTAATATGAAAAGTACGACACAAATGGCATACAAAATAGATCGAGATTTCTGGTAAAGGTTAAATCAATCGGATATTATATCCAAGTTGTAGCTGTGCTGATTATGGAGTCGAGCAATGAGCGGTTTTATGTGACATCAACATTAAAGTCTCCAACTATCATAACTGGTATAGTAAGATCAGGTTCGAAATCGGACATATTTTAACAACGATCGTAACATAAAGAGTTTAATTTCTACTAACGCTAGTAGATATAGCTTCTTAGTGTTAAGACACTCCGTTCGCCATTTTCTGCCGAATGCCGAATTCTTATAAACATATTCACGTCAAGAAGAAAAGAGTTGATTAAGTTTCCTTTTTTAGCAGGCATAGAAAGGTAGGCAAAAGCAACCTGGAAAATTATCAAGCAACAGACCAGATTATTATAAGAATTAGGCTTATTTCATAGTTACATTTAATACTGTAAATAATAATATCTAAATTAAAACAACAGTTGAGTAAATTACCAAAACTTACTAATATAATAAAATAATCAAGAATACTAAAATGATGTATCAAGTAACCTAGCAGAATAATCTTAACTAAATTTAAGCCTACTTCTTGAAATCCCAAGAGGTCTAGTCAATTAAGCTAAACAGTCTGATCGCGCTATATATTAATTACAACCAAAGTGGATTCTATATTATATTCAAAATAGAGTTTTTATTCAGCTTCATATATATGGACCTTCATATATGTTCTTTTTATTATTGTTCTGTATTACACATAAAATATTACGGCAACAAAACGTGAGTATTACAGAAAAAGAATAAAAAGCCCTGGAACCCTGGCCTGGAGATGCGATCTCTTTGTAGGATATGTGGAATCAGCTTAGCTGATCGAATTTGCAATGAAGACATACACAGAATGGCAGGTACTAGCGAGTATGTCACGGTAAGAATGAAGTGCTTAACTGGTTTGGGCATGTCGAACGAATGAGTAATGAAAGAATGGCAAAAAAGATTTATGATGGAAAAGTGAGTGGTAACAGAGGTAGGAGGAGACCTCGGTCACTTAAAAAGCATGATGACCCCCCGAAGGGCATGTATGAAGAAGTTGATGACAGTAGACGAGGCGAAAGAGTTCAGTAGAGACCGTAGCGTTTGGCGCTTTCTCTCTGACTACCCCGCTAAAGCGTGAAGCTAAGTTATTTCATCCCAAGAGTGGGAATCGAACCCACAATAGTCGCGTTGGCAGTCGCTTATGCCCTTGTCCCATGACGGTCTTTTTAAATTTTGGCTAACTTTCGTTGAGTAGCGAAACACAGCGACACACAGTGGACAAATTAAAATCATAATCTAAAATATAATAATTCTTTTAATGGATATCGAACCCACAACCATCTTTAGATTCAAATTGTGCGACAACGCTACTTAGAATATGATATCTAAAATTCCCCGATAACCGAAGCATGATTAAAATTCGCGATAAGAAGTTAAAAGTAAAAAGCTCCTTTGACAAGACCCCCGCTCATAAGTAATCATCTGAGTGCGACGCGATTTAAATTACTATTTTATAGCTAGATGGTATTTATGTGCCATGTAAATGTATATTTTTTACCTAGTAGTATATTATTTTCTCTACTCTACTTTTCATGCGTAGTTCTAATGGACTGGCACTAACTCAATCTGGCAATCTTCTCTCTTCTATAGCGAGGAAAAGGATATGCGCGTGTTCTTGGGTTGGGCCACTGGCCCGGGGAGAAATTGTGTCTTTTGGGACTAGAGAAGGAAATTGGGGACAAGGTATGAGCGTTTGCCGCCTGGGTGGTCAGGTCAGTCAAGTGAGACCCTCGGTTGCCCGGGGGAGGCCCAGCTTAGACAACCAACAACCGAGGCGACTGCTCAGGAATCGGGTTGGCGCTTACCTACAACTGCAATCTACATATATATAACTACTCCCGTTACTTTGTGACATATAAACAACGCACAAACGAGGCTACTGGACTTAGAAAGTCGTAATTCGACTATTTATTCGACTATTAGAATTGAGGCCGGTCGTGGCGCAGCGGCACGAGGTGTGACTGCAAAACCGACTGGTTGTGGGTTCGATCCCCACTCGAGGAGATGAAATATTTACTTAAATTTATATTTCCATTTCTTCGCTCTGGTGTCGAGGTTAAGCGCGGCGTTGAGTTCTGCCACTCAACACGCAATGCCTCCAGAATCCGGCAGAAAGTGGGGATCGGAGTGTCTTAACACTAGGTTCCCTCTGCCTACCCTGCTGTGTGCGGGATACAGCGTGAAGCTAATTTAATTTATTTATTTAGAATTTTAAAAATTCGAATAGTCGAATAAAATCGAATTTAGAAATTAAATAAACAGGATTTTCTGCCTAACGGCCTTAAAAACACACATTTAACTACACTAATCGAGACGAGTTAAAGTTTTTAAAGTTTCCTCTCTTGAGATTTTTTTTTAAGTTTATCCACATTTCTCCTCTCCTAAGATCAAATCAAAAATCAAATCAGCTTCACGCTGTATTCCACACACAGCAGGGTAGGCAGAGAGAACCTAGTGTTAAAACACTCCGTTTCCCACTTTCTGCCAAATTCTGGAGACATTAAGTGTTGAGTGGCAGAACTCTACGCCGGACTAAGCCTCGACACCAGAGCGAAGAAATGGAAATATAAATTTAAGTAAATATTTCATCTCCTCGAGTGGTGATAACCCACAACCAGTCGGTTTTACAGTCACACTTCATGCCGCTGCGCCACGACTGGCCTCATCTTAAATGTAAGATGAGGCCAGTCGTAGCGCAGCGGCAGCGAGCCTCTCCTAAGATGAAATACCGATTCATCACTATAAAACAGTCCACACAAACACGTTGCACTAACATCGTACTAAGAGTAATAATTTAGTAGTATTTTAACGTAAATACTCATCCTCTACCAAAAGTTCAACGTTCTTCACGAATCAATAAACTTTCACTTTATAATAAAGAACTATTGCTGAAACGAAAGAGAACGTGACTAAATTACTAACTGCTTCCCAGTTTCGGTACGAAGTTTGTCTTTTTAGAGATAAATAAGTCTAACTAAAGATACTACTCGCGTATACAAGGTACTTCTAGCTTTATATCTATATGCTTTTAATAAAATAGTAGTGGATTGGTGTCTGTACATGGAAAATATGTAAGAAAAAAAAAAAAAAATGTCTAGTTTTTGGTACCAATAATCAAAACCTAAGCTTTTTAAATTTTTCATTAATTGTCTGTGCGTTTGTTCACGCTAATATCAGAAACGGCTTAATCTTTTAACTGAAGCTTCTCTAAATATTCAGTGTTTGTTTTAATTCAATCGTTCTATAAATAAAAAAAACTTATACCATTTTAAAGAATGTTGTTCGACAAATTTGTTATAAATAACTGTTTTATTAAATTGCCTGAAAATTTATAAATTTACAATTTACATGTCTAGCGTCAAATTAACTTCCCATTATACTAAAATATCGAAACCTAAACCGTTTTGAATACTATAGTTTACTATAGTTACTATAGTTTGGTTTAGAACGAATGACATTTACCATAAATCACGGTGTCACATTTCTATCCTGATTACGGTGTAACGTCAAGCCGAAACCACGATTGTCATGTTATTACTAACAACATCTGTTAATGTATGTATATTTAATACAAATAGTATGGAAATATCGAGGCGGTCGTAGCGCAAGGGCACATTGTAGACAACAGGATTGTGGGTTCAATTCCCACTCGGGGGGGTGAAATATTAAATATTTTGGTTTCCTTGCTGTGGTATAGCGTGTGGTATAGGCAAAGCGAGGCGTTGAGCTCCGCAACTGAACTCGCAATGTTTCAAGAATTTGGGGGAGAGTGGGGAACCAAATGTCTTAATACTAGGTTCCTAGGTCCAGCGTGAAGCTATAAAAATGTATTGTAATACACATATATATTATTTATTATCCATTTCACGCCTTTATTACATTCCTCCTGCGTTCTCCATTTTCTGCACGCATTTAGTGTAATTGTCAAGTAGCAAAACTCAATATTTAAAAGGCAAATATTTCTCCAAGTAAGAATCAAACCTACGACTAACCCGCCACTGCGCCACGAAGGCGTTTACCCATTGTTATTATAAGAAATTATATCCAACATAAACAAACATACACAATAGAAACCCAAGTAATAGGCAGTGGAACAAATCATTTATAATTTCGCATACATGACGCAAAGCCCTTATCTTATTTAAGGGAGCAGGTGTCATCTCGGAGGGTTTAATTAGAATTAGCCCTAAATCGATTCAATATAATATTTCATGTTATACAAGGGCGTGTTATTTATTATGTCTTTACTAACGTATGAAGATTTATTAGGTTGTAAGTAAATTAGTGTTTTTTTTGCTATATCAGTTAATAGAGAGGGAGGCTAGAGTTCAGACACTCTGTTGTCCACCTTCCGCCGAATACTGGCGTTGCGTGTTGAATAGCGAAACTTAACGTCTCGCTTTGCCTCGAAACCAGAGTGAAGAAAGAAAAAAATTTAATATTTAATTTCCTCGAGTAGGAATCGAACCCACAACCTGTGACGCTTACAGTCACACTTTGGTGCCCCTGCATCACGTCTGGCCTTAAATTAAAGAAAGCTAATGTTCCTTATCCTCCTCCTATTTATATGTCCATTTCTTCGCTCTGGTGTCGTGTAAAGCGCGGCTTTGAGTTCAGTTACTCAATACGGAATGCCTCCAAAATTCGTCGGTAAGTGGGGAACGAAGTGTACACTAAGTTTCCTCTGCCTACCCTGCTGTGTGCGGGATACAACGTGAAGCTGATTAATATATTTGACATAATATAATGACTAAAGTCTTTCAAAATACAGTATCGACGATACTGCAGGAAGGTCACGTATAAATCATGAGGACCCCCTGAGTGCATCTATGAAGAGGTTGATTACAATGGACGAGACGAAAGAGGTCCAGAGACTGTAGTGTTGTTCTGGCTTCCCGGTTATGGATAAAGTGTGAAATTACTGTGTCGTTGACTGTAAGCGCGACAGAAACCGAACCGCGAGATGAAATGAAATATTTCCTATTTTCATTTTTCTGAAGTCAACACCTAAAAAATTCGGGGGAAAATGGGAAGTGAAATGTCTTAATATTAGGTTTCCTATCCCCTCCCCTGCTACGTGTTGGATATAGCGTAAAACTGAAAAATAAAACCTACGATTCCTGCTTTCCGTCGAATTTACGATCCATTGCGTGTTGTAATATAAATATAAATTAAATATAACCGAACTCCCATCGTTGTGCCACGATGGCCTTTAATACTCTAACGATTTTTATGTCTTATAATGCAATGTAAATAAAATTAAATTAGCTTCACGCTTTATCCCGCACACAGCAGAGTAGGCAGAGGGAACCTAGTGTTAAGACACTCCGTTCCCCACTTTCTGCCGAATTCTGGAGGCATTGCGTGTTGAGTGGCAGAACTCAACGCCGCGCTTAACCTCGACACCAGAGCGAAGAAATGAAATATAAATTTAAGTAAATATTTCATCTCCTCCAGTGGGGATCGAGCCCACAACCAGTCGGTTTTGCAGTCACACCTCGTGCCGCTGCACCACGACCAGCCTCAAAATAAGAATATCAGAGGAGGCACTGTCATTGGTACTATAATATAAAAAAATACATCATTTATTTTCGAAAAAGTTAGTTTTTATAACGAACGAAATGTGCTTACTTCGAATTTTTCGAATCGAAAGGAAGCGAATAAAAGTATATTTAATTTTCACTCGATCTATACATAATTGTGAGTTATAATATACGCTTTATATCAATCAGTATACTAGAGGGCGCGCGCGGCTTTGCCCGCTTATTAGGAGTGAATTAAAAAAAAAACCACGAAACACGTGTTCAATAAAATATTTTTAACCTAAAAATTTAAATTCAGACTGAATTTAAATTTTTATAAAAATCGGTGGCAATTTAAAGATTTTCCATATAAACTTTCAATCCCTTATTTGAACCCTTAGGGGGTGAATTCTTAAAAACCATGAAACACGTGTTCAATGAAATATTTTTAAGAGTCTGAATTTCAAATTTTATAAAAATCGGTACAGATAAAAAAAAATTCCATACAAACTTTCAACCCCTATTTCATCCCTTTAGGGTTAAAATTTTTCAAATTACCTTCTTAGTGGATGTCCAGAATATGAAAATAAACATCTGCCCAAATTTCACGTTTCTACCATCAGCGGTTACGGCTCTGCGTGCGTCTTACCTCAGTCAGTCAGTACATGTCCTTTTATATATATAGATAATTAAAAATTTCGCAAATTTCTTAAACATAGTTTTTTATATGTAATATATGTATTAACTTAACTTATAAATATTTTCTTAGTTAAAAGTTAAACCATTTATAGTAGTCGATTAAAACATTCTTTAAACTTTAGTCGCTAAATTATAAACTTTTCAAGTGTAATGTTAGAAAATGTGAATATTTTATAAAGTATGAAATTTTAATTAACTTTGCGAAATAATTATGTTCTTCCCTCGGAGTTGGTTTTGGTAGTATTAGATGTTCCTTAGATTGGTAATCTTATAACATTGTACTCTTTATTTTTATGCATAATAAAATATTTTTATAAAATATTTTCCAAATGAGGCCGTCACGGCGCAGGGGCACAAGTGACTGAGACCCGACGGTCGTTGGTTCGATTCTGACTCAGGTGAATGAATTATTTTGTTGAATAATATATTCATTTCTTTTGTCTGGTACCAGGTAACAAAAATTCAGAGGAAAGCGGGAAACGAAGTGTCTTGACACAAAAGTCTCCAATAACTTGTTATTCAAACATTTTTATAACACTTTGAGTCTCATTTAAACATTTCCGTTCCCCACTTTTCGGTGAATTCATGAGGGACCAGGTTCCCAGGTTCCCTCTGCCTACTCTGTTATGAGCGACATATAAAGAGAAACGATATCAAAAGAATATCTCAATATGTTTTCTCTTTAATGAAATAAAATATATTATACACACCCATGCTTACAATATATTTTCTATAATCAAAAACAACAACAAATAACAAACAATCTAATAACATCAAAAATAAATTATTACTATTAAGTATCAAAGGTAAAGCCTATAATCAGTTAGAAGCAACGGTTTCT
Source organism: Heliconius himera (assembly GCA_021202915.1). NCBI lineage: Eukaryota > Metazoa > Arthropoda > Insecta > Lepidoptera > Nymphalidae > Heliconius > Heliconius himera. Next base: position 68,482 of record JAJHJA010000305.1, read on the forward strand.
TCATTATAATTTCGTACGGTACGTTACAAAAGGCCTACAAAATCATTAATTACTTTAATCAAAATATTTAATTAGCATTCGTTCCATGGCCTTATTGTGATTAAACAGTTAAATAATTTGTAATAATTTTTGATTATTATAAAGACAAAGGCGGAGTACAATACTGTTTTACGTTTTTCAGCTTCACGCTGTATCCCGCAACAGCAGGGTAGGCAGAGGGAACCTAGTGTTAAGACACTCCGTTCTCCAATTACTACCTAATTTTGGGTGCAGAACTCAACGCCGCGCGTTTTTCAGTATAGATATATTATATATCTATATAGGCGGAGTGGCAGATCGTCTAACTTTTAACATTTTTAAAATGTTATTCCACACTTAGGAAAGAAAAATACTTATTTAGAAAACGTATAATAATTTGAACGTAGCGGGACTCGAACCCGCGCTACCAGGCGCTCTGCGCTCTGACGTAATGTATGGCTTAGTGGTCAAAGCGCCTGGTCAGTTTCCAGGAGGCGCGGATTCGAGTCCCGCTACGTTCAAATTTTTATACATTTTCTAAATAAGTAGATGGTTTAACTGTAAGCGTAGCGGTTGTGGGTTCGATTCTAACTCGGGAGAATGAATCTCCCAGTAATAGAACAAAGAGCGACCTGGGTTCCGCAATATCTCTAAAATCGGGCGGAAAGTGAGTAACGACGTGTTTTAGCACTGGGTGCTTAGTGTTACTCTCGTCTTCGGTGTGACTCTCCCTCAAACCGTGATAAACGTAGGTTCAATTCTTACTTAAATTAATAATAAAAAAAAGAAAGATAAAGCCAAACGAGTTCTGCCGTAAACGGCTATCTTTCTTTGTACTTTGTACTTTAGTACAACGTCTCAAAATTAGTTGAAAACTGGAGAATGGAGTGTCTCGACACTAAATAGAATGTTTTTTTTATATATAATGAGCATATAGTTAACATTTTACATAAAAAAATAATATAAACAGATACACCATTGTGTTAAGGGTTAAAAGTTTTAGCACTGTTAGTCTAAGTTTCGCTCAAACAGTACTAACTTTGTTCTGTAGTTGAGTAAAGCGAACGAAGCAACTGTCATCAAATGTAGTTTCTATATCAAGGGATTCTGAAGAAGCAATTCTGTTATATCACTGTATTTACAATTTCTTCGTTTATTTTAATTTATTATTATTATAATATTTTTAATCGACAATAGTTTAAAAAACTAAAAATACGCCTTTTTAACAGTTTAAAAAACTAAAAATACGCCTTTTTACCATAATATAAACTTACAGTATATTGTGGTGTACTTACATCTTTAACTACGTTCTAGAAGTATTGAGATAAACGCGGACGTAATGAGTTCGACTTCCACTAGAGGTAGTATTATTTTGGACACAAAACGTGGCGTTGAGAGTCGCTAACTGTTGCAACCAAGCAAGCAATTATATTATATACATAACTAAGAAGCCTAATAGCTGTACAAAAAAAAAATTCAAATTTAACCAGTATTTTAGCATGTACTTATTTATAGTTATGTAATTTAATATATATTGTAATGTGAAAAATTGTTAAATGTAGATCTAAGTAAAATTTTGTAAAATAATGTAAAGTTAAAAATATAATTTTCCTATTATAGGTATTAATTGTATGTAAACGATAATGTAATTAATATATATGATAAGGAAATTAATACATTTAAAAAGGGTACGGACCAAGTGTCTGTAGTGTTAAGAAATATATAAATAAATAAAAAAAAAAAAACCAGTATTTTCAAAGATAGATAGAAAAGACATACATGTCTTCTACTATATTTTTTCATCATTAATATTATTTTTTCTTCACAATATTAAGTATATTTTCTTTTAAGTTTTAATATATAATAGAAAGTACCTACATACAAACGTACATACATACATATATACGTATAAATATCAACGGATACGAAGCCATATTCCCTCATTTTATGTATCCTTGGATTATTTAATAATTCTCGTTCGATGTATCCAGGCGTAAAACATCGTAATAAAATAACTAGAATCGCCTAAAGGATCCAAGAAATATCAATGTTAGTTAGTAATAATATTTTACCTCATCTCTATAGATTTCTAAAAGGCAATTTTTTTATTCCGGCCGGTCGTGGCGCAGCGGCACGAGGTGTGACTGCAAAACCGACTGGTTGTGGGTTCGATCCCCACTCGAGGAGATGAAATATTTACTTAAATTTATACTTCCATTTCTTCGCTCTGGTGTCGAGGTTAAGCGCGGCGTTGAGTTCTGCCACTCAACACGCAATGCCTCCAGAATTCGGCAGAAAGTGGGGAACGGAGTGTCTTAACACTTGTTCCCTCTGTCTGCCCTGCTGTGCTGTGCAGGATACAGCGTGAAGCTAATTTAATTATTTTTTTTTTTTATTTTTTATCAGTAACATTAGCAAAAAATATAGCGTATTTTGCAGACTATCTCAATTTTAACATTATATATCTGTCTGTTACTTCAATAAAAAATTTATTTTCCCGCACATAGCGGAGTACGCAGAGGGAACCTGGGACCTAGTGTTAAGACATTTGGTTCTCCATTTTCTCCCGAATTCTTAAGTCATTGCGTGTTGTTTAGTAGAAATCAAAGCTTGAGAATGGGATGGCCTTGATAACATAAAGATATTTTAATCATTGCGATGTTAAGTTATCTTGCTACAATGTTGTCTAGATCTATCTTGCTATATACAGGACAAAGCCTTGATTTGAAATAAATAAAATAAAGTAAGTTATGAGGCCACTCGTGGCACAAGGGCACTAGCTCGTGACTATAGCCGCGACAGGTTGTGGATTCGATCTTAAATATTTTCATTTCTTCGCTCTGGTATCGAGGCAATTCGCAGCGATGAACCGCCGCTCAACGTACATTGCCTCCAGAATTCGGAAGAAAGTAAAGAGCGAAGTGTCACAACACTCCCTCTGCCTACTCCGCTGCATGCGGGATACAGCGTGAAGCTGTAAAAAATAATAATATTAATAACAATGCATACCTCTTCTAGTAAATTACAAGCAACGACTTAAAAGCGTGGCGCGAACACGGCCCAATCTCGACTGAATATTTCTGAAAATTTACTTCCGCTCTCGAATTTAAGGCTGTGCGTTAAACGAATGTACGTATATAATGAAAAAGAAGAAACGTGTTGATAAGTTTCTTATTGGGAATTCTTATTTCAGTAAAAAATGTATAGTAAAATGAATTAAAATATTTATATTTATGGTAATAATATATTTGATAGTATCATACCGCAATGGCATTGGCTGATTGGTTACGTGGTGATTGTGGGTTAGATCTCTCTAGGCATAATATTAAGTTATGATTAGCTTTTTCTAATTCGGAGTTGAGTTACGCCTCTTAACCAGCAATTTTTCGAATTTTGCATATTGAGTGGCGGAACTCAGCACCAGCGTCTTCCTCGTTACCAAAGCGAGAAAATGAAAATATTAATTCCTCCGAATAGGATCGAATCCACAACCGTCACGTCTACAGCCGTACGCTCTTTCCCACGCGCCACCACGACGGTCTCTATAATTATCAAAGAATATTATATATATCTATAAATTTTAATATAAACTCATTTATTTGAAGGCATAAAATATAATTTTAATTCCTCTTTTATGTGACACTCAAAAGGCACTTAACAAATAGACATTAACGTAGAAAGCTTAGTACCTAATAAGCTCGTATGTTATATTTTTTTTGTTTATATTATTTTATATTAGAATACAGACTTTTTTGTTTCCTTTTTAATAACAGATTTTATTATGTTTATTTTTTTTTTCAGCTTCACGCTGTATCCCGCACACGGCAGGATAGGCAGAGGGAATCTAGTGTTAAGGAACTCCGTTCCCCACTCATTATGTTTATTCATTCTGCTTTATATGAAAAGATTCAAACTAATACCAAGTAGTACAACTATGTTTTCTTTTAAATATAATTAGGGCCATTATGGCTCAGTGGAAGAGTGTCTGACGCTTCTCGTGACAATAGTCTATGTTTATTTCCCGCGGTGGTAAATTAAGTGTGCCGCTTATTTTTGCCACACGACACGCGGTGTCTAATATTCGTACCCAAAACAAAAGCTGAACATAAATTTATTAAATTATCTGGACTCTTTTTAAACATTTTGTACTGTAATTCGATTTTTTCATTTATTTTCTTTTTAGAGGCCGCCGTGGTCACAAGCTTGCGACTGTAGACGCGAAAAGTTTGATTTCCTCTCGAAGAAATAAACTATTAAATATTTTCACTTCCTTGCTCGGATAATGAGACAATGCACGCAATTAAGTTTTGACATTCACCACGCAATGTCTCCAGAATTCAACGTAAAGTGGGGAATGGATGTATTTTAAAGAGAACGGAACGGAGTATCTTACCACTAGGTTCCCCGGTCTCATCTGCCTAACTTACTTAAACTTAATTAAGTTTCACGCTGAATAGTCAGAGAGAACGGAGCGCCAAACGCTACATATCTCTACATATCTCTTTCGCCTCTTCCGCTGTCACCAACCGTTTCACACATGTCCTCCGGGGGTTCCTCATGCTTTTTACGTGGCCTTCCTCCAGAATCTTTGATACTGTGTTTTCAAAGGTCAACCGAGGTCTCTCCTATCTTTCTTACCACTCACTTTTCCATCCAAAAACTTTTTTGCCATTCTTTCGTCACTTATTCGTTCGACGTGCCCAAGCCAGCTTAGCACGTTCTTCTTTATTCTCATCGTGACATCCTCGTTATTACCTGCCATTCCCTGTGTATCTCTTCGTTGCGGATTCGATCAGCTAAACTGACTCCACATATCATACGAAGAAATTGCATCTCCACAGCATTAATTTTTCTTTCATTCTCTTCTATAATACCCACGTTTCGCTGCCGTATAACAGCGTCGGTACCAACACTGCATTGTGTACATGCAGCTAACAGGGTTAACGGAGCCTTCTCCGTTAACCCTGTTACCGGCAGCAATTGGCCTTTACGCGTCTATACGCCTTCCAGCTCCACTGAACATACTTCCTAAATATACCATTTCATTCACTTATTCCAATAACCCCCTCTGCCTATCCTGCTTTATTCCAGATTCAGCGTAAACCTTAAAAGAGAAAATCGTAAATTTTAAATATTTTTTTGTTCATCCATTTCTTTTTTATTTTATCGAACCATGCCTAGCTTAGCACACAGACGGACACGTAACGCGAATTGATTTAGTGCAATGGCAGTTCTATAAACGCCGATGGTCCATACATCGTACGTACATCGCATGCGGCGACGCACTCGGTCGAATAAATTTGCGGCAAATGAAACCGAACGATCGATCTAACAGATTTATTTAACCGCACCCTTACGCCTATAGGGATGTACCCTTATGCCTATAGGGATGTACCCTTGTAACGTCTGGTTACGTATAAATCTGAGTATAGGTTTGATGCTGTCACAAGCAATGGTACAGGCGTGTGACTGTAGATGTGACGGTTGTGCGTTTTATTTTCATTCCGGGAATTAAATATTTAAACTTTTCATTTCCTTCCTTTGGTAATAAAGTAAAGTGCAGCAATGCCTCGAGAATTCAGAGGGAACCGGGGAACAGAGTGTCTTAACACTAGATTCACTCGACCTACCCAACTACTACAAACTACTACTGCTGCTGTGACGCTGGAATGACTCACTGTCTTATCATCTTATTAGGGACTAGGGGTACTTCAAAAGAGAACACCGAAACTTCTTCTGCTCAATTATTATATTGAGAACCATTGCGTCTCGCCGGAGATTTTTTGATTATAACTTTCAAAATTATTTATCAAATTTCACATCTCAAATCGAACATCAAAATCAAACTTTTAGATGGATGTTCATTCACAGTTACACATATAAAAATAATTAGTTAAAAATAGAAATATTATTAAGTGATTAGTTTCAAATTTATTTGATTACACCCTTACACTTCTACCCTTATAACCTTTACGTATAAAGGGGCGCAAAATTTAACAAGTAAACGCGTTCAATTGGGATCTATAAGTTTTATGCGTCATTAAGTATGGGTTAGGATTCTTATTGATTAGGATTTTTCTTTTATTTATTTTTTTTTCGTTTTTTTTTAAATTAATTTCGGACGTTTAGTATCATATCATAAAGAAATTTCAGACATCGAAAAAATAATAAAATTGTATTAAAATCCCAACCCATATCTAACTATCACATCTAATTTAATAAAACTAATTAGAAAATATCAAATTTCCTAGCGCAATTTTAAAACGCCTACATAATATCAATAGATTAAAATACAGGTGGACATTGCGTAAAAATAGTGCATCCTCCAATAAAACAAACCTAAAACCATCTTGTTCACAGTCCAATATTATGTCACTGTATCACGGCGGCTGCACTAATGTATCAAAAAAATATATATTATTATATTAATATATATTATTATATTATATTTATTTTTTTACTAAAATGTACTTTATTTGAAATAATAAAGGTTAACGCCTGAATCCTGAATTAGAAACATGAAACTATCAAATATTCGATATTAATTATCGATACAATCGATTCGATATAATCATCGACTAAGCGTGAAACTGATATAAACGTATGTAATACAATAATAGTTGGATACATTCGTGAATGGTATGTAATTGAGAGATTTAATTCTCTATATTGTGTTTTGTGTATTAGAACTCAATATTTTTTATTTAAAAAAAAACAAAAATAGTTTATTATGTGAAAAATTGGGATTTTTTAAAATTAAATAAAAAAACATAATATGAAGTTCCACGCTTCAATTGATAACCAATGATGCAAAAAGGGGGGTGTTATAAATTTTACGAGTCTGTCTATGGCACTGTAGCTCCTAAATTAATAAGCCAATTTAAGTATGAGTTTTTTTTTTCAATCGAGAGCTTTGTTCATTACGGTTTTCTTTAGCTATGTTTTATAAAAATCAGATCAGTAGTTTAAGAGCTACAAGCAATTTTCCAAGGTGAGATAGAGATATTTTTAGTCGTGTTTTTTTTATTTTAAATTTTGTCAGTTTAACATTAATTAACATACCACTGGTTTATAAAAATTTATGCCTCAGACTTGAGAATAATCGGCGCTAGAAACTTTTTTTTTTCACTAATTAATTTATAGCTCAAGATCCCAGGGCCCCCAGACCTACGTCATTTTAGCAAAGCTGAAATTTAAAACTATTTGTCTAATATGTAAATAAGACTGTACTCAGTAACTTGAAAATGGGCCACTTTCATAGGTAGCGCCAAATAAACGTACTCTGTTTGAGAGGATAATTGAGCCATCGGATTGTCTGGGTGCTTAATAAAGGTCTTATAATAACAAATACATATTTTTCACAGCGGTGAGCGGTGAGCAGTAGGTGAGCGTGTACCTTTAGTTGGTGCTACCTCTGAAAGGGCCCCACTTTAAAGATAATTAGTACGCTACATACATATTAGACGACCAATACATATTAAACGATCAATCCTCAAAATTTCATTTGCTCAAATGACGAAAATGGGGACCCTGGGATCTCATACTATTAGAGAATAATATTTTTTTATTAATTCTACTTTAATATTATAAATGTAAAAGCTTATGAAGTATTTAACGCTAGTTGTTTACAAAATCATTAATTAGGTAATAGTACACAAATGTCTTTTCATTTTTTAAAATTGTAGTATGAAACATTCTCCAATTTTTTTTAGGATCCAATTTAAAAAATAAATTGAACCCACAACCAACGCTGGCACAATGAAACGAAACAGCTCAAATACAAATATAATTTCCTCTGCCACGTATTAATCTGTCGATTTCATTACTTACAGTATAAGTTGGGATCCTTCCAATATATGAGGGTGGGTAATAAAGGGCGCGTATTTTATGTTTGGCGACCAATTCAATATTGTTTCGAAATATATATTTAAAAGATAAAATTTATATGTTTAATTTTGTAATTTTGAATTTTCATATATGATATAAGTTTAAGTTTATTAATTTTTGATGGTTATTGGTTATAATATAGCTTCACTTTATTTACCGTAAATAGCAGAGTAAGAGGGAACCTAATATTGAGATACTCCGTTCCTATTAAGATTCACTTTCCGTTCCTCACTTTCCGTCGAAATCTCGAGGTATTGCGCTTTAAGTTTCGAATCTCGATGTCGCTCCTCCTTTTTTTACCAATGCGACGAAATGTAAATGGTGGGAATCAAACCCACAACCATTCGCCACAGCCACAAGATACACTGATATATTAACAAAAAAAAAAGAACATATATATTTTTGGGTCATTGGATTGTATCTTTTATGGAAACTTTTTTCTGACATAAACACAAAAAAATAATCTTATTTTCAATACAAAACTCGTCTAACCACTGCCTACAATAGTCATCGTTGGTTGGACTCATCCCAAATACACAACGTAGGTGCCAAAACTGTTGTTAACTCTACTATGCCTTCTCTATTGTAGAGTTAAACTACTTTATCATTTTTTTTTTTTCTAATAATTTGAAAAAAATGTTTGGTCTAACGCACAAATCTCAAAAACTGGGTCAAATTTAGAAGTTGCTTTTATGTAGGATAGTTTTATTAGCATCACGTTTTACCCCGCATATAGCAGCGAAGACATATGGAACCTGGGAACCTATTGTTTCGATTTCAATTGATACTTCCGTTTGCCACTTTCCGCCGATTTCTTAATGCATTGCATATTGACTGGCGGAATGCAACGCCACGCTTTGCCCTGCAAACGAAGATCATTCATACATGAAATCTATTCAAATCAAAATAAATAAATCAGCTTTACGCTGTATCCCGCACACAGCAGGGTAGGCAGAGGGAACCTAATGATAAGACCCCCACTTCCTGCCGAATTCTGGAGGCATTGCGTGTTGAGTGGCAGAACTCAACGCCGCGCTTGTCCTCGACACCAGAGCTAAGAAATGAAAATATAACTTTAAGTAAATATTTCATCTCCTCGAGTGGGGATGGAACCCACAACCAGTCGGTTTTACAGTCACACTTTGTGCCCCTGCGCCACGGCTGGCCTCTAAATCTATTCAAATTAATTCCAACCTCCAAGACTAACAGTTTACTCAAACACATCACCTTCTGAAGGCACCAACCAGTATACTAACAATAAATTACATGTAATTATACCGTAATGGCGATCCAGACGTGGTTAATTGGATGCCCCAGAGCGTAACACAGGTCAATAATAACCGATGCTTATGCAATGGAATCAATGGGTAAGCTTGCGCCCTTTGTATAATATAATATAATATTATAGATATTAAACCTACTTCAACATTATAATTATTATGGAGTACAGATAGGATATGTTGATTAATTATATTATAATAATTATATATAACTGTTGTTTTTTTCTCTCTGTTTATTCCATCAGATTTGAATACACGACTGTTCTTTATTTTTTTTCTATTTGAATTAATTAAAAAGTCAATTACGAATGTGGAAGTAGTATAAAATTATATATTTGCACGCTGCATGTAGCCTTAAAATACTCCATTCGTCTCACTCTGCTCAATTGTGTGTTGAGTAACGGAACTCAACACCGTGCTTTGTCTTGTTTAAAAAGTGATAATTCAACCGAGTGATAATCGAACCCACAACCGTCGCATTCACAGTCAGAGGCTGTGACGTTGCGCCGCGACGGCATTTAATCTAATAAGGCCTCTAGTATATAATCGTATCAATATTACAGTAATAAATAACAAAACAATTTAATTAAAGACGCGTTCCAACAGCGGGCTATCCCCCTATGACGGATGAAAGAGGTGAAGTAAAGAGATGTCATTAGGCATTCTGATCATCATCATCATCATCACATCTGATTCTCATCATCTTCTGTGACCGTTTATCTTCACTTTCCAGTCATTTTCAGATTATTAGGTTTTTAGACTCCTTTTTAGGTTGTTTTCTTTAATGAACTCTAATTGGAAGAGTCTCTTCAGAGATAGAGATTAAAACTCTATTGGTAAGAGATTTCGTTGCCTACATTCCACCCGAATTCGACATTGAATATTGTGAAGCTAAACTGAACACCGCTCTTTGTCTTACCATAGTGGAAAAATAAAACTAATTCCTAAGTCCAAGTAGGAATTGAACCCACAACTATCAGTTGTACAATTAGATCATGTACCACTGCACTAAAAGTTCTAAGCCTAATAAATTAAAAAGATATCACAAAAAACGCACGCCACTATATTAATACAGAGTGAATAAAAAACAATTATTTTCCGCTAGTAAACAATGAAGGTTATAACCAAATGGTATTTTTCAATTAACGTTCGATCGGCTTTTCATACTATATAGGTATACTGGAAAAATTTGTAGTGGAAATTTCTATTTTGTTTTCAATTTCCGTTTAGTTTTGAGTAGTATATGTTTGTATGGAGAGAAACACAATGTTCTTTAGATAGCAATGTTTTATTGAATAGTACGGGAGCTGACGATGCTAAATCGGGTTTGACTCGAGCGTCATAGAGACTTATTGGGTTGCGAATCTTAGATGATAACAAGAAAAAAAAGTAAAAATATAATACATATATTTTGATCGGTGGGGTGGGGTGAGATGAGAGAAACTATTGCATGGATATACTTGCGCGCGTCAGATTTTCAAAGGGGATAATAATATTTTCATTTAAGTGAACCTGACAAAAAACTATTATATCTGACGATTGGGTGTGATGCAAGCTCCCATCCATTGTTAAAATGTGTAAAAATAATTTCATCATTTTGAAATACTCATTTCATGTCATAGACGTGCTATCTCATAATCGGACTATTATCTGAATGGACTTGCCTAAAATGAGAAAATATTTATATTTTTTTACTCATTGATTGTAATTAGTTAAAACGCTCAAGTATATCTTGAACTAATGCATGTAAATAAAAGAGTGTATATTTGAAGTAGAATACTTGTATTTATAAAACAAATATTATAAAAAAATATATTTATTGAGTATTTTTTTAAAATATCATCTTCATCTATGAGAGATAGAATAATAAATAGAGAAAAATGAGAGAGCAATAAAAATACAGAGAAAAGAATATAGGCAACCCGTAACTGCACTAAAATTTATCGATCAATTTTTATTACTTCGGCTAGTAGAATTCGTCAGTTTATATATTTTTGTGATCCTTGAATCCTGAAATCCTCCCTTCAAATAAAAAAACAAAAGCCACGCTCGAAAATATCGATCTAATGTTTTTTTTTACAACTTTGTAGCCCTTTAAGTCTTTAAATCACTCTCAAATTCAGAGTCAAATTAATAGAATACAAATGATTTAGCATGTAACTAACTTAGTACCTTAATCTGAGGCGCTCGAGGATTTCAGATGATATATTTTTTTAAATTATCTGATCTTTTATCCTAGATAGATCATATACATGGGGCTCATATTTGGTGGATGTAGTTAACACTCGGTCCTAAGGAATCTTCCAGTATATTAATCTGCCGCGCTGTAGTAAATTTCGAAGTACCCGCTTCGGTTCCCCTACTAGAAGTTAACAATATCGACAAGCGATTTAAAATATCGAGATCTACATCTTTATAGTTTAGTCTTCACTGGTGTACTTACATTTCATAAAAATAAACATTTCATTTTCAAAACAATTTTAATAATATTATTTTTTAATGAATATTTCTATAAAACAAAATAAAAGCCGAACGAGTGTCTTAATGGGAACGGACTTTTTAGCAACTAGGTTCCCTATGCTTGCCCGGCATGTGGGATATAACGTGACGCTAAAAACACACATATACATGTGTACGTATATCATTAGCGTACCTTTTATGTATGTACATATGTATTTACGTACATTTGTATGTATGGCTCGTTATTTCTATTTTTAAAATAAAAACATTCGTGCATCTCCTAAACATGTATAGCTTTAATAGATGAATAGAATATAATGATACAGCATTCTGCATCCCAGTTACTATTCATAAGACACGTTATTTCTGTCTTATAATTAATTTTGACACACCATTCCTCACTTTTCATCCAGTTTGCGAGACATTGCGCGTTCAGATCCGGAACTAAACGCCGCACTATGTCTACCAGACTGGGAAAATTGGAAATAATTTAAATATAATCTTCAAACTTGCTACGTCGAGTTTGTGGCCATCGTGGTGCAGTGGCACAAGCATGTGACTGTATACGTGACTGTTGGGTTCAATCCCTACCTGAGGGAATGAATTATTATTTATGATTATATTCATTTTTCCGCGCTGGTACCAAACTCAAAAGCGAAAAATGGGAAACGGAGTTTCTTAACACCAGGTTCCCTCTGTTTCCCTGCTATGTGCAGGATAAATATACACATCGTATATATAGGGAGGATAAATATACATATCATATATAATATGATAGCTGGGCAGACAAAGGGAACCTGGTGTTATAACACTGTGTGTTTCCATACACTTTGTAATTTTGAAATATTACGTGTTAAGTGGCCTTACTTAAGCGAGGAAATGAAAATAATATATTCACCTGACCGAGATTTGAACCACCAACCGTCGCTTCAACAGACAAACGGCCTTAACGGTACACAATTTAGTTCATATTATATATCGTATACAAGTATAATATATATGTATATACGTGAGTGGGGCGATGTGAAAATTATGGCTAATGGATTTCCAGCCGTCGACATCGACTAGTAATTACATCAGGCCCAAAAGGACGCTGCAATTCAAGCAGCAAAAAGTTCAGGCTTTTCCGGTTGCAAAAAAATCTACTAAACTATACAATGGATAAAAATATAATGTGAAAAAGCAGCTTCACGCTATATCCCGTATAAAGCAGGGTGGACAGAGGGAACCTAGTGTTAAGACACTCTATTCCCCATTTTTCACAAAATTTACGAGATATTGGGTCTGCGACTCAACGCTGCGCTTATTGTAACAGAGCGCGGAAATAAAATTAAATATAATTATTGCCCTAAGTGGTTTAAACCCACAACCGTCACGTTTATAGTCAGACGAAGCGCCACTATGCCACGACGGCCTCAACAATTATAATAAATAAATCAGTTTCACGCTGTATCCCGCACACACAGGGTAGGCATAGGGAACCTAGTATTAGACACTCCGTTCCCCACTTTCTGCCGAATTCTGGAGGCATTGTGTGTTAAGTGGCAAAACTCAACGCCGCGAGGAAATGGAAACATGAATTCATAGTAAATATGAAATATTAGTACTCCTCGAGTGGGTGGTTGGTTGAACCCACAACCAACCAACCAATCGGTTTTACAGTCACACTTTTGCCCCTGCGCCACGACTGGCCTCAACAACTAAATATCGTTATAATTTTTTCTCTATGCAAAATATTTTACATTGTGTATTATGATACAAAAAAAATATTTTTATAAGAGATAAGATTTAATCCAGGTTTAAACTCAGTCATGATTTTTCTATTTTTAACTAAGTATCGCTATATTTTTTTGTATGTAAAATACTTTACTTTGCTAATAATGATAGGAAAGAAATATTTTTACAAGAGATAAGGGTTAATCCAGGATTAAACTCTTGATTATTCTATTTTTATGATCTGCGTCCTGTGTTTTAAATGTCCTAGTATCTTTTGTTTTTCTTTTACTGTTGATAAAAACATAACTAAATCTATTCTTATAAAGTCGTCGAATTCTTTTTTAATAAAGAATAAATATTCAAAGAGTGGTAAGAGAGGCAAAATAGAGTGGTAAAAGTGAGATACTTCGGCTGACATTCGAAAACACAGTATTGATTAAACTGAAGAATGGGGGCCACGTTAATTTATAGGATGAATAAGACAAAGGGGCATATGGGTTACCTGATGGTAGATGATCACCGCCGCCCATGGTCTCCTGTAACACCAGAGGAAATCCTCTCGTAGTCATTATTTTTCTACAGTCCCTAGCATCCTAACATTCTTATATAGAAACTATCAACTTTTCATTTTTAACAGTAAGTTACTCAGTTCAGTAAGTTACTCAGTTCAATAGTATTAAAAAAAAATTAATCAAATTAAATCAGTTCACGCTGTATCCAGCACACAGCAGGGTAGGCAGAGGGAACCTATTGTTAAGACACTCCGTTCCCACTTTCTGCCGAATTCTGGAGGTATTGCGTGTTGTGTGGACTCAACGCCGCGCTTTGCCTCGACACCAGAGCGAAGAAATAGAAATATAAATTTAAGTAAACATTTCATTTCCTCGAGTAGGGATCGAACCCACAATCAGTCGATTTTAAAATCATACTTTGTGACCCTGCGCCACGTCTGGTCTCTATTCATGCGTATTATGAATTTTATAAAAAAAATACTCTTATTCATCCTCTTACTTCTACCTGGCACTAATCCCGTCTTTTTTGCCAAGACTTGCTTTCCAGCTTAACCTCATCTACTTTGCACGATCTTCAGGATGCTCTATAAATCTATTGGCTTTCATGTTCTGCATCATAATATCCATTTTTCATTTTCTTGGGTTTATGTAGAGTCCAACTTTAAAGACTGAAACAGCAAGGCATTTAATTTCGACACAATTACTAGGTTGGCGAGCAACGTGGTCATACTATGTCATGCGACGCTCTTGGAGCTTATGGACTCCTGCCTCTAATAAATATGCTACCTCTTTATCCTCGTATCTCCGTCCTTAATGTCAAAACAGTGTCGAATTATAATATAATCTTCAATTCTATTACTAAGCGAAAAGCCTCGACCAACATCTTAAGAGGTTATCACTTAGCTGTTGTATCAAGAACCGGATGCAGAAGTCAGTCTTACTTGAGACGGCGCGTATTGTGAGGAGGTTCCTCTCTCTGGAGCCCTAGCCACCGATGACTTGGACCCTTGTCCCGCCATCGGAAGAGTTTTTATTTATATTTTAAATATATTTTTTATAACCCTTTATATTTAAAAATGTAGAATTTATTCTTTTTTATAATAAAAGTATACATCGTTATATATAATTTATGTTTTTTTAGCTTCAAACTATATGCCGCACATATTAGGGTAAATTTTGGAATCTCATGTTAACTCTGAAGATATTGCGTGTTGAGTGGCGGAACTGAACGCCGCGATTTACCTTGTAACCAACCACTGTCGCGTTTACGATCGCACGCTTGTTTGTGCCCTTACACCACGACTGGCCTCTATTACTAATAAAAATATATAATTAATGTTTCTATTGAAATAATAAATATAAACACAAAACAAATAAAAATTCCGGCTATTTATGTCGAATAGCCAGAATATTTATAAATTCTAAATACTTTCACTCAATAAAACTTTTATAAAGCTTAATTTCAACTAAACTTGCTTGACCTCAAATACTATTGTCCTTTAATCTGATATAACGTTATCCATTGTCACAAAATAAACTAAATCGGTCCCTTTATTTGGAAACACAAAAGAATTGTTATATATTTTCACGCTAAAATATCAAGTAGCTAAACAAGGCCTCATAAAGTTGTTTGTAATCTGATTGCAATAAATTTTGTACTGCGCAAGAATCGAACTTGCTACCAGCGCTATGATAAAATATGCTATTTACTTAGCAGAATACGCTACGGTAGTCCTCGCTAGTTTACAAACATTGCTAAACAACAAGCTGGAAAGCTTAAAAGGTTTTTGAGGTGAAGTAAAATTTTCTGCCAAAAATTTCAACAATTTTACACCCACTAACACCACGCTGGGGAATACTTGAGTTCATTTTTTTTAAGAGCGTCGTAAAAGCTTTCCACATCAGTGTATAGTGTTGACGTAGTGATATGTCACTTAGTACTTTCTACTCTTTTTCAGCTTCACGTGTATCCCTAATATAGCAGGGTAGGCAGATGGAACCTGGGAAACTAATTTTAGGATACTTCTGTTTCCCATTCTTTGCTGAATTCTGGAGGTTTTGCGTGTAGAGTGGCGGAACTCAATGCCGCGTTTTGGCTCGTTACTAGAACTGGTAGCGGTAATCGAATCCACAACCTGTCACGCTTACATTCGCACACTTGTGCCCCTACGCCATGACTGGCTTTTTTTACTCATTGATACAATTTTTGAGATGAAGTCGTCGTTACGTTGTTTGGGAGCGTCTGACTGCAAACGTGATGATTGTGAGTTCGATCTCACCTCTGGTAAACAAAGCGCAAAAAAGTAGGGAACTAAATGCCCTAGTGGGCCACTAGGTTCCCTCTACTCAAACTGCGACGCGGGAAAATGCGTGAAAAGGTATGTATTGCCGTATTCTAAGATTACATTGGTATTTAAGAATTTATTACTTTGCCAGTAATAATAATATATTAGCCATATTTACAGCCTTCGCGTGCACTAGGCATAGGCAGTGGTTATAAACTAATTTCTAAGTCAGTACACAAATAACTTTACATAATTGTAAGAAATATAAGTTGTGTATTGATTTTTTAGCATATTTATTTTTTTTGCATTTTTTAAAGTAAATTAAAATAAAATCAGCTTCACACTGTATCCCGCACACAGCAGGGTAGGCAGAGGGAACCTAGTGTTGCACACCATTCACCACTTTCCGCCGTGTTCTGGAGGCATTGCGTGTTGAGTGGCGGAACTCAACGCCGCGCTTTGCTTCGACACCAGAGTGAATAAATCGAAAATATCAATGTCAGTAAATATATCATTTCCTCGAGTGGGGATCCCACAACCAGTCGATTTTACAGTCACACTTTGAGCCCCTGCGCTACGACTAGCCTCTAGACCTACGAAAATAGCTACAGTTTAAATCTGAATAAATGTTATATTGTAGTGGGGGTCCAAGATGGAAGACTTGCTCGCAGCGACCCCTGCCAGCCCTTACGAGGGCTGCAACGTTCCATCCGCCACGTGCACCTCGAGAGAGCGCACTGATAGGGTCCCCGCTGGTGTGTCAAGTGGCGACGAATGCGGCGTTGGGGACCGCCACCCAACACGCCATGTCCGGAACGGCGGGAGGTGGAGGACGGAGCTACAAATAGCTACGTGGAATGTAAGAGGAGGGATGGAAGAAAAGATGAATGAATTATTAGATGTGATGGATGATAGAGATTTGGATGTCGTTTGTGTGACAGAGACCAAGCGAAAGGGCAATGACACGACCGATTTGCCGGGCAGTCGGGTCGCTTTCTGGGCCGGCGTACCAGAGAGCGAGCGGGGCTGTCAAGGTGTAGGTGTGTTATTGTCCTCTCGATTGGTTAGTGCAGCGGTTGAATACAAGGCGATCAACCCGAGACTGCTTTGGGTTCGCTTCAAGCTGGGGTTAACAAGAGTATTCTTGTTAGTGGCGTATGCGCCAGTATCCTCAGCTCTATTAAGCGAACTCGAGGAGTTTTGGGAGAGTGTCAGGGATGTTCTAGGTAGCGTTAGAGGGAATGAAAAATTAATAATATGTGGCGATTTGAACGGATGGGTCGGAACTGCGCGAAGCGGTTACGAGGGAGTGTTAGGTCAGTATGGTGACAAGAGAATAAATGAGGCTGGAAAGCTTATATTGGAAATTTGCAAGGAAAGGAATTTGTTTGTGGCAAACACTATGTTTGACCACAAACAAATTCACATGTATACATGGGAGCGAACGGAAGGGAAAAGTATGATTGATTTATTCCTAGTGGATCAGCGTATTCGAAGCCAAGTCATGGACACACGAGTGTTTAGGGGTTCTGATCTGGGAACAGACCACTATCTAGTCGTTGCTAGAATAAGGGGTCTGTTCGCGGGTTGGCGCAGCTACACGAGGGGTCCAGACTTGGAGTCGAATTACCGCATAAGAAGCTGGAAGCTTCAAGATCCACCGACTAGAAAGGAATATCAAGAAAGAGTTTCCAAAAAGCTAGACAGCAGTGAATCTGGAAATGGAAATATTGAAGTATGCTGGCAGAACCTTAGGGATTGTATGAAGGAAGCAGCGATGGTGGTATGTGGTAAAGGTAAAAGGGGCTTTAGCAAAAAGCGTGATGAATGGTGGGATGATGACGTGCAAGATGCAGTAGAAAGAAAGAAGAAGGCATGGCAGGATTATAAAGCCTCTGGTAAAGATAAAAGTATGAGAGAGATAAAAAAGAAAGAGTATAAGCTGCAAAAGCACCAGACGAAAGTACTGATCAAGACGAAGCGTGAAAAGGCAGGGAATGAAAGAGATGAAAGTTTAACGAACAACTTCAAGGAAAATACGAAGCTTTTCTGGAGAGAAGTTAGTGTTTCTCGAGGTTGCTCGTTAGCCTGTAGAATGAAAGGGGTGCTTTCGAAGGACGGTGAAATTCTAACAGAACAACCACACATTTTGCAGCGATGGGCGGAATTTTACAAGGAGATGTATGAATGTGATGACGCCTCAGTCTCAAGTAGCAGCGAAACGCTGAGTCTTGATGTAGCTGATGGCGAAATCAGTGTAAAAGAAGTTGAGAGTGCAATACGAAGTCGGTACGAATGTGGTAAGTCAGCGGGAGCAGATGGAGTTACTGCCGAGATGATCAAATATGGTGGGCCACGCGTCTTGGACTTGTTCTGGTTTTTGTGCAATTTGTGCTGGAAATCAGGGGAGGTCCCAGACGATTGGCGAGGTGCGGTCATCGTGCCTTTGTATAAAGGCAAAGGTTCACAGATAGACTGCGCAAGCCATAGGGCTATCAGTTTGATTAGCTTAGGTAGTAAAGTTTATGCTAAAGTTTTAGCGAGAAGAATGCAGGAGAGATCTGAAAGGTTGTTGTGGGAGGCCCAAGGGGGCTGTAGACCTGGAAGAGGGTGTATGGATCAGATCTTTTCCCTCCGCATGATCACGGAAAAATTTTTGGCCGTTAACCAAAAAGTTTTCTGTGCTTTTGTGGACTTGGAAAAGGCGTTTGACAGAGTTGTAAGAGCGAAATTATGGGAGATACTACCCCGGTACAATGTGAGCGGACCCTTGCTGCAGGCTGTAAAGTCTCTTTACAGAGATCACTCAGCCTGCGTGCGAGTAGGAGCTGGCATGTCGCCCTGGTTTGAGATCCGATCGGGTGTTAAACAAGGTTGCGCCATGTCAGCTTGGTTGTTCAATTTGTATTTGGATAGCTGTCTCCAAGGAGTGAAACAAAGTGATATGGGAGTGAAAGTAGGTGACCTGAATGTGAATTGCCTGCTGTACGCAGATGATGCAGTGCTTATTGCATCATCAGAATGCGAGTTGCAGGCATTGGTCACCACTCTGAAAGAAGGGTGTGAATATGGTGTCTAAGCCTCAATGTGAATAAGACAAAGGTTCTGATTTTTGAAAGAGATGAAGAAAGGACGGAATGTAAGATCAGTGTAAATAGTAAGATATTAGAACAAGTGAATGAAGTGGTATACTTGGGAAGTATGTTCAGTAGAGATGGAAGATACGAGATGGATGTAGAAAGGCGTATTGCTGCCGGTAACAAGGTTAACGGAGCCTTAGCTGCATTGATGAGACGGCAAAACGTCAGCACAGCTGCGCGTTTGGCCGTACACAATGCAGTTTTGGTACCGACTCTGTTATACGGCAGCGAAACGTGGGTATTACAGAAGAAGAATGAAAGAAAGATGAATGCTGTGGAGATGCGATCTCTTCGTAGAATATGCGGAATCAGCGGATGCTAATCCACAATAAAGAGATAGATACACAGAATGGCAGGTACTAGCGAGGATGTCACGGTGAGAATGAAGAAGAACGTGCTCAGCTGGTTTGGGCACGTCGAACGAATGAGTGATGAAAGAATGGCAAAAAAGATTTATGATGGAAAAGTGAGCGGTAAGAGAGGTAGGGGGAGACCTCGGTTGACCTTCGAAAACACAGTATCAAAGATACTGGAGGAAGGTCACGTAAAAAGCATGAGGACCCCCCGAAGGGCATGTATGAAGAGGTTGATGACAGTGGACGAGGCGAAAGAGGTATGTAGAGACCGTAGCGTTTGGCGCTCCGTTCTCTCTGACTACCCCGCAAGGGATAAAGCGTGAAGCTAAGTTAAGTTAAGTTAAGTTAGTTGTTATATTGTATTTCTTCCACACTCAAAGCTAGACATAGATTTAGTGATATATCACTCTGCTTTCCTGATTCCATATCGTTTTTTGTAAATAAGAATTTAACAACGTTTGTTTAATCAGCTTTTCATTTTGAGGCCGTCGTACACAGCAACTACGATGTCCCGAAAATCAGGCGGAAGGTAGGTAATGGAATGTCTGAGGACCAGCTGCTCTCCGCCTGCACATCCAGGGCAACGCTCTATCCCATATATTGATGTATACTAATGCTCGTTTTTATCGCCCATATAAGGAAGTACGTAGAGGGAAACTTAGTACTTACTTTTAAAACACTCTGTTCCCACTAAGACACTTCCGTACTCCACTTTCCAAGATACTCAACACTACGCTTTGCCTGATCATAAGAGCAAAGAAATGGAAATATTAAATATGTCATTCCCTGAGTGGGATTCTAACCCGCAACCGTCTCGTTTACACTCGCATGACTGTGCCCATACACCTCACACAAACTATAAAAAAAATATAAAAATATATTCGCGTTGGTAACATTAAAGGCAAAGTTTCAACTTTATTCTTTTTTTTTATTCTTTTCTATTCTCACAAACCTCTATACTAATAAAATGCGATTATTCATAGCCTGTTTCTAAAAGCTGTGGAACGCTACGTAACTATAGTTCTCGTTTATTAAATACTCAATTTGTCACGTAACAAGGCGGGGCGCTGCAATTTATCATATAAAATTTACGCGCTCGCTAGCGAGTAGCGAGCGTCGATATGCTATATATAATAACACCTCAATAACTCAATGACTGGTGGAAGATATGAGTTTCAAGATTCAATTCTTTGGGAGTGTGAGTAGAATTAAATTATTATTTATTATATTAGGAAGTGAACTTAAAGAGACCACTACATTAGTATAAAGTATAAAATATAAATATATGGGGTTGGATATAATATATCCAACGAAATGAAGCCGCCGTGGCCCAAGGGCATAGGGGTGGGATTGTAACACGGCGGTTGTGGGTTCGGTCCCCACTCGAGGAAATTAAATATTTATTTAAATTTATATTTCCATTCCACATCTTCGCTCTGTCTCCAAAATGCCTCCAAAAATTCAGCGAAGAGGGGAACGGAGCGTCTTAAACTAGGTTACCTCTGCGTGGGATAGAACGTGAAGCTGATTTATTTATTTGTTTATTTATATAATATAAATATATTAGTCACGGTGCAATGGAACAGTGTCTCTGAATATAATGGTAGTGAGTTCGATCCCTATAAGTTAGATAATTGCTTAAGTCAATTAGAAAGGCATAATTTATTAATAATAATAATCCATTAAGGTGAAATAGATTTCGATTGGTAGTAGTAATTTTAAAGGCTAATGTAATTTTAAACCTACAACAATTGTCGGGTAGTATGTTATGTAAAATTGTAATGTATTATGATAATGTTGGCTAGACTAAAAAAAAAATATTATTTTTTATTTCCAAATATAATTCAAACCCGCAACCGTCTCATTAACAGTCAGACACGCTTCCACTAAACCACGACGTCCTCTAATAAATATTTCCATACTTACCTCTAACGTAACGTCTAAGTATACAGTTACGAAGTATACAACTTTCCTAGATATTCCTGTAACGTGAATCCTTTGCGTTACTTCAAAGCAAGCCAATGTAATATGAAATACTCTAACACAAACAATGTATGTATGTATGTATGTGTATATGTATACAAGATGTTATCTAAATTGTACTATGATTTTTTCCATTTTTTAAATGATACGCGTATAATGCCGAGTTTTTGTTATGTGTGTTTTTCTTATTGAAATCTTTGATTATATTTTTGTGAGATTTACGGTTATATAATTTGTTTAATATAGGTTCACGCTGTACCCGGCATTTAGCAGGATGTTCCCAGAGGGAACCTGGGAACACAGCGTCATGATGGCGTCAACTGGAATTTCATTTTATTTAAACAATTTTAATTTTCCCACTCTTGTAGACAAGACGCGGCACTAAGTTTTGCCATACATAGTATATCAGAATTGAGTAAAAAATGCACGGAGTGTCAAAACACCAGCAAATCATTAATCACAACATTTCTTTAAAAAAAATCCCATAAACTTTCTTAACCAGTCCCATTAAAAACACAGCTAAGTTTGTAAATCCAAAGCCGTAAATATGAATACAGAGTGTGTTTAGGTACAATAACTTACTTGTGTTTAACGCAGGCCGCAACCCACCGCAACCTTTCTTACTCAACTACTAGTAGATTTACTTGCCAAGTTTAGACGTTAGTGTAAACGGTGATGGCTGTTAAAACGTAAATTAAATTGTTTTCTTATTCGAGTTAGCTGTTGTGCTTTTTTGTTTTGGTTTTGTTTTGTTCAGAGATGGGCAGGTTTGTTTCTGATTTTGGTAGTTACTTTTTAATTAGATTTTGGTACTGATTGACTTTTTTTTTTTTTTAACTTCACGCTGTTCCCGCACATAGACGAATAGGTACAGGGAACCTGGGAACCTAGTGCTTAGACACACTGTTCTCATTAAGACTGAATGAATGCTGAATTCTGAAGGCATTCTTTTACAACGCTTCCACAGCAAGGAAATGAAAATATATATTTTTTTTTCATTTCCTAGAGTGGGAATCGAACTCACAACCTTTTGGGTTTTCAGTCGCACGATTTAACCCCTGCGTCACGACTAACCTCAAGCTTATTATTATATAATATTAGTCTTTATAATAAACCTAAATGTTGAGATCTTTTAACCTTTGACTTGACAAAGCTCCAAGTACTTATAAAGCTTCTTACTTAATTATAATTAATAATTAACTATTAAGATATTTTAACGTTGAAATCTTATATCGGCGTCTTTTGAAATGACCATCTACAGTTCAGTAAAATATAATTTATAATAATCAACAGAGAGAATAAAGAAGAGAATAAAGAAAAAGAAGCCCCATATTTTTTCCCGCATATTAAGGTAAGCAAGGGAACCTTAGTGTTAAGACACTCCGTTCCACACTTTCTGTCGAATTCTGGAGGCATTGCGTGTTGAGTGGCAGAACTCAACGCCGCACTTAACCTCGACACCAGAGCGAATAAATGGAAATATAATTTTAAACAAACATTTCATCTCCTCGAGTGGGAACCGAACCCACAATTATTAATAAATAATCAAATCTAGTACCGTCACACGCAATAAAGCCACTTTACTCCTACTAAATTGCACCTACAAAAGAGGGTATGAGAGCAAATAAAGAAATTAACTAACACAAGCGCTGCCAATCCTTTGTAGCTGTATGCTAGATCACTCTAAACATAGGAACGTTAGTGAACAAATCCGTTTCAAATACATTTAAATTTCACATTCCTAACTTGCTTTCAATTGAGAATACAAAGTGCATTGTTTTACTTTATTCACAAACAGTAGGAGTGCTTGGATTTAAAACATAGTGTTTAGTGAAATGTGATATAAGTAAATAGATAAAAAATAAATCAGCTTCACGCTGTATCCCGCACACAGCAGGGTAGGCAGAGGGAACCTAGTGTAAGACACTCCGTTCCCCACTTTCTGCTGAATTCTGGAGGCATTGCGTGTTAAGTAAATAAAGTTGAGATACAAACCTGTAATTACTTTTTTTTAGCTTTGTGCTTCCCGCAAATAGAATGGGTAAATGGAACCTAACCTTAACAGACATTCCGTTTCCCGCGCACTGTATAATTTTCTAGGTGTTGCGTGTTGAGTGGCAGAACTCAACGCCGTGTTTCCCTTTGTATCGTTATCTCAAGTGGGAATAGAACCCACAACCCTCACATTTACAGTCAAATACCCATTACGCCATAATAACCTCATACAAGAGAATTTAAGAATGTTAAACAATTTTTGATCCACCCAAACAATTACAACTTCTACTTAAGCAACAACTACCACACAAATCACACGAAAAAGACATTACGCCTAACAGCTTCGACCTTAAGGCGACAAAACTACACGAAAGTTTAATTAACAACTTCTGTAACACATTTATTTACAGGCCTAAGGGGTACGTACCCCAAATAGGTTCCGTACCCCTTTAACTTGGCGCTTTACACGTCTTAAGTGTGTTAGATACTTAACGATATAATTTAGCTTTGTCGCTTGTTTTAAGAAATAATTTTTGTTTATTTATCTTTTGCAATGGGCCGTCGCAGGGGCACAAGTTATGGGTTCGATCTCCATTCGAGGGAATTAATTATTATTTATTACTATTTTCATGCGCCGTTCGCTAATTTTCGCCACTCAACATGCACTGCCTGAAAAAAAAAACAAAGTGAGGAACAGAGTGTCTGAACACTAAGTTTAACCCTGCTGTGGGCGGGATACAGTGCAAGCAACGGAAACTGGGGAAAGGAAGTTTCTTAATGGAAACGGAGAGTCTTAACATTAGGTTCCCACTGCCTACCCTGCTATGTTCAGAAAACAGCGTGAAGCTAAACAAAATCTTCTACATTTCTAAATATTTTTTGATGTTCATGCTGTGTCTTGCATGTTCAAGAGTAGTTCTTCTTTGCTACTCTCCTGTTTATATGTGTACTATTCTGATCCCTATTTTTCGCACAATTTTTAATACATTACGTACTGAGTGGCAGAATTCAACGCTGCACTTTGCCTCTTTACCAGAGCGAGGAAATCAAAATATAACATTTTTCAAAATACAAATTTACTTTATACAAATAGACTTTTACTTTTGAATCGTCAAATGAACGTGTTCCTTTAAATATTCTCGGACAGCACATAATATTCTCGGACAGAAGCAGCGTTTTTACAGTTATTTTAAATTTCTGCAATGGCAAATTTTAAAAAACACACTAAAATATTATTTATAGAGACGTATACTTAGACCCATAAATGATTTATTTGATTTTTGGAGGTGATAACTAGGCGACAAAATCTGTCCTTGTTTCTCGTATCTTGGGGGTTAGGGTTGCGACTAAAAACCAAATCTTCTTGGGTGTTTTTACACCCATATAGCCTTTAAGGGTTAAATCACATCACGTACCAAAACTATTTCAGAATCACCTTTTCACATACCCACAACAATATAAGCCGAAAGGCATATCGCTAAATAACAATAAATACGAAATAACATTTTATTTCTAACATCTTTATGGGCTATAACAGTATATAAATTCACACCGTGACTCGACAACGTAACTATAAACGTAAATATGTCTATGCAGACAAATTAGGATTTAAATCAGCTTCACGCTGTATCCCGCACGCAGCAGGGAAGGCAGAGGGAACCTAGTGTTAAGACAAGATAAAACAAGAAATTCTGGAGGCAGAACTCAACGCCGCGCTTAACCTGGACACCAGAGCGAAGAAATGGAAATATTAATTTGAGTTAATATTTCATCTCCTCGAGTGGGAATCGAACCCACAACAAGTCGGTTTTACAGTCACATTCCGTGCCGTTGCGCCACGACTGGCCTCCTCTGGAAATTAGAATTTAATTGTGTTTATATATATAGATAGATTTATATATAGATCTTAATAGAATTTAATTAGATCCTAGCTATAAACTTATTAGAATTTAATTAAAGTCATGGATGTCTTTGTAATAGAAACAAACAGTTTGTTTAGTATAGGAGTTGTGGATGTCTGTAGTAGTATCACGCTTTATCTCACATGTAGGAAATGATTATAGTGTTAAGACACTCTATTCTTCGCGTTCCGCCAGAATTTTGAGCACTACATGTTGAGAAGCAGGGCTCAAGACGACAACGTTTATATATAAATATATATATATATATATATATAAATATATATATATATATATATATATATATATATATATATATACATATATATATATATATATATATATATATATATATATATATATATATATATCGATAAATACAAAAAATAAATCAATCAGCTTCACGCTGTATCCCGCACACAGCAGCATAGGCAGAGGGAACCTAGTGTTAAGATACTCCGTTCCCCACTTTCTGCCGAATTCTGGAGGTATTGCGTGTTGAGTGGCAGAACCCAACGCCGGGCTTTGCCTCGACACTAGAACGAAGAAATGGAAATATAAATTTAAGTGAATCTCCTCGAGTGAGGATCGAACCCACAACTAATCGGTTTTACAGTTACACTATGTACCGCTGCGCCACAACTGGCCTCAATTTATATATGTACATACATAAATAAATATATTTAGATCTATAAACTTAACAGAATTTAATCAAGTCATACTAAAGTCATGGTTGCCTCTGTAATGTAAACAAACAGTTTATCTACTATGGGCGTAATAGGTGTTTGTAGTAGTTTCACGCTTTATCCTGCATGTAGGCAGATTGATCTTAGTGTTAAGGTACTCTGTTCTCCGTTTTTTGAGAATTGCTTGAATTGGGGACACTGACACTCAACTAATGGTCAACAACAACAGAACACTAACAAAGTATTTCTGTACATTTTAAATTAATTTCCCAATATATCATTTTATTTATAATAAAAAATATTTAAAAAAATATGATTGATTACTGACATTTTTGTTTGTTACTGGTCAGATTTTTTGTTGTTGTTGTAGAGCTATCAGTCCTGGAGTAGACTATAATTTGTATTGAATTTAAATCAGCTAAATTACAAGAAATAAAAAATCTGATTTTCTAAAAAAAATAGCAGAAAACCATTAATTCCCCATTATTTCAAATAAATTACTAAAATTAAAACTATATAATTAATCTACAATCACGTGTCCTGTCACAAAAAACAACGTGAAATCATAAAAAAAACAACTAAACGTATAGATTTAATAACTCTCATATTCACTACAGCGAGTGTTTGCGTGTTAGAAGTCACGAACTGTCGCGACGCGATTAGTGGCACAGAAGCAATTTGAAATGCCCATGATTTTTACTATAGCAGTTATTATAAAGATTATTGTAGTATAATATTAAATATTGCTATTAAAAATGATATTTAAAAATGTTAATTTATTTATTTAAATATATTACTAAATGAAATATGTATTTATGTAAAATTGATTTCTTTCGGTATTAAGTTTAGTTAGTGAAATGGTGGTACATTATTTGACGTTTAATTAAAATCCAGGCCAGTCGTGGCGCAGGGGCACAAAAATTGACTGTAAAATCGACTGCTTGTGGGTTCAATCCCCACTCGAGGAAATGAAATATTTATTTTCATTTATATTTCCATTTCTTCACTCTGGTGTCGAGACAAATAGCGGCGTGGGGTTCCGCCACTTATCACGCAATGCTTTCAGAACTCGGCAGAAAGTGGGAAACGGAGTGTCTTAACATTAGGTTTCCTCTGCCAACTCTGCTGTGTGCGGAATACAGCGTGAAGCTGATTTAATTTTAATTTAATTAAAATCCACTCAATCAAGTCAATGTCAAAGTGAAATAATTTTCTCGTGGTTTTGTACGCTAACTTACTGGTTAGTAACTGGTATATGGGTTGGTTAACCCATATGCCAAATTTCTACTTTTTACGTCCAGTGCTTTCGTCTGTGCATTGTCTAGTGACTAATCACTCTGTAATGGAACAGTATATAGATAATTTTAATGATATTTATCCTCCTCTATTTAATATATAAGATACAAGTACGCCAGCAGTGCGAATGAAAGAAAAAACGAAAGAAAGAGATGCAATGTTTTTTTTTATTTTGTACGAAGGTGCTAATGCGTACAGACGGGAAGTAATTGAAAAGTATCAAGATTTATTGCTTCCTGCATTAGTTTATAGTTGGTAAACGTGAAAGGTTTTTTTTATATTTATTTTTTTACCCACATATTTTTCCAGTTAATAGAAAACCTATTGCCTTCCCTAATTTGGCCTATATTTTCCATCAAGACCTTTAACGACCCTGTTTAGTCATTTCCAAGACGTTCAGGTTCAAATCCAGCTACGTTAAAATAATTAAATGTTACTTAAAAAAAAAAGCATTTGCTTTTCTGCCTTTGAACCCCATAAGCACCTACGTCAATCATACCAATAGCACGAATTCTCGAAAAGAAAAAAAAATTTGATAATTTTACCACTATTATTACAACGCTACTTATAACATTTTTGCCACATACAAACTGATTTATGCGCGTCTAAACATCGCGTGCGTTTGAAAGCTAACGAGTACAGCAACCGAGTGTAGCCATTAAAAATTTAAATGATTATATGAAATTTAAATACGTGATTTGTTAAATAAATTGAAACTATTTAACAAATTTTGTATTTAAATATATTTTAGTTTAATTAGGGAACCTAGTGTTAAGTCACTCTGTTCCCATAACGACTCTTCCGTTTCCCACTTTCTGCCGAATTCTAGAGGCATGGCGTGTTGAGTGCTTGAACTCAATGCCGCGCTTCGCCTCGTTGCCAAAGCCAAGAAATAAAAATATTAAACATTCGATATCATATCGAAGCCAGTCGTGGCGCAGAGGCACAAAGTGTGACTGTAAAACCGTCTGGTTGTGGGTTCGATCCCCACTCGAGGAGATTAAATATTTACTTAAATTTATATTTCCATATCAACGCTCTGGTGTCGAGGCAAAGCGTGACGTTTAGTTCTGCCATTCAACATGCAATACCTCCAGAATTCGGCAGAAAGTGGGGAACGGAGTGTCTTAAAACTAGGTTCCCTCTGCCTACCCTGCTGTGTGCGGGATACAGCGTGAAGCTGATTATTTGTTTCATTTCCTCCAGTATCAACCGAATCCACAACTTGGCGTACAGTCCCACGTTTGCGTCTCTGCGCCACGTCTGGCCTCAATATATTTTTAAAATTCTTAAAATACTTTCACATGAAACAAACTGACAAAAATACACCTTATTGCTTTATTAGGTTTCAAAAATTCATAAGTTATGACTAAAGTAAAAGGTCAAAGGGTTTCTTTGAAGCTTAAAACGTAACGCCGTGGTTAAGGATTGACGTTAATTTAATTGTTTTTGGTCCTAGCTGTTAGTTTATGAAATATTTTATTATATCAACGTATTTTTCTTATTTAAAATATGAGAAAGACTGTCTTTTTGGAATTATTTATATAGTTAAGAATAAAGATGTTTTATATTAGATAACTAGCGGACCCGGACGCGGCTTCGCCCGCTTAAATTTTACGAATGCTTATAGATATATTTAGGAAATTGTTTTTGAAAATGTCTTACTAATTTAAATGAAAAAATATAAGTAAACGTAATCATAGTAAAATATTAATACTAAAAACTAAACAAAACCAGCTACATTATTAATAATTTTGTCTCTGTCTGTCTTTCTATTTCCCCGAGTTAATATCCAGAATAACTGAACTAATTTTTATTAGACTTTCAGTGATCGATTTTACTGATTTACCCGAGAAAAATCTTTTTACTCGTTTTCCTTGCGCGCGTACATAGATACTATATGAAATTACTAAAGACCTTTCTACATTAAATATGATAAGTTTTGCGAGCAATATCAAATAAAATCCCAAAAAACTAAAACCACAATTTATTAAGTGTACAACAACGGTATAGATAACCATCCAACCAAGATGAAATAACCAACAATTCTCTCTTCAATACTTAAATAATTTTATACTGATGCCGCGCAGGGCCGCAACTTACACCACACCAAGAAATTCATGAAAATCTAACTAATACTCGAATAAGCGAAGAACCAAAGAAAAGTAGAAATTAATTATAAACAGCAAATAATTATATAAAAATTAACAGTAGTTCGAAAATGTATGAAAATTTACAAAACCGTCAAAATCATCTGCCCGTTCGCGTCGGTCATACTATGCCGGTCGTAGCTCGCTAGGTCATTTCGAATCAGTGACATCTCCTTAATTATTTATTAGAATGTTATACAGTAAACTATAATTTCAATCCAGATGAAATGCTAAAAGTGACTATTATATTCATTTTCATAAGGATCAATATCAAATTATAGAAAATACATACAACAAAAACCCGATAAATATAAAGTAAATTAATTAAAATGGTTACTTGTTGTTACTGTGTTACTTTAAGCTTCAGAGATAAATATGGTATGTGTATCGCGGACTTTTTTAAACATTATTTAAAGAACAATATTTTTGTAAAACATTATTTTTATGTATCTCATAAGGTTGAGTCGGCGCACGCCATGTATGCGTTAAGCAAGCTCATTTTGGGTGACGTTTGCTTATAACAACAAATAAACTTTGCAAACCGTTGCTTAGCAACGGTCGGTTGTTATTAACATGGCGGAATAAATTGCCTGTCAAATTGAAAAATATTTTAATATATTAGTATATATGGACAATATTACAAATATGAGAAAAAAAAGTAACCTATGTTCATCCGAAGACCCTCAAGTATCTCTGTATGAGTATTTTATTACAATTGAATTAGCGGTTTGGCCCTGATTGCGGCACAGACAGACAGACAGACAGACAGACAGACAGACAGAGTTACTTTCGAATTTATAATATAGGTATGGATGATCTTCTGTAAAATTTTATAGATTATTTATATAGTATTTTATAGTGTCTCTTAAATAGAAGGGTAGTGACGACGAATGTATGAATGATATGAATTTGTTTTTTTTTTTAAAAAGACTAGTGTTAAAGCCGCGTGGAGGAATGAGACTAATTCATTTGTTCTAAAAGGAATCATTTATAAAGATTAAATAGTAATAAAAAATTAAGTAAAAATTTGATAAGGCTTTCTATAACATTTAAAAAATATATCCAAAAACATCAATAATCAATGTGGTCAGTCACGGTGAAGAGCCGCAACCGTGCGACTGCGAGCGCAATACATTGTGGATTCGAATCCCACTTGAAGAAAAGAAATATTCAATATTTCATTTTCTCAAGTGGGGAATAATTATTTCATATTTTCATTTCCTCGTCTGTAGTGACGAAACTAAACGCGGCCTTGAGTTCCGCCACAAATATGAAACGGAAGCGTCTTAACACTAGATTAGAGAGACCCTCTTCCTGCCCAGCCCTACCCTACGGAATACAGACTGAAACTAAAAAAAACATCAATAAATTCATACACAAACACACATACACACCGTTTTTCCACCCATTTGTGATATAATAATAAAAATACACTGCAATATCCAAGTATCCGAGCGGACGGACGGGGGCAAAATCCCTACTTAATTCGACAACTCTTATTGTTGATACATAGTACACTCGAAGCCTCGAGAGAGCTCTATGGTACGAGATTATAAAGACTGATAGAAAAATCCGATAACCGCTATGATGCAGCAGAAATTATGTTTAGATGGGAATGAGTTCAAATTTTCAATGTTTTTGTTATATTTGTGTTTGTATTTAGGGTGTTTTGTATGTAGGGTTCGATTCCAACTCCGAGGAATGAAATATTTCATACTTTCATTTCCTCAATGAGGCCTAGCGCGGCGTTGAGCACCACTCAACATACAATGCCTCGAGAATTCTGCTGAAAGTGGGTAACGGAAAGATCTTTATGGGAACTGAGTGTCTTGACACTAGGTTCCCAAGTTCCCTGCAATATAACGTGAAGCTAATAAAATATAAAACAGTTACCATATTATACTGCGTTCAGTCAGTAAAAATAAAATAGTACAGTGTAGGTACTTTACCTAAAAATCAATTTTCAAATTAAATTTCAAATGTTACAAAATTTCATTTTACAAACCTCAAGAGCACTCGAACGCTCGAGTATTTTAATAAAATCTTTTTAAATAAACACTTTTGAAAATCTTAATAAATTATTATTTCAGTGAAATATTAAATAAATGCAAGTATTACATGTAATGGCACAAACGTGTGACTGTAAACATGATAGGTTAGTGGGTTCGATTCCCGTTCGAGAAAATGAAATATTTAATATTTTCATTTCTTCACTTAACACGCGATGCAATGAGTTCAATATATTAATTGGAATGTGTCGTTGTTCATTTTATTATTCACTACAAGAACATTTAGAAAAAATTAGTGGAAAGTGTCAGGTAATAAGACATGCCTTTCTTTCTGCCTATTGATAAACTAAGAAGCTAAGAGTTGAGTGCTAGCACAAAGTCGATTTTAAGCCCGTAATCAATTTAATAACTTAAAAAAGAATTACGAAAAGACTTACGTTTTTTACCCGACTGCCTAGAAGCTAAAAAGGTAGGTTATGTTTTACGCATATTCATGTATGTATGTGTGTATTTCCGTTCCTTTGTTCCCTTGTAACTGTTTAAATTAATGAAGCGATTTTGATAAATGACACTTCCTTGGATTTGTCATAATGGCGCGAGTGTTACTGGATACGTAAATTTAATTTATGAATTGGATTTTTCGTTTTGCTTATAATTTCCATTTATTAAAATCTCAATATGAACATAAATTTTAATAAATAATATTCGATAATAAATTATTTATTCTGACCACGATATAATATATGATCTCATACAATAGTTCAAACAAGTATTTAGATATAATAGACCGTTAGTTGAGGCCGTCGTTGGCGCAGTGATACAACATTTGGGGAAGTGAGTGTCACAACACTAGGTTCCCTCTCTCTGTCTACGCTGTTATGCGGAGAAAAATATAAAAACTAGCATTTTTTATATAATATCAGTAATGGAAATTTCTTTTATATCAGTTATTAAAATACTGTCATTATAATATAATTATAAGATAACAAAATATACACATATATCTTCATCCATATATATACAAAAACCTTCAAGTTAATCGAATTTGGTGAAGAGATCCTCACAATGTGAACGCGTGAGTGAAATGATTGTAAGAATGAAGAAAAAGGGCGAAGAGAACGAAGTATAAATCGATGGTAAAAAAAAATATGTAGAAATACTTATCCGAAGGTCATGCAAACAGATTTATGGTTTAATAAAATAAAATATTATTTAATTTATAAATGTAATACTAAATTATTTACTTATTTGGAAGTTTGTTTAAAATAAATAAGTATTTGAAATATTAAATAAAAAGCAACAGAGCACCCTGTACTAAGAATAAAAACAAAAAAAAATATTGGTCAAAAACAATTGTTTGAAAAATATTCATAAAGTAGAATTCACAATGAAAGAACAAATGTAAAATTTAAGAAAAAAAAGCCTGTGAAAATATTATTTTCTGTATTATTTATCAAAGTCCCCTTTTTTCAACAAGGCCTATAAATGTCCGTAGCGGCGGGCAGAATGCTTGTCCAAAACAATAAGCTCGGTAGGGGAGCTTTTAGTTTGTGACATTAACATTTTTAAGATGAAGCCAATGTTTTATAGCTATATATATATATATATATATATATATATATATATATATATATATATATATATATATATATATATATATATATATATATATATATACTATTATATTATTATTATGAAACGTGCCACTGTAAACGTGATAGCTAGTGGGTTCAATTCCCGGTTGAGGAAATAAAATATTTAATATTTTTATTTTTCCTCGCTCTGGCCACAAATCAAAAGCACAGCACTGAGTTCCGCCATTTAACACGCGATGCCTTAAGAATTTGCTGGAAAGTGAAGCACGGCAGTTTCTTAATGGGAACGGTATTTCTTAACACTAGGTTCCAAAAGTCCCCCTACCTTCCCTGCTATGTGTGGGATACAGCGTCAAGAATTTGTATTCATGTCATACTAAAATAAATATTAATTTTCAGTTCAAATATTCTGGCTCAAAATAATTTGTTAGTAGAGTCGTTCACAGATCTGTATCCATGTATCGTGCAAAGAAATATATTAATAAATATATACAAAAAAAACTATTACTGTGAAAAGAAAACTTTGTGAGCATTGTCTGGAAAAGGTTTTTTCTTATAAAATACTTATCTTATTTACATAGGTTCAAGGGTAAACTACAAGAATGTGGCATCTCAATACTTTCTGTCTACGAGAAAGCACTTAATTTTAGCAGTTCTTTTCCATATAAAAAGAATATAATATCGTAACGTGTACCAAATTTTGGCTCTTGTCGTATCTTAGTTACTAAAATATTTAAAATGTAATACTAGCTGGTAGTGGGTTTGATCCCCACCAATGCCTCCAGAATTCGGCAGAAAGTGGGAAACGGAGTGTCTTAACACTATGTTTCCTCTCCTACCCTGCGTGAAACTGATTTATTTCTAAATATTTTATAAATCAATTAATAAATCAACTATTGTACATACCTATATTGAAAAGATAAATATTGATTTTTAAACATATAAAAAGTTTGGTAAAGGTTTGTTTTACATCTATTCATATATTTCACATTTATATTGTAGAGTCGTTTAAGCATTTATTTCATTTCAATAGAGGCTGTAAATGTCAGTGGCAGTAAACAAAACGCCTTCTAAAAACAATAAGCTGTTTAAAGAGCCTTTAGCTGTAGAAGAAAATATTCGAGTGCTATCTCGATCATTGTTGTGTCAGGGATGTTGACAAAGAATTTAACAATGTTGTGTAAATGAGTAAGATATGGTAGATTTTTTTGCGTAGTAATAAGGGAGCTGTATTAAATATTTTTCTATTTATTAGAGATTATAACGAAAATATATTATAAAATTTGTTTTAGATTTATATTAAGTGTTTCTTCTGTATTATTAGATTAATTAATAAAGTTGCTCAAGAAATATTAAAAACAATTTATGGTTTTCATAAGAGAAATACTCTATATTCAATTATTTTACGAAGTACTAGATATTTCTTATTACATATTTTATATATTAAAAAAAAAACATAAAACACATTATGAATGAATATATGTATATCCAAAGTACGTACCTTAGTGAAAATCCATAGCAATAATAAAACCGAATAAAAATTTGACTCCAAAAGCCCTAATCACAGGAAATTTGTCATAAATTTTAGGATTATCACAGTCCTAAACGATCACACACATCACAGAACACACAGAAATCATGAGTGAGTGTAAAATTAGTACACAAATTACAGGTCGACACTGTAACGCGTAGAGGGTCTACGACGTAGCGCTGTGGCTACGCGCGGGCTACGACTGCCGCGGCGTCGACCCCACCCCTCCCGTTTCGGCGCAACGTGACGTCTACATTATTAAAGTTATTGAAATATTCATTTTTTTTATCATTTTCAATAAAAGCTCATTAACATTTGCCTGTTTCAATCGGACCATAAATCGTTTTTTAATTAAACGTTTGATTGATCTATTAATTTTTTAATGATATGAATACTTGGTTAATATTAATTTGTTTTTGTTTTCAAATTTATTTAGTCTTTGGTAATGAGGATTTTTTTTTAATTATCTCTCGTTCTAGAGTTTTTGTTTTATGAAGATTGATAAACGATTGTACTAAAATATTATGGATTTAAATACATGTTAAATATACTCTTTCAATCATTTAATATACAAATATAGTATATAAGGATTTTTTGTATTGAAAAATATTTTTATTTGGAATATGTCAAGAAAATTACCATAGCAATCATATTATGATTTTAAAGTACCACAAAGTAAAATTTTCGATAGCTGAGTCTCATACGAAGCACTTCACAAACAACTGTAAGAAGCTTTATTTAAATGCATACGTAAGACAATCGCTTTTATATAAGAGAAAGAAATATTATATTAAGTTAATGCTTAAAACATTTATTTGTACTTACATATAGAAAAAGATGGAAAATTTTAAAGAAATCCAGACAACTTTAGTATGAGTCAGATTGACCTCACGTTATGTTATTAGGTGTATCTGTAAAGGTTATGTATAGGGTTAATATAGTAAAAATGCGAGTCTGTACCATTAGAACTTCACGATAAACTTATTGAGAGTAAAGGAAAAATAGTAATAGACCACGATTTATGGTTTGTAATGTTTTTGTCTGTTTGCTTTTTACTCAGCTTCACGCTGTATCCCGCACACAGCAGGGTAAGCAGAGGGAACCTAGTGTTAAGACACTCCGTTTTCCACTTTCTGCCGGATTCTGGAGGCATTGCGTGTTGAGTGGCAGAACTCAACGCCGCGCTTTGCCACGACACCAGAGCGAAAAAATGGACATATAAATTTAAGTAAATATTTCATCTCCTCGAGTGGGGTTCGAACCCACAACCAGTCGGTTTTACAGTGAAACTTTGTGCCCCTGCGCTACGACTGGCCTCTTTTTGAACAATTTTTTGTTTTACAACTAAATTAAAATTGGACGTACATATATTTTATATAGTTTATTTATAGAACAAAAAATAAGAAAATACCATATCAAAAGTGTTTGCTTTACGACTTCTTCTCAACGTAGACGTTCATGCTAAAAGTCTTTGGCAGGCGCGAACGTATTGTAGAGTCAGAGCCAACTACCAGATAGTTACTAATTCGATAGAATTGATACTTTTTCTTATTTATTACGACTATTTCTCTTCCCCAGTAATCTACTCAATCCAAGAAGTGCTTCGATTGCTAAAAATTAAACTAAATTAAAGAACTGTACGTGTAG
Organism: Heliconius himera; assembly: GCA_021202915.1. Lineage (NCBI taxonomy): Eukaryota > Metazoa > Arthropoda > Insecta > Lepidoptera > Nymphalidae > Heliconius > Heliconius himera. The sequence goes on from JAJHJA010000305.1 coordinate 104,926, forward strand.
CGGTAAGTTAGATACGTGTTTGTTTTCAAGGATTTTTCGTAGTTTAAGACCGTCTAGATTACGGCGTCTTGAGTTATAATATATCGTTTATCGTTCTAGTAGTATCTAGTATAAAGAATAGGTGCTTTGCTTTTAAATATAGTATGTTTTAAAGATATATTGTAAACAGTACGTTCACATAAATAAATATTCTTATTTATTTATGTGAACATACTGTATAATTAAAATTTGCTAGATGTGTCACCTTGACACTTTTTTGATCAATTGTTTATATTTAAAAAAATTAAACATGTTTAAAAACTCAATATTTATATAATATGTATTGTAAGTTATCATCTGTACTTATACTATAAGGCTGAAGAGTACGTTTGGATAAACGCGCTAATCTCAATAACTACAACTTGAAATCACTATACCGGTAGCCCTTCGTGCGCGAGTCCGAATTTCATTTGGTCGGTTTTTTTTTATAATATAGAGATCTAGAGTAGAAACTGATTTCAACATTCACTCCAGGTTTAAACTTCTGTTACGAGAGATATTTTATTTCAAAAATTTCAGCTTGAAATAGGGAAGTTACTAAGAGTATTATATATAGGATTGTAGGTATTTCTTAATAACAAAGATATATATATTACTATATTAGATTGAAACGCTCACATACTATACATATAGACAGAATAATGCAGAGATTTCAATTTTTTACTAATATTCACAAATAACATAGCTGAAACGAGATTTTAAGTAAACTTTTTTTTTATCTTTATATGGATTTGGCAATATACTTAACAAATTAAGTTCTTTTTTTATTTTCCGTTTTTTTTTCTATTATATTTTACATGCAACAATTACAACACTTCAATAATTTTGATAAAACTCAAAGCATTCGTTGGATTTCACGTGATAATATTAGAAAATACTAGTTTTAATTGATTCAATATATTCGACTTGAGTAAATATTCAAGTGACTAAGTAGTCCATATTTCCGAAAAGGCTATAAGCTATTTTATATCACGTTCCCTTTATTCGTTTTGATGTAACCCACTCACCACTGTAGCTAAAGTGAGGAATGTGTTATATACAAATTTTAATTAAAAAAAATCAGCCTCCCGCTGTATCCCGCACACAACAAGGTAGACACAGGGAACCTAGTGTTAAGATACTTCGTTCCCCACTTTCTGCCGAATTCTGGAGGCATTGCGTGTAGAGTGGCTGAACTCAACGCCGCACTTAGCCTCACCAGAGTAAATACTTCAACTCCTCGAGTGAGGATCGAACCCACAACCAGCCGGTTTTACAGTTACACTTCGTGCCACTGCGCCACGACAGACTTGGCCTCAAATACAAATTTTTGTTATTTTTTTTTGTAAAAAAGCGGGCGAAGCCGCAATTAAAATCTAGTGTGCAATAAACTCTGTCATATACCTCTCTTAAAAAGAACAAAAGGACGTACAATAGTCTTAAAGAAACCTAAGAAGTCCACGAAGACGACGGTCGCTAGGCGATATTGACATTGTTAAGTTATTGAGCCTTATTGTATGTAGTTGGTTTATTTACTAGAAAATATAGAACTTTTTGACAAACAATTACTTGAATATTATGATTTATGGAGTAACATATTTGCTTTTTGATTTATTTTTTAATATGAAAATTAAACGATTTTTGTGAAGTGTATTCTTATATAAATGTATATTATCTCTATATATAATAAGACAGTAAAAATATTTTGTCTGTACATTTCATAATTTTGACTGAAATGGATAGAGGGACACTTAAAAAGAATAATATAAAGCAAAAAGATTTTTTTTTAATTTTTTCTCTGTTTGTCTGTCTGTCTGTCGACATATTTTTGTCCGCAATTTGCTCTGAAAGTACTGAACCGATTTACTTAAAAGTTTCACCAATTGCTTTGTTTTAACTCAACTTAACTACTAAAACGTTTGGTTCATCAAAATCGGTTCATTAAAAAAAAAGTTATCGTCATTTGAATGAACTCAAGGCATTAGTTTGCCTGCGAATGTTATATAGCAATCGCACTGGTAAGATTGCTGGCTAAAGAAGGACATTCGAAACGTCTTGATTATATATATGACTGTTGATAAAAAATATATTTTTGAAGAACTATTATACAATATTTTATACAATAGAGTAACCAAAATTGAATTGTTAGTGGAGATAACCTTCATAAATCATAACAGTTAAGGTGAAATCGTAAATAAAGAGATAGAATAAAGAGATATCAAGCAAATACATAGATTTTGTGGTTCGTTCGTTCGTTTGAAAAAAATCTATATAAAAATGCCTAAAAACATCCTTTCTACGTGTACTCTGTAATAACTACATATTTACCAATTGTACATTTAGCTAATAATATGCAAACAGGAGTTAATATGCAAACATTACAGTTATTTTACAAAGAATATTATGAATCCTTACCCAAATCAATAATTTTACATTTAAGGCTGTTTCTGAAGCAGTACATTAAATTATTAAGTGACGTCAGCACATTTAACAGAGCTTTAAAAAACATAACATAGGTAAAAAGAACGTAATGTTACAAATATATATACATATAATAAATAATTAGCTTTATGTATATTTTATGAATATCAAATATCAACATTGGTCATATTTTTTAGTTCGAAACAATCAAAAATTCTTATAGAAGTTACGATAATGTCGTAAAAAAATCATATTAGAATATTACAGATTAAAGTAATAAAAAAAATCATATTAGAAGTCATTAGAGTTGTCAATCAATTCTGCTTATAAATCAATAATCATGTATTTTAAGCGGGCGAAGCCGTGGGCGGGCCGCTAGTAATATATAAAATACAAAAATTTTGCAATATTATATATAGCAAATATTTAATATTTCTGAACACAATTGTACCGAATTCATTCTTTATTAAGGTTTTTCTTAAGTTTTTACGGTTCTGTACCTCAAAATGACAAAATGGAATCCTTATCACTTAGTTGTCCACCTGTCTGTCAAGACTATTTTTCTCAAATTTCTATATATCAAACATTCAAGTCTATGTTCTTAAATAAACTGACCTTCTAAGTCGACTTAGTCAAAATATATGAGCATTTATGCATCGTTTTGCTGCGGAATTTTAGTATGGAATGCGCCACGATATCAAAACCTATAAAATACTTTCCCTCGACTAATATAAAACTTTACGACTATACTATATATAGATAATGTTAATTGATAGAGTAATTGATTGAAATTCTACTCTGAGGAGATTTTTTTTTAAATGATGCACAATACAAGCAAGAGTGGGTGGTATTTCTCTGCTTCTCGTAGAGAAGCAGAGAAATACCTCGATTGACCTTCGAGGACTCTAAAAGAACATGAAAAAATTGATAACAATGGACACGACACGAAACATATACGCAGAAACCGTACCGTTTGGAGATCCGTTCTCTCTGGCTTCTCTTGCTAATGATAAAGCGTGAAAAAAACCCACAGTATAATATTCTAGAAGTTCCTTCGACTTCATTCGTATAATGAAGTATCTAAATACTAAAATAATTAACTTTAAAAACTTAACGTAAATTTAAAAAATACCGCAAACATTACTTCGCTAGAACCATTGTCCTTTATTGGGCAAGGTAAGAGTGATATAGTCACAAAATCCACGCAGACGAAGTCAGGGGCAGCACCTAGTATTTTATAACCTGATAAATTGAAGGAATGGATGAATAAAAATAATCAATCGAATTAGTATAAATTTCTGTTAGGCACTTGAAATTTTATTCAATAAAGCTTAAAAAGATAGAAAAGAAAACACTTGCTTCTTAGAAATTCTACTCCCAGAACGTGCGCGATAGTAATACTAAAGAAAAGGAATTTGGCGGTTCAATAATTTTTAGAACTATAGTACGATAATTTACATTTTTATTATATTTGTTCTTAAATGAGTGACAAAACAAGGAAAATATAAACATCTAAAAAGATGTTAAGATAATTTTTTTTTATTTAAAATCGGAGAGAACCGTATCAAGTTTGTGTTAAGGCCATCGTGTTCAAATGGGACAGCGACTGACAGAAGCTATAGTTGTGAATTCGATATTCAGACGGTGATGTAAATAATTTTAATTTCCCCACTATGGTACCCGAGTAGCGGAACTCACCGCCGAAGTTGGTTGTTTGTCTTATAACCAGAACGACGGAAATAAAATTCACATGTCTTGACACTAGATTTTCTTTGCTTACTCTGCTATAAATAGAAAATCTCCTAAAAAAGTTATAGGTACAGCTATGTAGATACGTACGTAGTAAGTAAAATTCAAATCCTCCTGTATTCAAAACATAAAGGCGCAATTTATAAAAGCAATTGAATTACCATCAATCGAATGTTCATTCGATATAACTGTAATACAATTAATCAAAGCTAACCGTAATAACTTCGAGTGCACCGCTAGTTAAACTATCTGTTTGTTCCAAAAGCATACCAGTACTTAAAAATGATATTGTTAGTATACATATTAAGGCTAGTCATGGCGCAGTGGCACAAAGTGTGACTGTACAACCGACTGGTTGTGGGTTCGATCCCCACTCGAGGAGATGAAATATTTACTTACATTTATATTTCCATTTCTTCGCTCTGGTGTCAAGGTTAAGCGCGGCGTGGAGTTCTGCCACTCAACACGCAATGCCTCCAGAATTCGGCAAAAAGTGGGGAACGGAGTGCTTTAACACTAGGTTCCCTCTGCTGCTGCGGTGTGCGGGCTACGGCGTGAAGCTGATTTTTTTTAGTATACATATTACATAGTAATGATAACAGTTAAATATATACTAATTAAGGATTTAAAATATTTCTTCAATGTATTTTTGTTCTTTTTTTAAGCTTTACACTGTATGCCGAATACCGCAGGGTAGGCAGAGGCAGCCTAGTGTTCAGACACTCCGCTTCCCACTTTCTGATGAATTCTGGGCGAACACAACGCCACGCTTATAAGAACAAAGAATAAATATTAAATATTTCGTTTCCTCGAGTGGGAATCGGACCCACAACACAACAACCAACGTTTACAGTCATAGTTTGGGCCCCTGCGCAACAACTGCCTTTTTTTTGATATGTTGTTAAAATTAAGGTTCTGTAAAGCTTATTTGTTAAGCTACGGTAAATTTTCATAAATCTTGATATATGTAAAGATTCTACATATTATTATAAATTGGAAATACCAATTAAAAAATAGAGACAGTATATAAAAAAAATAAAAAAATCTAAATAAAAATTTCAGATTAATACTTAATTAAGAAAACGTATAAAAAATTAAACGTAGCGGGATTTGAACCCGCGCTTCTTGGAAACGTTTTCTTAAATAAGTGTTTTTCTTTTCTAAGTATGAAATTACAAATGTAAAAAAAACTGATTGTTAAAAAAAAAATTAAAAATGCGCTTCACGCTGTATCGCGCACACAGCAGGGTAGGCAGAGGAAACCTAGTATCAAGATAATACGTTCCCCACTTTCCACCGAATATGCCGTGTTTTACCTTGTTACCAGAGAGAAGAAATTAAAATATCAAAAATATATCATTCCCTTGAATGGGAATCGAATCCACAACCGTCGGACTTAAAGTTGCACGCTTGTGCATTTGTGCAACGACGGCCACGACTCGACGACCCCACCACGACGGTACTATTCATTTTAGGAAAATATATACTTTCTAAAAGTAAAAGTTTTCCAATTGATACCCAAACTCAAAAGGTTATGGACAAACAATATAAAATATATGTATATATATATACCATTTAACAAATACTTCAACTGCTAACTAAATTCACCACAACCGTGTTGAAAAAATAATCAAAGCAACAATACGTTAAAAGTTCTATGGACATCATATTTAAGAAAGGAATGACAGATAAAGATATTTATCGGCACTAAATCGTTTAGAGCGTTGTCGTAAATATCTTAAATGTATCGAAATCATATTATATGTAAGTTTATTATAGAAATATATTGTTTGAAATGTGTTGTTAATATAGCACTGTCATGGTGCAGTTATAATATATTGGACCTATACTCAATAGGTTTAGGTTCAAAATTGACTCAAGACAACTAAGTTTTTTTTTTCATTATTATTATATTTTTTTTACATTATTATATATTTTTTTCATTTTTAGGTTACTTTTTTATGAAATCCTTTTTGTAAGATGTCTTAAAATCAAAGCTAGATTTTAATTTGCTGGTATTTTTGCAGTAATTTGCTGTTAATAGTGAAAAACTCGAAAATTTATTGTGAAAATTCAGGGAGACTAGATCATTTGAGAGATTTTATACACATCGATACTCCAAAATATGCTTTTTAGATGTCAATATTGAATTATAGTATATATGAAAAACTTGAAACATCGAATGTGTGAAATAGATTTTTTGAACATCAACAAAAGTGGATTATGATTCTAGCAAAATGAGCTTTTTAGCAAATTTTGAGTTTGACGGCTTCGTTGATAACATAAAAAATATCTAGATTTTGTCAGAAAACTTACGTGTGATTATTGAACATCAAATAAATTGATCACATCAATAAAATCGAGGCCAGTCATGGCGCAGAGGCACAAAGTGTGACTGTAAACGCGACTGGATGTGAGTTCGATCCCCACTCGAGGAAATAAAATCCAGAGTGTCCAGGTAAAAGCGCGGCGTTGAGTTCCGCCACTCAAACTCGCAATGCCTCCAAATTTCGGCGGAAAGTGGGGCGTTCCCCACTTTCCGCCGAAATTTGAGAGTGTCTTAACACTAAATTCAATCTACCTACCCTGCTATATGCGTGATACAGCGTGAAGCTGAAAAAAAATAGTAATTAATTACACAGACACACATATATTTTACAGTCTTAAGGTAGAATTTTGACTATATATAATTTTATTTATTTTTTACTTTTTTATTTGACTATATAAAAAAAAGCTTTTTAAAAAATATACTGCATTTTATGATACACTATAGTTTTCGCTATATTATAATATAATGTTGCTATATAAATAAAAACGATCGTGGAAAGGAATAATTTACGGTTCATATTATCGTTGACAGCACAGTATACTGCTCTTTGTCAATGTTTTTCAGTGAATATATTTCAATATTTATTTGGATATTATTCTCAATATTATTTAAAAACTCGCATGAGTTTTTATAAAAAAGGAATCCTTTACATTTCTTTCTGCATGCCGGTGAACGTAGTGTCAAGACACTCCGTTCTCTACTTTCTGAGTCACTTTATATTGAATGACTTAATATGAAAAAAAAACTATACTAATTTTAACATGAATATCAAAAATACCTACAGTAACATGTTACTTTGAAAATTATATAAAATCTTATAACTAAAAGACCGTAGCAACGCAAGGATATAAGTGTGTGATCACAAATATGTTGGTTGTGAGTTCAATTCTCACTCAGGGTAAAGAAATATTTAACACTAGCAGCTCGCCTACGGCTTCGCCCGCTTAAAATACATGATTATTGATTTAATAAGCAGAATTGATTGACAATTATAATGACTTCTATTATGATTTTTTTATGACATTATCGTCAAAGAATTTTTGATTGTTTTAAATAAAAAAATACGACCATTGTTGATATTTGATATTTTGATATCTCTGTGTTGAATTAATTACGACTTCTTTCAAATGACGATAACTTTTTTTAATGAGCCGATTTTGATGAACTAAACTTTAGTATTCACGTTGAGTTAAAACAAAGCAATTGGTGAAATTTTCAAGTAAATCGGTTCAGTACTTTCAGAGAAAAATGCGGACAAAAATATGTCCACAGACAGACAGACAGACAGACAGACAAGAAATTCAAAAAAAATCTTTTTGCTTTCTATTATTATTTTTAAGTGTCCCTCTATCCATTTCAGTCAAAATTACTAAATGTACAGACAAAATATTTTTACTGTCTTATTATATATAGAGATTTTAATTAATTTGCTCGATCTAGTAACTGGGTAACGCGCGGCGTCGATTTCCACCACTCAACACGCAATGCCACGAGAATTCCTTTCAAAGTGGAGAACGTGTCTTAATTAGAACGGAGTGTCTTAACATTAGGTTCCCAGATTCCCTCTGCCTACCCTACTATATAATCGAGACAGCGTGACGCTAGAAAAATTTAAGAGGCTGTAGTAGCGCAACATACAGCGTCTATCTGTAAACAAGTGTAAGTTCAATTCCCACTTAGGAGAATAAGTAAATTTTGGTACCCTATATACTTTTACTACAGGGCACATTCCATATAAATTATAGCAACGATGTATAAATGCTCATATTTTTTATTACATTTACTTACAAGCTAGATTTTTTTATTTGATCCAAGGATCCATAGACCTGAATATTTGATATTAATTTGAACTATGAATATTTGATACATTCAATGCGATCTCGAAATAAATAAATGGTCTTGACAGACGGACAGACGCACAACAAAGTGATCTTTTAAGAGTTCAGTTCCAGACTTTTGAGGTACGAAACTCTATAAAAAACACGTATTGTAATTATAAATATAGAAAAACAATATAAAAAAATAGGTATTTTTTTTTTTGTCAATTTCTATAGTAGAAATAAAGAAGCCACTCGTGGCACAGGGGCACTAAGTGTGACTGTAAAGTGACATATTGTGGGTTCGATTCCCACTTGAGAGAGGAAAGGAGTGTGTTATAACACTAGGTCTCCTATGTCTTTCCTGCAGTGTGCGGGATACAGCGTGAAATTATAAAAAAATAAACATTAAAGAATACTACATTATTATCTGAAGGACCGCCTGAGGAAACAGCTAATTAGTAGCAATGTCGGTTGTTACAAGCTTACTGTTTTTAATAAAAAATAAATATTATGTTCTGAAACAATATCTATTTATATGTTATTTGATAAAGAATTCTTATCGAGATATATTTATAATTGTGTAATTAGAAAATCCTATATTTTTTTCATTTTAATATCATCCGTTGTAATCTTTATAATTTGTTTAATACAAATAGACCAACGTTGCACAGTGATACAGGCGGTGCGTTTAAATATAAACATGATTGTTTTGAATTCGATCTTGGAAATAAAAATTATATAAAATATATATTTAATAAGAATGCATTCAAATAACTGAAAATACTTTAAGAATGCACTGCTAACTAAATTTTATGCCATTGCGCCTAGAGATTTTCTTGATGTAATTGAGATTGAATAGATGGATAATTGACACGATCTTGACTATATTCTATTTAAATTAACAAATTTAGATATCAATTTCACTCAACATGCTACTCACCAAATATCTAATAGGAGAAAAAATGGAGATCCACTCTGGTATTCTATTATTTAGTTAATATGCATTGAGATAATTGCCTCGAAAATCTTAACTTGCTTGTTTGTTCCATATTGAATATAAAAGAAAATCTAGATTGAATCAACAATTTTTTTTCACCTCTTTCCATCAGTTCTTTTCTCATCCCATAGACAGTTTAGACCATAGATCAGCAAGCAGCTAAGTTGATTTGAAGATTACCCGGAGAAACAGGTTGCCGTTATTTTTCCCCCTGCGAACGTTACGACGACGAATGTCTATATACCTCCAGAACTTGAAATTCCAGGTCCAATTCCTAGGCCAGGTCACATTGCTATATTTCAAATTTTCTTCCAATCGCAGATCACGTATGTCAGAAAGAAGCTACATACGTCCTAAACAGAAGGATCTGTGTATAAAGGATTATACCCCTCCCATATATACAAGTGGATTAAAATGCAATTTCGGAATAAGCTGAGATTATATATAACTTGTTGTATATTGGCCTATGCTTGAGTCGTATCCACGATAACAAAGACAGATCTCCTTGAGAAGGTCCAAAACAAATTCGTTCGTATGGCATCTGAATGCCCCTGGTACTATTGTAAATATTTTTAATTATGATCGTCGAAGGGAAACTGCCAATCAATTAAATCTATACCCCTCAATCACACCCACTTCTTCAACACCCTTGTAGCATCCTCCTAGACCCTGGCAATCCTATTACCACAGAATGGTGCAATCCATTACGCAGGATCCAGTCAGTCTCATAACACTCTCTTCGTTTTGGGAAAGGGCCCATCAGCCAAAAGTCATGCTATACTCACCCCTGCCCACCTGGTGACTATTTAAATATCATTCCAATTCACCTGTTTTGGCAAAACCAAATTAAAAAAAACTAGACAGATATAAATTGCGAAACTTTTTAGCAAAAAAGATGTTACTAACATGATACATCATATAGAGAAATTACAAAACACATCCAAAGTAAATCACTTAAATATACAAGCACCATAGTAATTACTCGTGTGAGGAGAGTAAACAACTAAACGTTAGCAAAGTTGGAGCGGGCTTTATAAGTTAATAAACTAAGTCTGGCTATTCGATGATTATATTACAATTTTGTTGTTTTTAATAACTTATTAATAATAGTGCAGCTTTACGCTGTATCCCGCACACAGCAGGGTAGGCAGAGGGAACCTAGTGTTAAGACACTCCGTTCCCCACTTCCTGCCGAATTCTGGAGGCATTGCGTGTTGAGTGGCAGAACTCAACGCCATAAATTTAAGTAAATATTTTATCTCCTCGAGTGGGGATTGAACCCACTACCAGTCGGTTTTACAGTCACACTTCGTACCGTCTGACTCAAGTTTAGATTACGATATTTATAAAAAATGTACATTTATTAGTAGTTGTCGTTACTTACTTTTCATAAAAGGTATATTTATATTCAAGTTATTGGAAAAATAACGGATACTTTGTATAGGCAAATACTAAACAAATATTTATAAATATGGACATATATAGATATTATATAGCTTACGAGTATGTGTGGATCAACGCTCTAATCTCAAGAACTAATCGTTCGACAAAATTATTTTTGTGTTGAATAGTGAGCGCATTTGCCGAGAAAAGTTAAATTACATCACTTTATCGATTTTCGATTCAAGGATATAGCATTCTGTATTTTACGCCGAATTTTGGAGGCATTGCGTGGTGGAACTCAACACCGCGCTTTAGTAATAAAAGCATTTAATATTTTATTTCCTTGAATGGGAATCGAACATTCTGTTGTACGCTTGAGTCCTTGCACCACGGATGGTCTATATACCCGCTGACAAAAAAATCTTTTTCACTTAGAATATATCCATTTAATAACTCAGGTAAAGCCACAGGTAAGACTAGTATATATTATTATTTAAAAATAGAATCTTCCCTATATAAAATATCTTACTAAAAATATAAATCGTTTTCTTATAAAACTTAAGATATCTCTCGACCCTAAACAAAAAACGTAATCCCCTTACACGTGTAATGGAATATACGTACTTTTATAAAAAGTGGCTGAATTCTTGTTATAAATAGCAAAAAATCGATATTCAAGTTACTATATATATTTTTTTAAATATATATACATTAAAAAGAGCAGCTTCAAACTTTAATATAATCAGAAAAAAAATATGAAAAAATTTGAAAAAAGGGAAAATTTAGAAGTGTCCAGAGTGGTGTAATTCAATGCCGCGCTTTATCCTACCAGAACGGAGAAATAAAAATAATTGAAATCGAGTAAGAAGAATCCGTCGGTTAAGATTGCTCCCATCTTTTCCTTTCCCGTCTTTCTCGCAAATTATTAAGACATCGCGTGTTGAGTGGCGGCATTCAACGCCGCGCTTTGTCTTGTTACTAAAAGGAAATGAAAATATTAAATATTTTATTCCTCCAACTGGGAATCGAATCGTCACGTTTAGAGTCGCACGGTTGTAATCCTGCGCCATGACTGCCTGAAAAAATAAATATTTTAAAAATGTAATTAGATATAGATAATAAGTTCTTTGATTTTCACGATTATTACACATTTTAAATAAAACTATTTTAACCGGATTAATCGCGTATATTTTGTATGTTTATACATTTTTGGAAACCCGACGTTTCGAACACTTTGCAGTAGTCCGTGGTCACGGGTAGACTGAGGTGGCATTCGTCTGTCAGTTGACATAATTATTATATCAAACTACCGCCAACGATTTCTTAATTGCCTCGCGTACTGCCCTGGATTCCTGTAGAATGAGCTGATGGTATCTTGCCCTCTGGTATGGTGGGTTTGAGACTTCAATGATTTTATGAGTGGGTCCCAGGTGGTAGAAAGCTTCCAGCCGTCCTCTCTATTGAAATTAGGATGTTTTTGTATTTCAATAGGCTCGCGGATCATTCTAGGAATGTATCTGTTTTCCTTAGCGAGGATTTGGGGTTTATCAAACCTAATGCAGTGGCTGGGTTTATCCACAGTATGCTCACACACAGCTGACTTTGATACATGCCCATTCTTGATATCAGAAATGTGTTCTTTCACCCTAACACCGATGCTTCTCTTTGTTTGACCTATGTATGATAAGCCACAGTCACAGTCTAGTTTGTATACACCTGCACTCTGTAAAGGAATATTACTTTTTACTGGTCTCAAGAATTGGCTCACTTTCTTGTTAGGCTTGAATATGGTTTTTATGGAAGCTCTTCTTAAGATGTTGCCAATCCTGTCTGTAACTCCCTTCACATATGGTAGCAGTGCCGGCTGTCTCTCTACTGTGATACTGTGATAGATATAGATATCTGCCACCAGTTTTTTCTAAAAACTGTGACCCACTTCACGCTGTATCTCGCACATAGAGGGAACATGGGAATCTAGTGTTAAGACACACCGTTCCATTTAGATACTTCCTTTACCTACTTTCTGCCAAATCCTAAAGGCATTGCGTGTAGAGTCGCGAGACTCAACGCTGCGCTTTGTCTCGTAACCAGAAAAATATAAAATTGAAAGAAAACTGTAATAAATAAATTTCTATATTCTAAAAATGTATATTAGCGAAATATAATTTCAACTGAACAATGGAAAAAAATACTTCAAACTTGCAAAAGATAAAAAACGACTTATTTTTTTTTAAACCTACATTATGAAAATATTGATTTCTTTATCCCATATACCTTGACATACATAAAGGCATATATGTCAGTATTATATAATAGTATGTTAGTCTCTTGTATAATTACTGAGACTGGCTTCGGTCTTTATTAATTACCTATAATTAAGTTGACGTATTGTCTAATGGGCTTATGTATAGAATATAGTATGAATAGAAGGCCAAGCTATATTGAGATTAATATTCAAATTTATATAAATAATACTATGCGATAAGAGGCGCAGGGGCACAAGCGTGTGTTTGTGAACACGACAGGTTGTGGGTTCGATACCTACTCGAGGAAATGAAATATTTATTTCTTCATTCTGGTGTTGGAAAAGCGCAGCGTTGAGTTTCGCCACTCAACACGCAATGGCTCCAGATGAGCGGAAAGTAGGGATATATTAACACTAGGTTCCCTCTGCCTACACTTGCGTAAAAATAAAAACATATATAAATAAATTAGGTTTTAATATGTTTTAGAGTTTCATAACAAATGTAGCAATCATGCACACAGCACAGTATTTAATTATAAAGGAGTTGAGGTCCTTCACAAGCAAGCATTTGATAAAAATGAGAAACTGGAGTGTATTAGAAGCAAGTCTCCTCTATCTAACCTGCTGCTATATACGGAAAAAACCATGAAGAAAAAGCGAAAAAGTCTCAAAATTTGTTTTTTTTACAAGCTTCCCGTTTTTTAGAACGGGAATGTATTTGCTGCATTCCAGGCTATTATAATACAATTGCGTGATGAGTGGCGGCATTTTGCACTAAATTTTCTCTTACCAAATTAAAAAACCACCAAGCGGGAATCAAATCTCCTTCTATCACGTATACAGTTATACTCAACCACTGCGCCAAGTTGGCATCATAGCCTTAGTTAATTGGCGAGACGCGAGGTGTCATACAAACCACGATCCGCGCAAAGAAACATAACTTAACAAAAGTAAACGACAATCTATGCAACGGAATTTCTCTTTCAATTCACAGCGAGACTTCGTTAAAAATTTCAGAGTGCCGTTGCAGGGTGCTACACTGATGCTTTAATAGGCTTCAGAGTAAACAATACGCAACAGCAACACGCTCGCGGCTTCGCCCGCTTGAACTACACAATTATATGAATTTCTTTCATATTCTAATAACATTGTCATTTTAAAAGCAATGTTTACACATTGAAAATTGTTCCACTCTTAATCAGTCTTCAATAAAATTACTATTTTCTACCAATTTTGTCGAACAAAATATTTTATTAGTATCCCGCACACAGCAGGGTAGGCAGAGGGAACCTAGTGTTAAGACACTCTATTCCCCCACTTTACGCCGAAATCTGGAGGCATTGCGTGTTTAGTGGCAGACCTCAACGCCGCGCTTTGCCTCCACACCAGAGCGAAATATATATATATATATATATATATATATATATATATATATATATATATATATATAAATTTAAATAAATATTTCATTCCCTCGAGTGAGGATCGAACCCACAACCAGTCGATTTTCGTCGATCAGTCACACTTTGTGCCCCTGCGGCACTAATGGCCTCTACGTCTGGCCTGGCGTCTGTGGTCAAATGAAAATAACTAAGAGTTGAGTATGATGGCACATACTAACTTTCCGATGTAAATCTCCCCACATATATCGAGGCTTACAGTGAAAGGATTAACTTCATATTATATAGTCTATAGTTCAAGCCGTATCTCGCACACAGCAAGGTAGGCACAGGAAACTTAATAAGCTGTTAAGATTTAAGATACCGAGACCGTTGCCTACTTTCTGCCGAATTCTGAAAGCATCGCGTGTTCAATGGCGGAACTCAACGCCGCGTCTTGCCGTGTTATTAAATAATATTTAATTTTCCCACTCGAGAAAATTAAATTAATATTTAATTTTCTCGAGTGGGAACCGAATTTTAAACCGTCAAGTTTACAGTCACACGTTTGTGCCCCTGCACCACAAAAGCCTGTAGAGCGAAATCTGTAGTGTTTCTCGATAACTAGACTATCAGTCACAAAATATTATATACAAAATATTATATATATAAATATCATAGTTAAGTTCCTGAGATTAGCATTTAACTAAAACTCTTCATCTTTATAATATTAGTAGAGAGCAGTAAGTAAACAGATGGATGTTTTTTACTTAAAAAGAAATCATTATCATATAGGTCCCGTTTGAATGTCTCTCGCTCAAGAGGGCTTCGTATCTCAAGTATGCTTGAAATAGGGACGAAGTTATTTTCTGCTACTCAATACGTATTAGAAATACACGATTAGTAGAAAACAGATTATTATTTATTGTTTATGCTTAGATTTCTCTGATTTGCCAGCTAAATTTGAAATATTTTTTAATGAAACTATAAACTCTCGTTGCCCTCGTATTTACATATTAGGTGATGTATATACATATTAGGTGATTACATTATTGGAAGCCCTATGTTTCTAACACTTTACAGTACTACGTGGTCACGGGTAGATGGTGGCATCCATATGTCAGTTTACATAATTATTATATCAAACTACCGACAACGATTCCTTAATTGCCTCGCGTCTGCCTTAGATTCTTGAAGAATAAGCTGACTGTATTTTGCCCTCTGGTGTGGTGTGGATCTCTTTGTTTACCCGATATATGATAAGCCACATTCAAACTCTAGTTTGTATACGTCTGGACACTGTAAAAGAATTTCTTTCCCTACACTTCCCTCCTTCCTTTTTACTGGTTTTAAGAATTTGCTCACTTTCTTGTTAGTCGTGTGCAGAGTTTTCATGGAAGCTCTTCATATGTATCATAATATGTTACCAATTCTGTTTGTAATCCCTTTCAAATATGGTAGAAGTACCGACTGTCTTTCTACTATAGGTGGTTTGTTGGTCTTCTGGCAACACTGTCAGGGAACTGGCAGCATGATCTGGTGAAGAATGTCACCCATTGAAGCTCATACCCTGGGTATTCAGAGTCGCAGAGGTTGTGGACTCTCTAAAAACAAAAAAAAATCCGACGGTAGACAATTGCGTAGGGTGGTGGTGGTGAGAGGAAACTATATTATCTAATATTTTCATTTTTCCGCTCTGGCAACGACAAAAAAATACGCAAACCTCAACTCAACAACAACTAGCAACAACACGCAATGTAACGCTCCAGAATCTATTGAAAAGTGGGGAACGGAATTTCTTAACGATCCCTCTGCCTACCCTGCTATATGCGGGTTACAGCGTGAAGCTAAAAAAAAAAAGCTATATATAAAAAAGTAATCGAACACGTAAACTTAAACCACTAATAAGAACTATTACGTAATTTACTCTTCATTCTATTTAACTTCAAGCGTTTGACAGCGTTGATCCGGCGCGATCCGGCTCGATCCAGTTTGAACCGGCCTCATCCAGCTATCGGTTAGACGTCACTGGCGCATTTATCACGATTAGCGTCATTGACATCTAAACTGACTTTAAAAGAACTTGCTTAGGTTGTTATACTTTGACTTAAAATAGCTTTTTAATGATTTTTTTAAACTGAAGAAAAAAACTCATATTCCGAATATAAGTAAATACATCTACATAGAGTAGATGTATTTACTTATATTCGGAATATGAGTTTTTTTCTTCAGTGCTTGGGATTTGTGACCCAACTGTAAAGTTCACTGCTTGAGCTCAAAAAGTCTAATTAAAATATAATCCTTTATTCACGGAGGAACTAATACTGTTGAGGTCAGTCGTGGCGCAGGGGCACAAACTTATGACTGTAAACGCGACATGTTGTGGATTCGATTGCCACTCAAGGATATTAAATATTTAATGTTTTAATTTCTTCTGTGTGGTGTCGAGACAAGGCGGGGCGTTGAGGCCCGGTACTCAATAAGCAAGGCCTTCAGAATTTGGCGGCAAGTGGGAAGTGAAGTATCTTAATTCTAAGTTCCGTCTACTGCCTACATCGATACATGCAGGATATAGCGTGAAGCTTCAAAAAAAAGTAATACTAAACATTTTAATCAATACTACGTAAAATATATTTAAATAGACTCAAAATGTGTATTAATGACACATTTTGTATGTACGCCGCAATATATAACAATTTTTGTTGAAAAATAAAAGATAAGCTATTTTAATTACTTTTAATTTTGTACTCACTGACCGATCTTATACTTATTTCTATTTTCAACTGGTTCGCCCACGACTTCATTTACGTGTAGGCACTGCTAAGCTAAACCTATATGCCAATTTCCAGCCTTCTACGCAAGCAAGTAGTTTCAGCGGTCCATTGTCTGTCAGTTGCTTTGTATCGAAATAGTTTTATATAAACAGCTTCACGTTGTATCCCTAACCTAGTGTCAAGACACTCCGTTCACCATTTTCCGCCGAATTCTGGAGGCATTGCGTACTTTCAGATCAGATTTCATATAATTTGACATGATCTCTAAAACCTCATACTGTAACATATAAATGTATAAGATGATAAAATCTAAACCGAAACATACGTCGCGTCGTCGTAGCCGTATGTATATTATACATAATATTTGAGTCCCTTACAAAATCTAGAGGTTTCGGTCCCCGTTTCGAATCAACTTTAGGCTGATTACGAGATAACTTTCAGATCTTGTTATTGTTCAAGGAGTATAAGAAGAAATGACTTTAGTAATGATAGACATTGTACGCCTATTTCTATTGTTATGGTTACCTTGTTAGCAAGTTTCATACTTTTCAATTGAAATATTTATATTTTTTAGTAGTTATTTGCATCGTAGGACACATTCATAACTATAAGAAGAATGTAAATTATACTTATGGAAAATAGTTACTGTATTTTTTTTATTCTGTATCCCACACATAGAAGGGTAGGCAGAGGAAATCTGGGAACCTAGTATTAAGACACTCAGTTCCTAATAAAACACTTCCATTCTCCACTTTTCGGCGAATTGGCTTTGGCTTTGGCTCGTTACCAGAGCAAAGAAATGAAAATATTTCATTTCCTCCAGTGGGAATCGAACTCACAATCGGTCGCATTCAAACTGCCACACACCAGTGCCTCTGCGCCACGTGTAGCCTCTTTAAGCCATTAGGAACAATCCAAAAAAAAATGAGATCAGGCATCCATTTCACTTTCACCTGTACAATGAACTTCGTCACTTACAACCTGAGCTGGTGATCTATAAAGGCAATAAAAACTCCAATTAAGTTTGCGGGCGCTGTTTCCGATCGTTAATCCGACAGTTAATAGTGTAAGTCCATTAAAACGCCTCGTTGCTCTAATGACTGCTCAGATAAGGAGTCTAGGTAGAACTGACCGAGCTGCTAGGCACATATTATTGGAGCAGCTTCTGTTGATAAGTAGATATTTTTTGGTATTTTATTTTGTTTTTGAGACCAGTTGTGGCTCAGCGGCACGAGGTGTGATTTTCAAAACCGACTGTTTGTGGGTTCGATCTTCATTCGAGGAGATGAAATATTTACTTAAATTTATATTTCCACTTCTTCGCTCTGGTGCCGAGGTTAAGCGCGGCGTTGAGTTCTGCCACTCAACACGCAATGCCTCCAGAATTCCGCAGAAAGTGGTGAACGGAGTGCCTTAATATTGAGTTCTCTCTGACTGCCCTGCTGTGTGCGGGATACAGCGTGAAGCTGATTAAACTTTTTGATTTTATTTTGTTTAAGACATTTTTTTATAACAGAAGCGAATGGTGCAATGGGGACAGTAAAAGATCGAAATGAAAATATCATTCAAATAATGTATATTATTTATAATTAACTCTTTTAACGATGTTATTCAAATTTAATTTAAAATAAGGCGTTCCAATCCAAGTATTTTTTAACAACATTAGCCTCGGTTAGTAATGAGACCGATCGTGGTGCACGAGTGTGCCAATGACTTTAAGCGCGACAGGTTATGGGTTCGATTCCTACTCGAAGAAATGATTTTTTTTATATCTCGATATCTGTATGCTGGTGTCGAGGCAAAGCGCGGCGTTGAGTTCTGCCACTTATCTTTATATTATAGGGAATAGAAGTCTTTTATTGAGTATAGAGTATCTTAACACTAGGTCTCCGGGTTCCCTCTGCCTTCCCCGCTATGTGCAGCAATCTGAAGAAAAAAAAACTTAGTCACACTATTTTTATCAATTGAGGTGATCATAATTTTTTGTTCAAATAATCTAGTCCAAAAAGCTAGATCTGGTCGACCAGAGACAACGATAGAACCGCACTTTACCCCACAAACACCGACATATACGAAAACAAATACACACCCGAGTAGGATTTAAATCCACAACCATTGCGAAGAGTCAAACACTTAACTGTGCCAATATAAACAACTAAACCGGACCGTTTGTTTGTCACTACTATATTCCTGGAGGTGATACTTACATAGTCTACAATTATTAAATGAATTACGAAACACTAAATAATTAAGGAGGATTGAGGAGGTAAAAACTCATAATTATTTATTAAAATCTTATTTAGTTTATAGTAATTATGTATTATATATGAAATTGAAGCATTATTGTAACAATAATTAAAGAACAGCTACATGTTCTTCCATATAGCAGAGTAGGTTGACAGAAACCACTGTCTTAAACTGGTTTATTTATTTTTTATTTTCTCAGTATAGTATATGTCATAGCGCGGCGTCGAGTTCCACAATTTAACATACAATCTCGAATTTTGGGCGGAAAGTGAAGATTGAGTGTTAAGCCTTTGTCTTATACTATACCGAGAAATTAAAAAAATGTGTTATTCCCCCTGTTAGGAATCGTATCCATAACAGTCACATCCGTTTACAGAACATTAATAAATCATATTTGAAAAAAAAATATATATATACATACATAATAGTCCCGAAAAACTATGAACATAAGTAAAATATAAAAGAGAAGCTAATACAAGAATCAGGCCAACGTATATTCTTACGTGATCCTTCTTAAAGCGTGGGAGTAACGTGTGTACCTATTTAAACTTTCTATTTTAGAAATGAAAATGTAAGGTTTTCTGAAGTTCCACATCTTTTTGGTCATTTAGCAGAGAAATCGAGTCCTCCTTTTCTCTCGAGCAGAAATTGCTATCCTACTTCATGATGACCTCAAATCAGGCATCGGGAACCTAGAGTTAAGACACTGCGATGCCCACTTTCCACCTAATATTCAAAACACATACTGTTTGGCGGAACTCAACGCCACAAAAAAAATCAAGAGAGCTACTCTCATCAGAAAAATATTAATTAATAACATTTTTTAACACAAATCATTTCCCACTATACGATTCAACATTCTGACATGAAATCTTATTGTGTTCCCGAACCTTGAATCACATATAAGGTAAAAAAAACAAAATCCCCGTACAAAAGGTACGGTTACATTATTTATGTTTTGATATCTGTCGATCTGTTCGCCCCCGGCGCGTTCCTGTTTAATTTGTTACTGTACATGTCTCTCGTTTTGTTTGTATGTATATTATATAATACTTGTTTTATGTATTGTTATGTATATAGAAATATGAAGTATTTTTTTAGTTTCACGCTGTATCCCGCATATAGCAGAGTAAGCAGAGGGAACCTAGGACTTAAATCACTCCGTTCCCCAAATTTCTGCCAAATTCTGGAGGCATTGCGTGTTGAGTGGCAGAACTCAACGCCGCGCTTTGCATCGACACCAGAGCGAAGAAATGGAAATATAAATTTAAGTAAATATTTCATCTCGTCTAGTGGGGATCGAACCCACAACCAGTCGATTTTACAGTCACACTTTGTGCCACGACCGGCCTCTATATATATATAACACTTGTTTTTTTTTCATATATATGTATATAGAAATATAAAGTTTTTTTTTCGGTTTCACGCTGTATCCCGCATATAGCAGGGTAGGAAGAGGGAACATAGCGTTAAGACACTCCGTTCTTCAAATCGACACCAGAGCGAAGAAATGAAAATATTAAATATTTCATTTCCTTTAAATATTTACTTAAATTTATATTTCCTTTTCTTCGCTCTGGTATCGAGGTTAAGCGCGGCGTTGAGTTCTGCCAACACGCAATGCCTCCAGAATTCGGCAGAAAGTGGGGAACGGAGTGTCTTAACACTAGGTTCCCTCTGCCTACCCTGCTGTGTGCGGGATACAGCGTGAAACTGATTTTTATTATTTCCTCGAGTAGAAATTGAACCCACACGCTTATGCCTACGACTGGCCCTAAGAAAGAAAGAAATATATACAAAAAATAATAACAGCTTCACTACAAAAGTTTTCTCGTATAAGTTCCACTCACAGCTATCTAGAGCATCTCAATGAGGAAACTAATTATGCAAATAACAATTATTTTTAGATGTTGCAAAAAAGTTTTAATTAAAACAAAAAGAAATAATTAAATATAATATTAAATTGCAATATTATAGCTGATAAAAGCTTAGCTGCTTTTGACGAAGGTCACGAGTTTGAATAAATAAAGAAATAAATAAAATTCTCTAATTTACTTATTTCATTTCACGCTGTATCCCGCGTATTATATCCCGGATAGGAAAAGAGGCCGGTCGTGGCGCAGCGGCACGAGGTGTGACTGCAAAACCGACTGGTTCTGGGTTCGATTCCCACTCGAGGAGACGAAATATTTACTTAAATTTATATTTCCATTTCTTCGCTCTGGTGTCGAAGTTAAGCGCGGCGTTGAGTTCTGCCCCTCAACACGCAATGCCTCCAGAATTCGGCAGAAAGTGGGGAACGGAGTGTCTTAACACTAGGTTCCCTCTGCCTACCCTGCTGTGTGCGGAATACAGCGTGAAGCTAATTTTTTTTTTTTTTAGGAAAAGAGAACTTAGTGTCTACGCACTTCATTCTATATTTTCCCGACATTTCGTGTTGAGTGTCGGAACTCAACGCCATACTTTTCGCTAGCTCTCCCCATTTAACTATTTTGACTATGTGGGGATCGAATCCCCATCTATCGTCGTTTATTTACAGTCAGACATTATACGTTACTAATTATTTATACTTTTATAAACTCGTGGACGTATTTTTTGTTTTAGAATTATTATAATATTTTAAATAAAAAAGTGTAAGATAAGGTGAAGCACATTTAATTACAGAATAAAATGTAAAAGTAGAAATATAAATTAAAAACTAAAACAGAATGCTCCTCATTTTACTCACATCTTCTTAGAAATGTGCAAACCTAGATGTACTTTTTAAAGCAATGTATTAAGTTTACTTACTTTCAAATGTTATATTATTTTAAATTAACAAACCTATTTACCGATACATTTCTTTTTTACATTTGTTACTGCACATGGCAGGGTAGTCAGAGGGAACCTGAGACCTAGTGTTAAGACACTCCGTTCAATTTTTCTTTTTATATAATTTTATTTTTTTATATATAATTTTAACTAAACACTACAGACACGTGGTCCGTCCTTTTTTTAACTTGTTCAATATTATCAGCTAATCAACAGTATATATATATATACTTAAACTAGTTATACTAGAGATAATTATCTAGATATTTAATTCCTAAGAAAGTCACTCCGTTCCTATTAAGATACTTCCGTTCCCCACTTTTCACTGAATGCTAGAGGCGTTGTGTGTTGAGTGACAGAGCACAACGCCGCGTTTTGCCTCGCTACCTGAGCGAGAAAATAAAAATATTAAATATTTAATTTCCTCAAATCGGAATCGAACCTGACTACCACGTTGTTCCTCTGCGCCACAACACAACTGACAGCATTATAACCCTCTCTAACTGTAGATATTTCAATCAGTAGTTGCTTTTTGATTTTGTTTGATGTCACTCCCTTCCCTCCCTTCCCTCCCTTCCTTCCCTCTCTTATCTTAGTCCCTAGCCGCCCTCTGGCGTTAAAATTAAATTTTAATCAAAACATTGTTCACTGAGTTAGGCGTAAATAAATTTGCTTTGTAACAATTTCGCGTAGAGATCAGATTTGGGTTGTTTGCGGATGTCGGGACCTGTCCCTTCTGTGGCTGCGTTCTTTATTAGTTAGCGTTGTTTCGTTTTTTTACCCTTTTTTTTGGGAATATAAATAAAATTATTTTTAATGATTATGTGATTGATGATGATTAGTGGTTACTTCGTGCTGATATTGGGATGCGATGGTTGTGGGTTCGATTCTGATTGAATGGATTGCTTGTATTTGTTTTATATATTTTGTTGTGTTTTTCTAATCGAGTCTTTGTTTAAGAGAGAGTGTTTTTTGTATAATGAAAATTATTCGATATGGCAATTTTTTTGCTAAATCTCGTAATATTTTTACAAAACACAAACTCCTTAGCGTTAGAAATAACTGAAATCTACAAATAACATGACATAACATGAAATCTATATATAAATAAAACCATATATTATAAACTTTTAAGCTTAATATAGAAGCGGGATGAAATTTAATTCTTCTTTGACTTAAAGAAAACATATAAAGTACCTTCTACATACAGATACTAACTTTAAAACTATCTTATTTCAATGTGTATTTTAGGATAAGGTTATAATAAAGCATACTTTTTTTATTTCTTTATTAGGCAGAGGGAACCTGGGAACTACTTCCTGCCTAATTCTGAAGGCATTGTTGAAACGCAACTCAACGCCGCGCTTTGCCTCGTTACCAGCGCGACAAAATTACAATATTAAATATTTCATTTCATATATAACAATAATTTGAACTATTTCCGGCAAAGTTAAATTAGAAAAAAAAAGTTATTATATTTTAGTATAAGTGAAGTACTCGACCTCCCGCTGTGAGAGCATTAGAGTAGTTAGCGCCATAGTATATAAGTTCTAATGAACTAGTTGTTTTTCGTGACTTCGTTTGGTTCAGTGATACTAGTATAGCTCTTGTTCTATTACAAAGGGTTTGAATTTTGTCTCTGTTTATCTTAAATTATCACATATGCCAAGGCCACGGACCGTCGTGGCCCAGTGGCACAAGGGTTTGACTGTAAACGCGACGGTTGTGGGTTTGATTTCCACTCGGAGAAATGATTTTTTTTGTCATATTTTCATTTCCTCCTCTGGCTATCAGGCAAAGCCCACTTTGACTTCCGCCACTTAACACGAAATGCCTCGACTATTCGGTGAAAATTGGGGAACGGAAGTGTTTTGATATCTAGTTTCCCTCTGCCTTCCCTGCTATATGCAGGGTACAGTGTGAAGCTAGAAAGTTAAAAAAATGTGTAATGAACGACGTAATCATAACCATTACGAAGTACCAAATTAAACATGATGTTTATGGGTCCTATCTTCATCCTGGTTATAAATGGAGAAAGCGTTTGGTTACGTCACACTCCACGCCATTTCTGTAACATCAATTAAAAAATAGAAAGCGAAATATCTTAACACTAAGTTTACCCTTCTAAACGAGGAATCCAAAAAAAACATTTTTATATTTTTTAATTAGTTCCTTCATATTAAATCACCAGCTTAAAAACATCGCAGCTAGCTCTTGTTGTATAATAATTATATTTGAAAATATTTTGCAATCTCAGATAATCTCTCGTCAAGCGTCCGACAAACGTAACGAGACGGGATTAAGAAACGCTGACTTCATTCGTAATAATTAATTTTAATAGACACTGTTATTGTCGTAATAATTGTCATAGATAATGAGATCAACAGATGTTCCATAATATGTTAAAGGAAATAAAATAAATAAAATAAATCAGGTTCACACTGTATCCTGCACACATCAGGGTAGGTAAAGGGAACCTAGTGTTAAGACACTCCGTTCCCCGTTTTCTGTCAAATTCTGGAGGCATTTCATGTTGAGTGGCAGAACGCCGCGCTTTGCCTAGACACCAGAGCGAAGAAATGGAAATATAAATTTAAGTAAATATTTCATCTCCTCGAGTGGGTATCGAACCCACAACCAGTCGGTTTTACAGTCACACTGTGCCGCTGCGCCACGAATTTGCCTCAAGTGGCCTCAAATTTGATTTATTTTTTTATATCCAAGATGGATGGATGGAATGGGTCCAAGATGGAAGGCTTGCTCGTAGCGACCCCTGCCAGCCCTTACGAGGGCTGCACCGTTCCATCCGCCACGTGCACCTTGAGAGAGCGCACTGATAAGGCGTCCCTCCAAGGCGACGCGCACCAGTGCGTCCCCGCTGGTGTGTCAAGTAGCGACGAATGCGGCGTTGGGGACCGCCACCCAAACGCGGGAGGTGTGGAGCTACAAATAGCTACGTGGAATGTAAGAGGAGGGATGGAAGAAAAGATGAATGAATTATTAGATATGATGGATGATAGAGATTTGGATGTCGTTTGTGTGACTGAGACCAAGCGAAAGGGCATAGATGTGTTATTGTCCTCTCCATTTGTTAGTGCAGCGGTTGAAAACAAGGCGATCAACCCGAGACTGCTTTGGCTTTCGCTTCAAGCTTACAAGCAAGTTAACAAGAGTATTCTTGTTAGTGGTGTATGCGCCAGTATCCTCAGCTCCATTAGGAGAACTCGAGGAGTTTTGGGAGAGTGTTAGGGATATTCTAGGTTTATGATGCAAAAGTGAGCGGTAAAAGAAGTAGGAGGAGACCTCGGTTGACCTTCGAAAACACAGTATCAAAGATACTGGAGGAAGGTCACGTAAAAAACATGAGGACCCCCCGGAGGGCATGTATGAAGAGATTAATGACAGTGGACGAGGCGAAAGAGGTAAATATAGACCCCAGCGTTTGGCGCTCCGTTCTCTCTGACTAACCCGCTAGGGATAAAGCGTGAAGTTATTTTAGTTTAGTTATTTTTTTTATATATTTAGATGAAATAAGACAAAGGTATTTGGTATAACTAATTATTAGGTTTTCATAACCTTACGTGTTACAAAATGAGCAAAGAAATATAAAAAACAAACGAGAGCAAACCCCTGATAGTTGCCGCAGTGAGATATCTGCGTCGGTTTTGATTATATAATGTTAGGGACGATAGTACCATAAAACTATCAGCAAAAAGGCACGAGTTCAGGTTTAAAAGGCGTTTATTGGTTAGTAATTTCTAATGAATTACGAATATTTGTTCGTGATTTCCTTTCAATCTTTTTCTTATCATGTATACATATTTAAAATTATAGTATTTATTATGTTTATTTGTTGAATTGAGGCCAGTTGTGGCGTGGTAAAAGCGACTGGTTGTGGGTTTGATTCCCACTCGAGGAGATGAAATATTTACTTAAATTTATATTTCCATTTCTTCGCTCTGGCGTTGAGGTTAAGCGAGGCGTTGAGGGAATTCGGCAGAAAGTGGGGAACGGAGTATCTTAACACTAGGTTCCCTCTGCCTATCCTGCTGTGTGCGGGATACAGCGTGAAGCTGATTTTATTTTTATTTTTTTATTTGTTGAATATTTTTTCTTTAATTTGCAAACAAAAAGGGCAAGCCATAATAAAAAGGATAGTCGTTCTCGTTACTTCCAAAGGGCTAACTAATTAGGGCGACTACCCCTTTTGATAGTAGCCACAAGGGCCAACTATCCACATTTTTTTCTTTAGATGTGTTTTCAATCTGATATTGACTATATGTAGTTCCTTGAATACGATGGCTCTATCAATAATTTTATACACTATTTTATTGGTTATTTTTATTGGTTATTGGTGTTTTATTTCTTCAATCCTCTAGCATTTATATGTGCCAATTTACAGTTTACAATAAAAAATTAGGAAATAATAATATTATATGAAAAATTTTAAAAGGAAAAGGATGAAAAATTTATGAGAGCTCAACAATTTTACAGATTTCAGGTTCAATTTAGATGTTATTTAAGATAAATGAGGTTTCGTAATATGAAAAAATAAATATTTAAGAATATAAAAAATGATAATATTTGATAATGACAATAAATTAATTTTTAACAAAAAAAAATGATTTCAAACAACGAACTAAAAAGTAAAGTATAATTTTACATAACGTTAACCGTACTTTCATTTTGTTAAACAATAATAATTAATAAAATATTTTGTAATTTTGAAGTCGGTGCCAAGTAAAACAAACAGGCTTAGTAATTTAAAATTGTAGTAAGGTTGTTGTAGCATTAGCTAGCCTGCTAAAAAATCATCAAAATCGGTTCATCCAGTCAAAAGTTCTGAGGTAACAAATATAAAATAAATACAGTCGAATTGATAACTTTTTTTCTTACAGATGTTGATTAGTAAGTACTTAATAAATATACTTAAAGTACAGTATTATAATAGTTTTTAAAATGTATTATTCGATTAAATAACAAAATTAGCAAAATTTTTCAAACTTGTCAATCATTTAGCAGGGTAGATATAAAGAACCTCAAGATTTATCCGGCAAGTATAAGATAAACAGTCATAACTTAGTGTCTAGACACTCCACTTTCCACCAACCAACCACCATCATGTTAAAAAACGCTATGCCACTGCGTCAAAACGACCTCCCTGATGTTAATCTCAATTAGGTATAAACCAATACACGTTATTCTTTGATGCTAATCTAACGCGAACTGTCCATATTATTCTTAAAGCAAGCGAAGCTAAGTGCTCGACATTCACTATTCAGCAAATAAAAGCGCCATTTCCCTTGGATCTGACCGGATAATGGAAAAACAGAAGACGACGAAACGCCTTGTAATATGTAGACTTAAGTAAAAATTCTAATGGTTTTTATATCTATAGCAAAATATCGTGAACAAAAATTTTAACAAACACGTCTGGCGCAGGGGCACAAAGTGCGCCTGTAAATCGACTGGTTGTGGGTTCAATCCCCACCCGAGGAGATTAAATATTTATTTATATTTTTACTTTCATTTTCATTTCTTCGCTCTGGTGTCAAGGGAAAGTGCGACTTTGAGGTCCGCCACTCAACACGCAATGTCTTCAGAAATTAGCGGAAAATGGGGAACGGAGTGTCTTAACACTAGGTTCCCTCTGTCTACCCTGCTGTGTGCGGGATACAGCGTGAAGCTGAAAAAAAAATTAAGGTGACTGTTTGTGTATGGTTGCTTACGTGATGATAAGTTCAAAATAGACTTAACAGTATTAGCAATGGGGCTCAAGTGCTACAACAATCTGTTAAATATATTGCGTGTTGTGTGGCGAGACTCAATTTGATTTCTTGTCAGAGTGAATAGATGTAAATAATATTTTTTTCCCTCAGTGGATGTTGAACCCACAACCGTTACGTTTTCAGTCAGACTTAGTACTAATGTGCCACGACGGACTTAATTACGGCATCAATAGTAAATATGTTATGCGTTTGTTTGTTCTGTAATTTGTATAGTTAGATATCATTTAATTATCTTTCATATTTATGTTCATATGAGTACAAATCAAAAGGTTTTTCAACAGAGCTTTGTAGTATACGATGTATATATAAGATGTATTTTTCCATACAAATAAAATCTCAACAAAAACTTCTAAAAACCCAAAAAAAATACCTTAAATTTAACTAAGAAACTTTAATTCTTAAAACACCCAAGAATTTAAATTACCAAATTAAGTAATACTAGAAGAAGTGCAGTCTCATATTTTAAGCAAGTTTAAAGTTTAAGTGGACTAACCAAAGGAGCTCCGGAGTGTTCGTTCGAGATAAATGCGGTAACAAAGAAGTATATTGTGTATATTTATAAAATACTTCACCGTCAGAGACACCTACATTTATATTAATTTCACGCTTCCTTCGAGATGGTTTTAATTTTTTTTTTATTATTTTAAAGTTTTATGCAAATCTGTTTTGCGCTTTTGCACTGTTTATAAAAATACTTGAGTTAGTTTTTTCTTCTTTTTTTTTTAGTTTCTTTCTTAAAGTTGTTTTAAAGATATTATATAGAGATTTATTTTTTATTTTCCATTTCTATGGTTAACAACACGCGGCGATGAGTTCCGGCTTCTTAACACACAATGTCTCGAATTTAGGCGAAAAGGGTTAACAGAATGCGTCAACACTAGGTTTCATCTGTTAGGTGGATACCTGTTGAGGTTACCGTCGGTACGAAACTAGTGGATTGTATAATTTGAAATTTGTTAAAATTTAACCAAAAATAGAATTCGGTATGACTGCGACGACCGTCGTGAAAATGCAATAATCAGCTGTCGGTTTTAACAACATGTACGCGCATGCGCGCAATCATTCAGAGCGCCATCTCGCGGCATCAGTTACAAACAATACCGGTGACTACCCGTATAACAATACAGGTAAAAGCGTGAAGCTGCTTTTTTAATCAACGTTTTCTTTTTTATAAGTTCCAGCTGTATGCGTTACAAGGCAGGGTAGCAGGGGAACCTGGGAGTCTAGTGTATTTAAAATTTTTTTTCACTATTTTAAACTGCCTTTAACCTAGCTTTAAAACACACTGTTCTCATTAAAACACTTTCGCTACCCGCCTATACTTTTCGCCGAATTAAGGAGGCGGAACTGAACGCCTCGCTTTGTCTTTACCAGAGCGAGAAGATGAGGTGGCAGAGAAGGGGGAACGAAAGTGTCCTAAATGGGTACAGAATGTCTTAACAATGGGTTCCTAGGTTCCCTCTTTCCCCTGCCGCCTCTACTATGCGCGAAATATAGCGTGAAACTAAAAAAAACTATATTATGAAACTAAAAAAACCATTAGCTTTCAGAGTTATCTCGAATACTTAGAATCCATATGACACATCATAAAGGATTAGTTATTTCAATTTGAACACGCGAGTGAAGTCGTATGTAAGAACTAGTATTCCATACAAGTAAGTAAATAAGAGAGGGAGAGAGAGAGGCCAGTCGTGGCGCAGGGGCACAAAGTGTGACTGTAAATCGACTGGTTGTGAGTTAGATTCCCACTCGAGGAGATGAAATATTTACTTAAATTTATATTTCAATTTCTTAACTCTGGTGTCGAGACAAATGAAACGCAATGCCTCCAGAAATCGGCATAAAGTGGGGAACGGAGTGTCTTAACACTATGTTCCCTCTGCCTACCCTGCTGTGTGCGGGATACAGCGTGAAGCTGTTTTTTTTTTAAAGTATTATATTATTAAGTAAATAAATAACAACTTAACTCTCATATTATATACATTACAGAAAGTAACATTAAACATAACACAGAAAATGTCGATTAGCGCGATCGTTTAGGGAATGGACCAAAAACAAATTCCATGTACGCACTTGGGGGTGCGCCACTGACGAGTGTTGGTTGAGTTTTTGTTTTAATAATATTTAATATTATATAGAAATAGAAGTATTTTGTATACACGATGGAAGTGTTAGCACCACTTTAAATGAAACCACAGTTTTAACTACTCTATAAAAAATAAAATAATTAAAAAAAATGTTTATTCAAACAAAATAAATAATAAAATTATTGTTGTAATATAAAACGCCATTTGTCAAGAACGATGCACGCATACATAATGCTACGTCTAAACTGTTGAGGTATCTTGATTAATTTCTTTAACCCATACCGGGTTTAAAATATTTTACCCTATATGCTGTTCTCGTAAAAGGAGCGCTGACACTTCCACCCTATATAATATGTTTTTTTTTTCAGCTGTATCCCGTATGTAGCAGAGTAGCAGAAGGAGCCTAGACAGGAAGAGTAAGACACTCCATTGCCCTCTTTCCATCGATTTCTGGAGACATTGCGCGTTGAATATCGAAACTCTACTCCGGACTTTAGCCTTTGGTACTAGAGCGATAAATATTAATAAATAATAAGTCATTCACCCGAATGGAAATCGAACCTACAACCGCAGCGTTACAGTCATATTGTGCGCCACGAAGGCTTCAAAAAAAACACTTAAGGTGATTGAAAATATTTTTTAGGCCGAGGGAACCTTGTGGCCGAGGAAACCACAATTTTCTAGACATTGCATACGGTTCTACTCAATGTGGTGCTTGGTCTTGTTATGTATAATATTTTTTATTGAGGTCAGAAATAAGTAATTGAACTTATCGTACAAAGAATTGTGTTTTTTTTTTATTTTATACTATAACTCACTAATGAGATAAGGGTTCTGCCTTATCTTATTAGCGATCTAGTGTCGAAACGAAAACGTTAAATGTTTCATTTCCTCGAGTGGGAATCGAACCCATAATCTGTCGCGTTCACAGTCACACGCTCAAACCCACGCGCCACCACTGGCCTCAATCTGACTTTATATGTGTAATGTTCGAAAATAATATTATAAGTTCAAATATATATCCTATATAGACTTCCTGGTATCCAGCAAGGAATCCTACTAAAGCAAAAATTATAAGTTGTTAAATAGAAGCTTTTGCTGACTTACCTCACTCACATTTAATGAATCGTTGCCAACCTGAGCACACAATTTCATTTAAACATCTACTTATTTAATTTACTTTCAGAAAGAGTTCGTTGTGCAGGTTTTTTTTTAAATTATAGTTATAATTTGTTTCTGTGGCTACAAAAACACGCTGTATCTCGCATTGAGTAGGATAAGCAGAGGGAACAAAGTGTTTTAACACTCCATTCCCCACTTTTCTCCTAATTTGCGCAATATTCACGCAATGGAGTGGTGGAGCTCAACGCCGCGCTTTTTATATTACCACAAGGCGGAAAAGAAGATTGTTCATTCCTTTGTTTCTTCAAATGAGGAACTGACCCACTACCGTCGCATCTCGTCGCAAGTAAAAAAAAAAAATCATTATAAATCAGAAATGTTACCTAGAAAGTATAAATCTCTACTTCTGACGTAAACAACATTTTGCACAACACTATGAAAGATAAAACCACAAACACAAACACGTATACATACATTGGTCAAAATTATATGAAAACAAAAACAACTGAAGTAATATGTTAGCAGCTTCACACTGTATCCCGCACACAGCAGAGTAGGCAGGGGGAACATAGCGTTAAGAGACTTTGTTCCCCACTTTCCGCCGAGTTCTAGAGGCATTGCGTGTGGAGTGGCGGAACTCCTTGACACCAGAGCGAAGAAATGAAAAAATAAATGTATACAAATATTTCATTTCCTCGACTGGGGATCGAACCCACAACCAGTCGAATTTACAGTCACACTTTGTGCCCCTGCGTTACGACTGACCTCACATGTTTGCGCTATTTACAAAAATACTACTATAAATTTTAGTAAAGCTAGAAAAATATACACACAAATATATATGGAGGATTAAAAAAAAATAGTTTTTAAAATATTTAAAAGTTTGTTCAGCGAGTGAATATTTCAAAATTCCCCACACAAATTCTACTCTCCCTTCTGGGTGACCTGGCAATTAGCCTTCATTCAATACTAGCTATTGCGAAATACTTTATCACATTTGAAACACCGTGCACGGTTTATTTTTTATTTTGCTCACTTCTGTTTCATTTTGCGGCGTTGTGTTCCGCTTCCCGCTGTATTTACCGCTCGTATAGCAGTTATTTTAAAGCTAGACCTATCCTACTATGTGCGGGATACAGCGTGAAGCTGAAAAAAATCCTTTCACTATATAATACTTTTGGTACCGTCAAATATTTATCTTCATTATTTAAATACTGTATTTTAATGTCATTTACAATGCTTTTGTTAAAATATAAAGGATTGTGAAGTAGCGGAACTAAGTTTATCTGAAATCTGTGAAGTAACTTCATCTGGCCTAAGCAGGAGTGCAAGAAATATTTAATAAACTTAAATTATCCCCCAAGTCAAATTTGTCTAATATATAAATCAATTCAAATCAGCTTCACTCTGTATCCCACACACAGCAGGGTAGGCAGATAAAACTTAGTGTTAAGACACTCCGCTCCACGCTCACTACGTGTTGAGTGGCTTAACTTAACTTTTGCCTTGGAGCTAGAGCGAAGAAACTTAAATATAAATGTTTATAAATATTTCATCTAAATATATCTATTTGGAGTGGTGATCGAACCCACAGCTAATCGATTTTACAATCACACTTCGTACACCTGCACCACGACTGGCCTCTAACTAAATAACGCAATATAAAAGAAAATTGAATTTTTTAGGAAATTATAATATGTTTTTTCTTAAAAAAAAAATGTTCTACAAAGGCAAACGTTCACCAAACAACGCCATGTTTGTATAAAACAGAATGAGGAGCTCCGGATTATTAAAAATTAAAATGTTCCGGTAAATTGGCTCGAGCGATCGGCCCGATAAGACTTGCTGATACAAAATACGGAGTTCGCAGTTTCGTTAACTTTTCAAATAATTAATGAAAAGTTAGATATTTTAAGTTGGGAGAGTTTTTAATGATGATTTTCTTTTTTGTAGCACAGTGGAAAATATTGATTGAAATGTTATATTTTTATACTTATTTAGAAAATGTATAAAAATTTGAACGCAGCGGGACTCGAGCCCGGGCCTCCTGGAAACCGCTGCGTTCAAATTTTTATACGTTTTCTAAATAAGTATTTTTCTTTCCTAAGTGTGGAATAACACTTTTAAAATATTTAAAAAAAAAAGATATATTTTTGTTATGTTCATACTGTATCTCGCATACGGCAAGATACGTCGGAAGAATCTAATGTCTTGAGACTCACTCAGTTCTCTATGGACAGCCCGATTTTCCACACAATACGTGTTGAGTAGCGGAACTTAACGAAATCAAAATCATTTATTCCACAGAGCGGAAATCGAACCCATAACCGCCTTTAGATTCAAACGCTGCCGCTGCGCCACGAAGGCTTCTGTTATAAGGAAAAAGAAATTTAAGATATAAATGTTAAATCTATCTGAAAGCTAGTTCAAAACCGAAAAGTGTCCCATTTTATAAATGGCCTCCTCGTTTTAAAAATATAAATTTAATGTAAAAAAAAACCAGATTCACGCTGTATCCTGCACACAACAGGGTAGGCAGAAGGAACCTAGTGTTAAGACACTCCGTTCTCCACTTTCTGCCGAATTCTGGAGGCACTGCGTGTTGAGTGGCAGAACTCAACGCCGCGCTTAGCCTCGAAACCGGACTGTAAAACCGACTGGTTGTGGGTTTGATCCCCACTCGAGGAGATAAAATATTTACTTATATTTATATTTCCATTTCTTCGCTCTGGTGTCGAGGCAAAGCGCGGCGTTGAATTCTGCCAATCAATACGCAATGCCTCCAGAATTCCGCGGAAAGTGGGGAACGGAGTGTCTTAACACTAGGTTCCCTCTGCCTACCCTGCTGAGAGCGGGATACAGCGTGAAGCTGATTTATTTTGTTTTTTATTTATTTATTAGTAAAATAATTAAAAACTATAGTTTACTTCATAAAAATCAATTACCAAATTAAATTTAAAATGTAACAGAATTTCATTTTACATGCATCAAAAGCACTCGAAACACACGAGTATTATAAAAACTTTTAAAAACTCTAATAAATTAGCGTTTTTCTGTGTAAGTAATAAATGTAATGGTACCTACCTAGTCTATACTCCTATATTAATTTTGTAAAGCTGGAAAGATTGTTTGTTTGAAAGCGCTAATCTCAGAAACTACTGGTTCTTTTTTTGGATCCATTCTGTTGTATTCCGCACATGCTGGGTGACATAGGAACTTAGTGCTAAGATACTCCTTTCTCCCATTTTCCGCAGAATTCTGAAAGCAATGCGTTGCGTTGAGTGGCGGAACTCGACGCCCAGCTTTGCCTCATAGCAAAATCGAGAAAAATAAAATATTAAATAAGTAGTTGATAACCTCAAGTGAGAATCGAATGTTGTCTGGCCTCTCACTACTGGTTCGAAATGAACAATTGTTTTTGTTTCAGATATTTCATTCATTGAAGCCAGTCGTGGCACAGCGGCACGAAGTGTGACTGTAAAACCGAATGGTTGTGGGGTCGATCCCCACTCGAGGTGATGAAATATTTACTTAAATTTATATTTCCATTTCTTCGCTCTGATGTCGAGGTTAAGCGCGGCGTTGAGTTCTGCCACTCATCACGCAATGCCCCCAGAATTCGGCAAAGAATGAGGAACAGAGTGTCTTAACACTAGGTTCCCTCTGTCTACTCTGCTGTGTGCGGGATACAGCGTGAAGCAAATTTTTTTTTTAGTCCATTCATCCAGGAAGGCGTTAAACGTTTCAATGTCAGGCAATGTACTTGCCATTGGAGTTATTCGGGGACTTGGAATGTATTGAATAAATGAAAAATGTTTTGTTTTACTATTTCACGCTGTATCTTGTTCTTAAGCATGGTAAACTGAAGAAATCTAGGAACCTAAAGTTAAGACAGTCTTCCCAATTTCTGACGCTTTGCCTGTTGCCTCGTGACCAGAGACCTGTGAAGCAAAAAAACCTACGAAACCGTTGTTGGAAACACTCGATTCACTCTTGATAGTATTTATTCAGGATTGTATTTATGACTGTCGATAAAAACGATTTCGACTTTGATTTTATATCATTCGGTGAAATATTTTTAAGAGAACACATAAAATAAAATAAGAATAGTGAACTCGTATGAATAACAGTACTATAAAGCTGGGTTATATCTGACTGGACCCGATGGTCTCTCTACTAAATCTGACTTACACACACAAACAACAAAGTGCAAAAGGTTACATCGATTTTCGTTTGCGTCGTTAAATGGAATATAAAATACAAAATAAAATTGAAAACTATTAAATCCAGATGCAGTTGCCCACATGAAAATACAGTGTGGAAATCGAACCTACAACCGTTGGGTTTACAGTCGCAATCTTATACCCCTCAAGTAATTGGAATGAATACTGAGTAGAATCCAAGCTCACAGCCATCATCTGCAACATATACCTACATACTATCTACATATTATGTCAATAATTTAAATATGAATAGATTGGAAATACACAAATATGTGAATATACTTATTTAGAACACGTATAAAAATTTGAACGTAGCGGGACTCGAACCCGCGCCTCCTAGAAACCGACCAGATCCAGGACCTATTTTTCTTTTCTAAGTGTGGAATAACACTTTAATATATTTTTTTAAATATGTGTATATTCCACGTTTACTAAACATGGCAACAACATAAGTACCTAATGTTATACCTTGTATTTTCTGAGCCAACTAGTAATGGCTTCTAAGAAATTTGTCGAAGCTCCTTGGCAATGTCTTTAGATGTTTGCCAGATTGTTTATACTGTATATATATTATAGTGTATAATATATATACAGTATAAAGCAATATTATTAGTTTATACTGTATTTATATATATATATATATATATATATATATATATATATATATATATATATATATATATACTAGCGACCCGCTTGCGGCTTCGCCCGCTTATACCACAGAATGATTTACTTAACACACTGAATTATGTTCGTGTTTTGATATACCTATTATTTACCGATATACCGATTTTTTATGAGAAAGTTATTAAAACGTTCGCATTTTTGTACCTCCCATAAGAATCTTTAATTGAATGTTTGAAATAAAAACATAACTTATTGATACAATAAAATCCTAACTCATCAGTGTCTGTATATAGAAGATATTACAATTAACAATGTAATAAAACTTGGTCAGTTGGTCTGTTTGTCTGTGCGTTTCTTCACGATCTCAGAAATTGCTTAACCGATTTAAATACTTTTTTTGTTTGTATTTTGACAAATTTGTTTGTATTAATTTTATTCAGCTTCACGCTGTATCCCGCACACAGCTGGTTAGGCAGAGGGAACCTAGTGTTAAGACACTCCGTTCCCCACTTTCTGCCAAATTCTGGAGGCATTGCGTGTTGAGTGGCAGAACTCAACGCCGTGCTTAACCTCGACACCAGAGCGAAGAAATGGAAATATAAATTTAAGTAAATACTTCATCTCCTCGAGTAGGGATCGAACCCACAACCAGCCGGTTTTACAGTCACACTTCGTGCCGCTGCGCCACGATTGGCCTCAACTGGACTGGACTTTATTTTAATCGGTTTACACAAAGTTAAAACCAGATCCACGCTTTATCCCGCCTTAAGCAGGGCAACTTTGTGTTAAGATATTGCGTATAATGAGTGACTGATGTGCGAAATGAAAATATTATTAAATAACAATTCAATCTTCCAAGTGGGGATCGGACCCACACCAGTCGCGTTACAGTCACAACTTTGTGCCCCTGTGCCGCGACGGCCTTTAACAAAGAGGAGAAGAGAAGCGTCAGCGCTCCATTTACGGTAACTTTGTGTAGGGTAAAATATTTTAAACCCATACCGGTTTAAAATATTTTACCCTCTAAAGAAATTAAGCAAGATACATCAACAGTGAAGACGTAGACTATATTTCTTGTAACGCGGTTACGCATGGATACTAATAACGTAAACACATACTACCATAAAAATACTACTAAAATCTTTAGAAGTTTTGAACTTTGCCGCCAATATCTACGACTCGATTTCGGAATGAGGCGTATACGGCGGTTTCCCTTTGATAGGTTTATGTGTGCGTGCGTCGTTCTCGACAAATTATATTTTATTTTACAACGATAATTTTATTATTTTGTTTGAAAAAATAACTTTTTTATTTTTGAGTTTTTTATAGAGTAGTTAAAACTGTGGTTTCATTTAAAATGTTACTGACAAAAAACTCTGTATAATTGAGCATATTTAATATTTATAGTATTTTTTTTTTGGTTAATAGATACCAATAGTTATTACAACACTTGCGAAGAAAGCATATTTTAGGCAATTTTTAATTCTTATACCTTTTGAAAAACCACCAATATTCTTATAGTTAATAAATTATTTTTTCAAATTCAAAAATAGTCTATGTTTTTCATTATAATGGCAGGAAAATATTTAAAATGTTCAAATTACACTATAATAGGTACCAAATAGTATTGACATAGTAGTGTTGATAGTAATTGGAAATAGTTATACTATTTAAACAGTGCATATGAAGGTATCCTCCATACCTTCATATGCACTGTTTAAATCTGTTTTTATGATATAATGTAGAATAATATATTCTATAGAGGAATCACACATTCTTTTTATTCTTTAACTATAACACGTAAATACATTTTTTAGAGGTTACTCTGTACTAAGATGGCAGCTCTGTTCCCGCATTTACGGCCCTGATATATCGATATAAATAATAGAAATATAAAATATTGGAAAAAAAGGAAAAACCCAATTATATTGCATTTTTTCTTTTTTTCATACTTGAAACGTATTAATAAATTTACATACAATTCATTTGTTTTGAGTATAACATTAAGTTTAATCAGCTTAACGCTATTTTAACAGATGACATTAATATATTTGATACATCCTTAACATGAATATTTAATATATTTTTTAAATATATAGACTTGAGAAAGTTCTCTTGAGAAATATATCTACTGTAAATGAATGCAACGTATATATAACGCCAATGATTAAAATGTATTGACATCACCGCGTCATCTAAACACAATATAAAGTTTTATAAACTATGAACTCACAATCAGAATTTACTTTCCAAATACATATACAGTAATACCCCGGACTTACGCGGTAGGTGAGACCGAGCGATTGCCGTGTAAGTCGAATTCGCGTAAGTCGGGGTTCAACTTTGCATATAAAGTTTCTTTAATCAGGACCAGAGTTAAAAAAAAAACATAAATTATAAGAAAAATGTTTAATAAAGTGTAGGATAATAAAAAAAATTACATTGTTATGAATAAAGTAACCTAAACCGGAGTTATTTTCATATCGAAGGCTTCATATATTCTAACAATGTTGCCTGCCGAGTTCAATTTTTCTTCTTTTTCAATTCACAAATTTTCATTTTTACTTCAAAGTCTTTTATTATATTTAGCTTACACTCCAAAGACAGTGTTTTTCTTTTCTTGTTATGCTCAAATGACTAATTTTTCGTTCTTTTAGACGACATAATTAGAGATAATAATATAAAACAATTTCACCCGGAACATGTTTAAACCTGTCGCTGAACACTGAGTGGACAGAGCGAGAGAGCCGATGCGCGGCAATCAAAATAACAAATCGCGTATCTCCGAATTCGCATAAAACGGGGTAGCGTAAGTCGGGAGCGATGAAATGGAAATATAAATTTAAATAAATATTTAATTTCCTCAAGTGGGAATAGAACCTATAACCAGTTTACACTTTGTGTCCCTGTGCCACGAACGGCCTCAATTTACTTTCTTCTTTTAAAGTGTGGTTAAATACAATAATCGTAATTTAATTATGTCAAATATCTATTAACCGACTTCTTAAAAGAGGAGGTCATCAATTCGACTGTAGTTTTTGTTCTTGTAACCTCAGAACTTTTGACTGTGTGAACCGATTTTGATGATTCTTTTTTTATTTGAAAGCTAGTGCGTCCCTTGTAGTCTTATTTTAATTTAGTTCATTTCTGACATTGGTATCTATGAGAAAATCATATAAATCTCAAAATTACGTTAAGTATGTGCGCGACAAATGGAAGAATAACTCAATATCAACTCAACCGATTTTAATGATTCTTTTTTTATTAGAAAGGGTACACATAAAGGGTAGTTTGGTGAAAGTTTGGTTAAGTTCAGAGTATGAAATCCGATTGAAATTGAAGAAGTCAATTTTTTTTGTTAAAAAATATAATTATGTCATTTTTCTGGTAAAATTTATTTGTACTATATGATAAAAACTATTTTATAAGTTGCATTAGGCTTTGAACTATTACCATGCTAAAAATAATTTAATTTCATATAGTAGTTATCGGTATTTTAAGTAATTTACATTTTTCAGTTTTTATTTTTTTTAAATAAAACTATAATGAAATTCGGAATGAAACCCAAAAAAAATGTACCTTGGAATCCTAGGCTAATACCATGCAAAAATTCATCAATTTCTGTCTAGTAGTTTTTGCGTGATTGACGAACAAACAAACAGACAGACAGACAGACAGACAGACAGACAGACAGACAGACAGACAGACAGACAGACAAGAATTCTGTTGAGTGGTTTTTTAGGTTCTATAATCGACATATAAACCGACCTAATTTTTATTTTTTTTATATCTTTCATGTACAGAATTGACTTTTCTATCCTTTTATTATATATAGAGATATATATATATATATATATATATATATATATATATATATATATATATATATATATATATATATATATATATATATATATATATATATATATATATATATATATATATATATTAGAATATACAGAACGTAGTGTTAAGACACTCCATTCCCACTTTTTCGTCAAATTCTAGAGACATTGCGTGTAGAGTGGCGGAACTCAAAGCCGCACTTTGCCTCGACACCAAAGAGCGAATGAAAATGTTAAATATTTCATTCCCTCGAGTGGCAATCGAACCCACAAACTGTGGCGCCTGCAGTCAGTCTCATGACTGGCCCCATCATTCTAAAATTTGAATAACCCTTGTCATGGTCTAACTGGTCTGGTCTTGGCAGTTTAGGAGAAGCTCATGTAGAATCACTTTCAGATTTTATAATTAATTCCATAAAAATTAGAAAAAAAGTAGTTCCTATCAAGAGTAAATTATGTTCATTTTGTCACTCTGGTCAAAAGCAAACCACAGCGTTGAGTTCCGCCTCTCGTAAATGAACACATAATGTGGCCTCCGACAGAAACAACTTCTCTATTTATAAACTTAAAAATATCAACTATAACTAACACAAAACTAATATACTTTCAAAAAAAAAATAAAGCACAAACAACAATGAAGTAGACGTTACACAAGCTCTAAGACTCGACTGGAGATTTCTTTACTTTAAAGACAAACTTTTATTGTTTCCAATCTTGTCTTTATCGTTTACAATATACTGTCCCTGGCATGTAAGTTGAGCTATTTCAATTAAAAATATATTATTGACTTATATTTTTATTATATTTTTTGAGGCCAGCCGTGGTGCAGTGGCACAAGTGTGTGTCTGTTAACTCGACTGGTTGTGGGCTCGATCCCCACTCGAGGAAATTAAATGTTTTCTAAATAACTAAGTAACTGCCTTTATATGGATATAATAGAAAAGAAAAAATATAGAAAGGATAGAGTTCAACGTATACTTTAGATATCGTTGAGAATTTTAAATAACATATTTACTATGTAAATGTTTTGATACGCTTCGTCGATGTTGTGTTTTCCATTTTGATATTAGCCCGTGGTTGGTTTAGTGGTAGGTATGTATGTATATAAAAAAGTTATGTCAACACGTTGCTTTATTAGATAATGCATTTGTTAGATCTATTGATGTATTGATTGAAATATTTTTATTAAAGAGATGTATTAAAGAGAAACGCGAAAATAAATATTTAATATTAAATTTTTTTCGCTCAAGTAAAACAATGCCTTTAGAATTCCGCGGTAAGAGAACGACGAAGGGAGTGTCTAAACACTAGGCTCCGTCTGCCAACATTTCTATATTCGGGATATAGAGTCAAACTAAAAAACGTCTCAACAGACACAGTGCGACGTTGAGTTCCGGTACTCACTCAACACGTAATGTGTCGATAATTATGCAGAAAAAGGGGAACGAGTGTAAGGACACAAGGTTCCCTCTTCCCTCTGCACGGTTCTTTTGGTAGGCAGAGATTTTGACATTGCCCTAATTTTAATATGGAATACCAATTTGTTTTAAAAATAAAATGTTTTTAACATAACTTACTTACTTACAATAACAAATTTTCATAAAAATAACTCCATTTGCGTACTAATATAGACATATGCAGATGTATTGAATGAAAAAATATGTATTTTTCATGTTCACAAAATTACAATCTTAACTCTTATATATGGAACGTATAAAAAGCATCGTAAGCTCTCATAAAACTTTCTAAACTCGACGATATTGAGTTAGTGTCTTCTGGGAAATATAACAAGTAGAAACGGAAAAAGTGGAGTACAAGTGTGGCTGTAACTTTTACAGTGATAAAGTTTTACTATGCATGGATTAGCTCGATTCGGGTAAAATTTCAGACTGATAAAAATAGATTTCTTGAAAAACTTAATATTGTTGGCATTTCTGATTTTTTCGCATTCCGTTTTCCCACAGAATTCTTGAGGCATTGCGTGTTGCGTGTCGCATTTTAACGCCGCGTTTTGGCTCGTCTTGAGACTGTTCCGAAGAAATGAAAATATTAAATATATCATTTTTCCTAGCGGGCATTGAATCCCGTTATTATTATTGAATCTCGTTAATAGTCGAACGCTCATGCCCCTGCGCCACGATGGCTTCAATCGATCTTCATTTATAGTGAAATCGGATTTGAAAATGTTCAATCATGTATCTATATGTAAATAGTTTGGTATTTTTTTTCTTATTATTTGGGCAGTCGTAAGAAAATTGTAAAGCTGTTTTTTTAACTACATAACTAAAGCATTTTTAAGTCAGAATAAAAAAGTAACTAAAAAGAGAACGGAATATTTTGTCTCTCGTTCTCTGTCCTTACTGGGAAAATATAAATTCATAAATAATACTAGTGCAACTTATTTCTAAGTAAAGTGAGAAAAATAAATATAGGTTATTCGAGATAAATTGAAATTGTAAAAAAACCATATATTTGTTTGATATATTTAAATATTAATACATCCGATTGCTGAAATATGTAGGAAAAATTTAAGAGTACCCTCAAAAATATGATTGGAGATAAAAATTACGAGATACATTACATATTTGGGCCGTATTCGAGTGCGGTATCCTGTACGGGGTCAAGTGTCCTCACTGGGGGCCTGGCGTAATCAACCTCTCGAAACTCAAACTCAACTGTATCGTCTTGATTAGACTTACAATAATTGATATTATTTTTATCAGTGAGATGAGGGCTCTTCCGCTTTACCAAATTAGTAAGTTTCGTTTGGTGTAGAAGAGTTTTTTAAAAGTTATGTAGGTATATTGACGGTCACGGCGCAGGGGCCCATGTGTGGGTTCGATTTTTACTCGAGGAATTAATATATTTTCATTTCACATATTTGAAATAAAAAAAACTGGTTAAGTGTGAGCAGGACTCGTCCACCGAGTCTTTTGTACCAATATCAGGATTGTGTTGTGTTACCTAGAAAGTACAACTTATAAAAAAATTATATTTCGGGCATATGCATTCATTTTGTATGAAGTGCACTACATATATAACTTTGTAATAATTTTTTATTCTATGAAATAGCTATAAATTTTTAATTTTTTTTCCTGTATGTATTTGTATTGTAATTTTTCGCTTTGTACCAAATTTTATAACTGTAGTTCCACGTGAATTATATATAAGGTTGATTATGTGGTGGATTTCATACTAATTACATTAAAATCGATGCATGATTCCGTTGACTTTTGAGTCAACGCAACCAAAAGATACGAGCACAAAGATACGCTCAGACTTAGACTTCGTTTGTTCTGGGCTTTATGGGACTTACTTATTTAATAGCTTATTACTTATTTAATCATAATATCACCTTGATACCTCCACGCGATCTTAAGATAAATTGTCTTGACATTCGGACAGACGGATAACAAAGTGACCCTATAAGTGTCCCCTTTTACTTTAGAGATACGGAACACTAAAAATAGAATTTACATTTGATATTTAATTTTTTTTGATTTATTGACTTTATCATTTCTAGCATTTAATTTAATAAATTAAATGGTTGTGTTGAGGCCGTCACTGCGTAGCGGCAAAGCGCGTGACTGTAGATGGAAAAGCTGTAGATTCAATTTCCACTCTTTCATTTCTTGAAAGTATTTCATACTTATCTGGTAATAAAACAAAACAAAGTGTTAAATCATAATGTCTAAAAGATTAGTATTCTACGCCTTGGGGATACATCTAAGAAAATAACAAAACATACATAAACACAAATTGGATTTGAAGGTAAATCCACTGTGATACATCAAGCTCACGCCAATAGCACCAGAATGCTACAGCATCCATCTTGTTCATATATAAGACAAAGCAATTAGAATTAACGTGTTTTAATCAATCTGATGGCTGGATCGTTTAACATGACGCTGCGGCCGCGTCGTGCACATTATATAGGCAATAACGATTTACGTTACCGTTATACGTTATACGTTTATTGATTACTAGCGACACGCTCGCGGCTTCGCCCGCTTGGAATACATAATTATTGATTCACTAATCTGAATAACTTTCGTTTTCTGATAATAATATCATTTTACATATAATATTCATACATTGATAGTTAAAGTTTCGGCCAATTTAATGAAACAAACACTAAATGTATAACAAAAGAAAACGAGCCAAAATATAATAGTGTAACTATATTTAACGGTTGGTTAAGCCGTTTCTGAGATTAGCGCAAGCAAACGCACATATTAAAAAACCATTGTTTTTGTTACTATTATATAACTAAATGCTGGGGGCATTATAATATATTTTCTAATATATTATCACCCACGTACAGACACGAATCCGTTACGATTTTATTATATGTAAATATATAGATTATTAATCAATACCGTGTCGCTAAAAGCTAAATATATGTATTGAAATAAATTCCTATTGCTCGATCCCATTTGTATGTATGTATGTATGTATGTATGTAATATATAATGCTGTATGGAGCTGCAGTTGTATGGTGGTGCGTGTGGCCGATCATAGTGCTGTGTTTGAATAGCTTGTTTGTGTTTTTAGATTTTTGTTCTGAAATTATTTATTGGATATAGGAAATTTGATTATTTATGTTTATGTTTAAATCCTCATGTAATAAAATATTCAGAGAGAGTTTAGTGTTAAAATATTTCGTTCTCGATTTCCGCCCAAATTCATGACTAGTTGTTAAGTGACGTTTTGTTTTCCACTGCCCCAACAATGAATATCTTAAAACCAAGCTCTTTCTGTCTAACCTTGCTATATGTGGGATACAGCGTGGAACTGAAAAAAGTAATAAAATATATATAAATCCGCTTTTTGCTGTCCGCACCACGACTGGCCTCAAAAAATATAATAAAAATATAAGTCAATAATATATTTTTAATTGAAATAGCTCAACTTACATGCCAGGGACAGTATATTGTAAACGATAAAGACAAGATTGGAAACAATA
Source organism: Heliconius himera (assembly GCA_021202915.1). Taxonomy (NCBI): domain Eukaryota; kingdom Metazoa; phylum Arthropoda; class Insecta; order Lepidoptera; family Nymphalidae; genus Heliconius; species Heliconius himera. The sequence continues at coordinate 149,758 of JAJHJA010000305.1, forward strand.
AAAGTTTGTCTTTAAAGTAAAGAAATCTCCAGTCGAGTCTTAGAGCTTGTGTAACGTCTACTTCATTGTTGTTTGTGCTTTATTTTTTTAAAAGTATATTAGTTTTGTGTTAGTTATACTTTAAATTGAAGAAGCAGATGAACCCTTATCTCACTGATAATAATAATTAAGTCTAATCAAGACGTAATTTTTATCTCCAATCAAATTTTTGAGCATCGGCAATCAGCAATCGGATGTATTAATATTTAAATAGATTACACAAATATATGTTGTTTTTAATTTGAATTTATCACGAATAATGATTTTTATATACTGCATAAATACCTTTTCTATCTTTACTTAGAAATAAGTTGCACTAGTATTATTTATGAATTTATATTTTCCCAGTAAGGACAGAGAACGAGAGACAAATTCTTTCGTTCTGTTTTTTTTTATTCCAATTTAAAAATGCTTTAGTTATGCAAGTTATAAAACAGTTTTACTGTTTTCTTACCATTAGCCAAAACCGATGTACTAGAAATCTCATGAAATAAAAAAGATTAAAATCTCTTGATGCTAAAAAGACTAAACTAAATACATACAGACACGCGATAAGCATTGAATATTTTCAAATCCTATTTTATCATAAACGGGACAGTTGAGTGTTCGATGCCCGCTAGGTGGAATGATATACTTAATATTTTAATTTCTTCGCAATAGTCTCAAGTGAGGCAAAACGCGGCGTTAAATTCCGCCAATCAATACGCAATGCCTCAATAATTTTGTGGGAAAACGAAGGGTGAAAAAAATGAGAATTACAAGAAATCTATTTTGTCTCTATCAGTCTGAAATTTTACCCGAATCGAGCTAATCCATGCATAGTAAAACTTTATCACTGTAAAAGTTACACCACACTTGTACTCCACTTTTTCCGTTTCTACTTGTTATATTTCCCAGAAGACACTAACTCAATATCGTCGAGTTTAGAAAGTTTTATGAGAGCTTACGATGCTTTTTATACGTTCCATATATAAGAGTTAAGATTGTAATTTTGTGAACATGAAAAATACATATTTTTTCATTCAATATATCTGCATATGTCTATATTAGTACGCAAATGGAGTTATTTTTATGAAAATTTGTTATTATAAGTAAGTAAGTTATGATAAAAAAAAACATTTTATTTTTAAAACAAAATTGGTATTTCCATACTAAAATTAGGGCAATGTCAAAAACTCTGCCTACCAAAAGGAACCGTACAGAGGTAAGATGCAACCGTGTGTCCTAACACTCTGTTCCCCTGTTTCTGCACAATTTTCGACACATTACGTGTTGAGTGAGTACCGGAACTCAACGACGTACTGTATCTGTCAGAGAGGTTTATTTTTAATTTGACTCTGTATTCCGAATATAGAAGTGTAGCCAGCAAATACCTAGCTTTTAGACACTCCGTTCCTCTCTTACCGCCGAATTCTAAAGGCATTACTTTACCGGAACGAGAAAATTAAAATGTTAAATACTTAATTTTGTTAGTTTCTCTTAAAAAATATTTCAATCAATCCAGTAATAGATACATTATCTGATATGGTAACATATTGACATAACTTTTTTATATACATACATACCACTAAACAAACCACGGGCTAATATCAAAATGGAAAACACAACATCGACGAAGCGTATCAAAACATTTACATAGTAAATATGTTATTTAAAATTCTCGACGCTATCTAAAGTATACGTTGGACACTATCCTATCTATATTTTTTCTTTTCTATTATACCCACATAAAGGCAGTTACTTAGCATTTTTCTCTCGGTTATACCGATCGAGGGTCACTGTAACAAAAACAAGGGATCTGATCTGCCCCAAGCTACGACGAGAATGATGAGAAAATGATTCAATAAATAAATATTCGTATTGCTGTAATATATGTATGTATTATAATGTGTTATGTGTGTGTTTCTAAGCCGTCGTGGTGCAGTGGACACCCTATTATTGTGAACGCGACGGTTTTGGATTCGAATGCCACTCAGGGGATGTTATATATTTAAATTATTTTCATTTTCTCCCAACACGCTATGTCTTGAAAATTGAAAGGAAATTTGGGTATTGACTGTTTTAACAGGTTTCATCTGGAATTTAGGCTACTTTAATGTGTAATATGTATCGGTTGCGAAAAAGATATCGTTATAATTATTATAGATAAAAAGATTTTTTTCTCTTTTTTATGAATAAAATAGATATCAAATGAAACTCGTTAACCGGATTAATCGCGTATATTTACTATTCTACATTTTGGGAAATCCGACATATTTGTGGTCACGGATATACGAAGGTGACGAAGTTGACCTCATTATTATAATAAATTACAGCCAACGATTTCTTAATTGCCTCGTACTGCCCTAAATTCTTGCAGAATGAGCTGACAGTATCTAGCCATTTAGTGTGGTGGGTTTGAGACTTCAAAGTCTTTATAAGTGAGTCCCAGGTGGTAGAAAGCTCCCAGCTATCCGCTCTGTTTAACTTAGGATGTTTTTGTATATAATAGCGGATCATTCTAAGAATATATCTAATCTCTCTATCAAGGATTTGGACCTTATCAAACCTGATGTAATGGTTGGATTTATCCACTGTATATTCACATACAACGTCGATACATGCCCATTCTTGATATTGGAGATGTGTTCCTTCGCCCTAACACCGATGCTTCTCATTGTTTGACCGATATATGATAACCACAGCCACAATCTCAAGCAGCACTACAGAGGAATACCTATATATTTTAATATTTAATATTAAAATATGAATATATTCGTTCAATATATTCTAATTTATTTTCTGGCCTCACGAAATGGTTTTTAAAAATGTATAATACTATTATATATAAGGAAAGAGAAAGAATTTAAAAAAAGACTAAGATATCATTTAAGTATTTTTTAAATTTTTATCACTAGCAACGTTAAGGAACGTTGCTTTAGCTTGAAATTTTTGAATAACTTCATGATTTATAGCGGAATTATTAAAAAATAATGCTATATATATTCAAATTCGAGGCAAAACGTGGCGTTGAGTTCCGCCACTAACCACGTAATTCCTCCAGAATTCTGCGGAAAGTGAAGTTAGTTGGTGAAGTTCGGGGAAACAGAAATGTCTAAGCTAGAAAAATCTCAAAGCAAATAAACTTAAGAATAAAGTATCCAACAGTTTATATATATAGGTTTTAAATGGGTTCCGCGCTGAGTAATGTCTGCGCGCGCCCTTAGATAGCGCCTCAATTTATCTCTCTAAATGCGTAATAAGTCAAAGCAGGGCCGTCTTGAAATTGAAACGTCCTTCTGACCTTTGAATTGACTATTTAACGTATTTGTATGGATAATTGTATTTTTTGTATGTACCTATTGTCATAGAATAAAAAATAAAAATAAATAAATCAGCTTCACGCTGCGTCCCGCACACAACAGGATAGGCAGAGGGAACCTAGTGCTAAACTTAAAGATTTATTTATATTTATACTTATAATAAAATCGTATCGTGCTATTGGGGACCTTTATTAATGTAATAGAACCCAAAACAATGATTTATTTATTTTTGTCTGTGCGTTTGTTTGCGCTTATCTCAGAATCAGTCTAACCAATTTAAATTCAGTTTTCCTATTTTTTTGCAGAACCAGAATTTATGTGTTAAAAACTTCATTTGCAGTGCCGCAGTTATGGTTTACCAGACAGATGTGAAATAACTAAATATTTTTCTATTAAATTCGACAATTTCTGCAAGCAAAATTAAATAAAATCCAAAATAACTTAAATTTATTAATGCAATTTAGGATTTTGTACCTCAAAAGGAAAAAAGTGGAATCCTTGTAGTATCACTTTGTTATTCGTCAATCAATAACATCAATAAAATCTATAAAGTTGAAATTAATATATTCAGGTTTATAATTCCTTGGAGCAGAGAAATTTAGCTTCTAATACAACGTATGAAATTCGCCGCGCAATTAAAACCTATAGTGTTCTTCCCATAGACCTACTGTTACGAAATTTAAGATGAAGTAATAAGATGTTATAATAAAAGAAAAAATTAAATTAAACATTTTTAGATATTTACACAAAAAAATTATTACAAACTTATATTTGTAATTCATTTCAGCTCGGTGGGTGAGTTCGACTAACGATTGGCCGGATTCTTCTTAAATACTCTTAAAAAACATTCGAATATTTCAAGCGGGCGTAGCTGCATGGGGGCCGCTAGTAATATTAATATAGATGCGAAACGAGCTTACTTCACTCCACCAATAAGAAGATTAAATTAATTTATGTTTGTTTTTATGAAAAAACCAAGACCACCTCGCGTACGTGTCACCTGATGGTAACTGATCACAGCTGTCCACGACCCCAGAGGAGCTTCAGATGCGTTGCCAGCTACCAAGATGGAGATAGCCGCGCTTTTTAAAGGTACCCAGGTCGTATCAATCTGGAAACGCCGCAGGTAGACCATTCTACAGTAGCGTGGTGCGTGGTAGGAAGTGCTCACGAAACCGAACAGTAGTGGAGTGCCACGTATCTAGATAGTGTCAATATTTGTGACATACAGTTCCCTATAACAAAGCAGTAGTTTCAAGCAAACATTTATTCAGCTTTATAAAATTAGTACAAATGAGAATCGAGAAGGACATTTGTACATCAAACCTATCAATAACATATTTTTAACATTTTTTGAAATGTTATTCCACACTTATGAAAGAAAAATACTTATTTAGAAAACGTACAAAAATATGAACGTAGCGGGACTCGAACCCGCGCCTCCTGGAAACCGACCTGGTCTTTTTCCAGGAGGCGCGGGTTCGAGTACGTTTTCTAAATAAGTATCTATCAGTAACATTCCACTTCTAAATACAGATCGATGTAATTCACCTATGTTTCACATTACATATTATATGATAGAAGTCTAAAATTAATCATTAGAATAGGCTGCCAAATCGCATTTCAAATTGAATGATATTTGATCTAAAACCCTATATTAAATCTAATTGAATTCATATAGGTATTGCAAATGTGTATTTATCCAGTATTGAACAGTGAACACAAGCTACTCTAAACATACATTATTTTGTTCAAGTGACATTTTCTCGTAATTTCGTATAATTTGACTATTAATTAGCTTTCATTTGCAAAATAGTATATTATAATATTTAGTTAAATGAAAGCTACATTACATTAAAGTAAATTCAAAAATATATTTGTCATTAAATTACACATTTTGAGGCTCTCGAGGCGCAGGGACATGATGCGGCATTGAGTTTCGCCACTCAACACGCAATACCTCGAGCGGCGAATACTGGGTAATAAAGTGTCTTAACACTAGGTTCCTACTGCCTACTGTACGCGGGATACTAGCGGGAAGCTGAAAAATAAATTATGTTACATAAATATATTTGTGATTAAATTAAATCTATATAATTCGTTGTCATCCTTTATTATGTATTTAGATGTAGGTCCCAAACCAGTACCTGAAAACTTGTGATATGTCTTAATTGTCGGAAAGTGGAGTACGAAGTGATTTAATATCTTTACATAAAATATTTAAAAGAAAAAGAATTTGTTATATTGGGGTCCATACTTCAAATAAAAAATCATGAAACGTACAACCAAATCTTTCTACGATACGATTTTTTTTCACATAGCAGGATAAGCAGAAGAAACTTGGCACTAGAACACTCATTTGCCTTTTTTTATTCGTCTTCTAAGAGGCAAGTCATGGCGCAGGGGCACAAAGTGTAACTGTAAAACCGATTAGTTGTGGGTCCGATCCCCACTCGAGGAGATGAAATATTTACTTCAATTTATGTTTGTTCTGCCAATCAGTACGCAATGCCTCCAGAATTGCCTCCAGAAAATGGGAAATGGACTGTCTTAACACTGAATCCCCCTACTGTGTGCGGTATACAGCATGAAGCTGATTTTTTTATTTATTCTAAAAAAAATGTTTCACTAACATATACAAATTATTTACTGATACAACAATATACTTAACTAAACTTACGTAAAACAAACACAGAAACACTATACACTGTTAAGTACCCCACTATTCGATACTTCGCTTCTTCTGTTAATCACCTTTGAATCGATACTCTCATGTAGTATTACCGAGAGCTCCACTTCTAAACTTTGTACTGAACTTCTACCAGTAACGATATATTAAGCTACAAACCATTATTCAGCTTACTTTATTATAGAAAACTTTAGTTAGTGCTTTCAGACAAGATGGTTAGGTTTTAGTCTCTCTTTGACACTTGTGTTTTACTTTTGGGGGAAATTTGTAAGTATTTGATAAGACAAGGAATAATTACGTATTTAAATTACATTAGGTCAATTGTTTTTAATAATAAGTTTATCTTACAATAATCTGATATCGAAATAATAAAAACCGGCCAAGTGCGAGTAGACTCGCGCACGACAGGTTCCGTTTCATTATCTATAAAAATGAGCAAAAACATCAGATTCGTTGTAGGGGAGCCCCCTTAAATATTCTTTGTTTTCTGTTTTTTAGGTTTTTGTTGATATAGCGGCAACTGGGATACATCATGTGCAAACATTTAAAATATTCGGTTCGGATCTTTATGCCCTGTTGTATGCAGGATACAGCAAGAAGCGGATTTATATATATATATATATATATATATATATATATATATATATATATATTTACTTTTTCAGTTACACGCCGTATCCCACATTTAGCAGGTTAGACAGAAAGAACTTGGTGTTAAGACATTCATTGTTGGGGTGGTGGAACTCAATGGTGTACTAAAGCAAAAGAAAGTAATTCATTTCCCCGAGTGGGAATTGAATCCACAAACGTCGCGTTTCAGTCGAAATGCTATTCCGAAACACTAGTCGAATATTATTTCCTTATCCTGCCCTAGGTTTTAAAGTGCACATGAATAGATTTTGATTATAATATTCAACTTTTTTTAGAAAACCCAAGATGTTGGATCTTGTCTATCTAATCGTTGGACAGGTTCAAATCACGCTACGATAAAAAAAAATTATGTTAGGGCCTAGGACATTTCTCTTGTTTAGCAAGACAAAGCGTCACTCAACAACTAGTCACGAATTTGGGCGGAAATCGAGAACGAAATATTTTGACACTAAATTCTCTCTGAATACCCTACGATATGGGGATTTAAACTTTAACATAAATAATCAAATTTCCTATATCCAATTAATAATTTCAGGACAAAAATCTAAAAACACAAACGAGCTATTCAAACCCAGCACTGTGATCGGCCACACGCACCACCATACAACTGCAGCTCCATACAGCATTATGTATTACCATACATACATACATACATACAAATGGAACCGAGCAATAGGAATTCATTTCAATACATATATTTAGCTTTTAGCGACGCGGCATTGATAATCTATATATTTACACATAATAAAATTGTAACGGCTTCGTGTCTGTATGTGGGTGATAATATATTACAAAATATATTATAATACCCCCAGCATTTAATATTATAATAGAAACAAAAACAATGTTTTATTAATTGTTTGTCTGTGCATTTGTTCGCGCTAATCTCAGAAACGGCTTAACCGATTTAAATACAGTTTCCACATTGTATTTTGGCAAGTTTTCTTTTGTTATACATTAAGTGTCTGTTTCCTTAAATTGTCCGAAACTTTAGCTATTAATATATGAAAATTACATGTAAAATGATATTATTCTTAGAAAACGAAAGTAATTGAGATTAGTAAATCAATAATTATGTAATCCAAGCGGGCGAAGCCGCGAGCGGGTCGCTAGTAATCAACAAACGTATAACGGTAACGTAAATCGTTATTGCCTATATAATGTGCACGACGCGGCCGCAGCGTCATGTTAAACGATCCAGCCGTCAGATTGATTAAAACACGTTAATTCTAATTGCTTTGTCTTATATATGAACAAGATGGATGCTGTAGCATTCTGGTGCTATTGGCGTGAGCTTGATGTATCACGGTGGATTTACCTTCGAATTCAATTTGTGTTTATGTATGTTTTGTTATTTTCATAGATGTATCCCCAAGGCTTAAATCTTTTAGACATTATGAGTTAACACTTTGTTTTGTTTTGTTACCAGATAAGTATGAAATACTTTCAAGAAATGAAAGAGTGGAATTTGAATCTACAACTTTTCCACCCACAGTCACGCGCTTTGCCGCTGCGCAGCGACGGCCTCAACAAACCATTTAATTTATTAAATTAAATGCTAGAAATGATAAAGTCAATAAATCAATAAAAAAGTAAATATCAAATGTAAATTCTATTTTTAGGGTTCCGTAGCTATAAAGTAAAACGGGACACTTATAGGGTCACTTTGTTATCCGTCTGTCCTACTATCAAGACAATTTATCTTAAGATCGCGTGGAGGTATCTAGCTGATGTTATTATTAAATAAGTAATAAGCTGATAAAATATTAAAGTCTCATAAAACTCAGAAGAAATCAAGTCTAAGTCTAAGCTTATCTTTGTGCTTGTACTCTTTGGTTGCGTTGACTTAAAAGTCAACCCAGTTATGCATCGATTTTGCTGAAGTTTGTATGAAATCCACCACAAAATCAAAAACATATTACAAAGTTATATTTGTAGTTCACTTCATACAAAATGAGTGAATATGCCCGCAAACTAAAACTTTTTTAAGTTGTACTTTCGCGGTAACACAACACAATCCTGGAATTGGTACAAAAGACTGAAATTGGTAAGAAAGACGAGTCCTGCTCACACTTAACCAGTTTCTTTTATTCCAAATGATTATATTAAATGAAAATATATTAATTCCTCGAGTGAAAATCGAACCCACACATCTGCCCCTGAGCCGTGACCGTGAATATACCTACAAAACTTTTAAAAAACTCTTCTACACCAAACGAAACTTACTAATTTGGAAAAGCGGAAGAGCCCTCATCTCACTGACAAAAATAATATCAATTATTTTGAATCTAATCAAGACGATACAGTTGAGTTTGAGTTTCGAGAGGTTGATTACGCCAGGCCCCCAGTGAGGACACTTGACCCCGTACAGGATACCGCACTCGAATACGGCCCAAATATGTAATGTATCTCGTCATTTTTATCTCCAATCATATTTTTGAGGGTACTCCTAAATTTTTCCAACATATTTCAGCAATCGGATGTATTAATTAATATTTAAATATATCAAACAAATATATGGTTGTTTTACAATTTCAATTTATCTCGAATAACCTATATTTATTTTTCTCTCTTTACTTAGAAATAAGTTGCACTAGTATTATTTATGAATTTAAATTTTCCCAGTAAGAACAGAGAACGAGAGACAAAATATTCCGTTCTGTTTTTAGTTACTTTTTTATTCTGACCTAAAAATGCTTTAGTTATGTAATTAAAAAAAACAGCTTTACAGTTTTCTTACGACTGCCGAAAGAGAAGAAAAATACCAAACTATTTACATACAGATACATGATTGAGCATTTTCAAATCCGATTTCATTATAAATGAAGATCGATTGAAGCCATCGTAGCGCAGGGGCATGAGCGTTCGACTTTAAACGGGACAGTTGTGGGATTCGATGCCCGCTAGGAAAAATGATATATTTAAAATTTTCATTTTTTCGGAACAGTCTCAAGACTAGCCGAAACGCGGCGTTAAAATGCGCCAATCAACACGCAATGTCTCAAGAATTCTGTGGGAAAACGGAGTGCGAAAAAAAAGAGAAATGCCAAGAATATTAAGTTTTTCAAGAAATCTATTTTTATCAGTCTGAAATTTTACCCAAATCGAGCTAATCCATGCATAGTAAAACTTTATCACTGTAAAAGTTACACCCACACTTGTACTCCACTTTTTCCGTTTCTACTTGTTATATTTCCCAGAAGACACTAACTCAATATCGTCCAGTTTAGAAAGTTTTATGAGAGCTTACGATGCTTTTTATACGTTCCATATATAAGAGTTAAGATTGTAATTTTGTGAACATGAAAAATACATATTTTTTCATTCAATATATCTGCATATGTCTATATTAGTGTGCGAATGGAGTTATTTTTATTAAAATTTGTTATTATAAGTAAGTAAGTTATGTTAAAAACATTTTATTTTTAAAACAAATTGGTATTCCATACTAAAATTAGGGCAATATCAAAAACTCTGCCTACCAAAATGAACCGTGCAGAGTAAAGAGGGAACCGTGTGTCCTAACACTCTGTTCCCCTTTTTTTTTGCACAATTTACGACACATTACGTGTTGAGTGAGTACCGGAACTCAACGTCGTACTGTGTCTGTGAGAGAGGTTCTTTTTAAGTTTCACGCTCAATCCCGAATATAGAAGTGTAGGCAGAAGGAACCTAGTGTTTTGACACTCCATTCTTCTCTTACCGTCGAATTCTAAAGACATTGTTTTACCAGAGTGAAAAAATTAAAATTTAAATATTTAATTTTGTTAGTTTCTATTAGAAAAATATTTCAATCAATACATCAGTAGGTCTAACAAATGCATTATCTAATAAAGCAACGTGTTGACATAACTTTTTTATATACATACATACCACAAAACCAACCACGGGCTAATATCAAAATGGAAAACACAACATCGACGAAGCGTATCAAAACATTTACATAGTAAATATGTTATTTAAAATTCTCGACTCCAACTAAAGTATACGTTGGACACTATCCTATCTATATTTTTTCTATTATACCCACATAAAGGCAGTTACTTAGCATTTTTCTCTCGGTTATACCGATCGAGGGTCACTGTAACAAAAACAAGGGATCTGATCTGCCCCAAGCTACGACGAGAATGATGAGAAAATGATTCAATAAATAAATATTCGTATTGCTGTAATATATGTATGTATGTATTATAATGTGTTGTGGGTGTATTTCTAAGCCATCCCCGACAGCCTAGAAGTGATATCCGTCTGTCAGTCGACATAATTATTATATCAAACTACCGCCAACGATTTCTTAATTGCCTCGCGTATTGCCCTGGATTCTTGCAGAATGAGCTGAGTGTGTCTTGCCATTTGATGTATTGGGTTGGAGACTTCAAAGTCTTTATGCGTGGGTCTCAGGTGGTAGAAAGCTTCCAGCCGTCCTCTCTATTGAAATTAGGATGTTTTTGTATAATCAATAGCCTCGCAGATCATTCTAAAAATATATCTGATCTGCCTATCAAGGAGGTGGGGTTTATCAAACCTGATGTGTGGATTTATCCACTATATGTTCACACACAGCTTCTTCAATAATAATAGAATATTTTAATATATTAATATTTTCTGGTCTCAAGAAGTTGTTTCCAAAAAAGACTAAGAAGTATCATTTAAAATGTGTAATATTCGCCAAAATGAAAGATTTTATTAAAATATTGCTATGTTGATCAAAATGGTTAAGAGACACGTTCTAGCATTTTTTTTTTAATTTTAACACTAGCAACGGAATTCCAGAACAATTTTATGATTTATAAAATAAAATCAAAGGCCGTCATGGCCCAGTGGCACAAGGGTGTGACTGAAACGCTATAGTTGTGGGTTCAATTCCCACTTGAGGCAATGAATAAATAATAATTCATTCTTAATATTTTAATTTCTTCGCTCTGGCACCGAGGCAAAAGCCCGGCTTTGAGATCCGCCACTCAACACGCAATGCCTCGAAAAATTCGGCGGAAATTGGGGAACGAAGTATCTTATTACCATGTTCCCTATGCCTACCCTGCTGTGTGCGGAATACTGCGTGAAGTTGATTTATTCATGATTCCATCAGCTTTTTTCATTCAAATATAAAAGCCATCCAAATTTAATTGGTAATATAAAATGAGAATGAATTATTTCTTTAATAACAAGACAAAACAAAGTCTTGAGTTCCGCCACTCAACACGCTTTGTTTCGAAAATTAAACGTAAGGTTCGATTTCCACTCGAAATAATTATTATCATAATTTCTCACTTTAATAACGAGGCAAAGCGTGGCGTTGAGTTCCGCCACTAACCACGTAATGCCTCCAGAATTCTGCGAAAAGTGAAATTAGTTGGTGAAGTTCTGGGAACCAGAAGTGTCTAAGCTAAAAAAAATCTCAAAGCAAATAAACTTAAGAATAAAGTATCCAACAGTTTATATATAGCGGTTTTAAATGGATTCCGCGCTGAGTAATGTCTGCGCGCGCCCTTAGATAGCGCCTCAATTTATCTCTCTAAATGCGTAATAAGTCAAAGCAGGGCCGTCTTGAAATTGAAACGTCTTTCTGACCTTTGGATTGACTGTTTAACGTATTTGTATGGACAATTGTATTTTTTGTGTGTACCTATTGTCATAGAATAAATATAAAAATAAATAAATCAGCTTCCCGCTGCTTTCCGCACACAGCAGGATAGGCAGAGGGAACCTAGTGCTAAACCTAGTGATTTATTTATATCCATACTTATAATAAAATCGTATCGTGCTATTGTTACCTTTATTAATGTAATAGAACCCAAAACAATGATTTATTTATTTTTGTCTGTGCGTTTGTTTGCGCTTATCTCAGAATCAGTCTAACCAATTTAAATTCAGTTTTCCTATTTTTTTGCAGAACCGGAATTTATGTGTTAAAAACTTCATTTGCAGTGTGCCGCAGTTACGGTTTACCAGACAGATGTGAAATAACTAAATATTTTTCTATTATATAACGTATGAAATTCGCCGCGCAATTAAAATCTATCGTGTTCTTCCCATAGACCTACTGTTACGAAATTTAAGATGAAGTAATAAAATCTTATAATACAAATGGAGAAAAAAATTAAATTTAAAATTTATAGATATTTTATACAAAAAAATCATTACAAACTTATATTTGTAATTTATTTCAGCTCGGTGGGTGAGTTCGACTAACGATTGGCCGGATTCTTCTTAAATACTCTTAAAAATCATTCGAATATTTCAAGCGGGCGTAGCTGCACGCTGGCCGCTAGTAATATTAATATAGATGCGAAACGAGCTTGCTTCATTCCACCAATAAGAAGAATAAATTAATTTATGTTTCTTTTTATGAAAAAACCAAGACCACCTCGCGTACGTGTCACCTGATGGTAACTGATCACAGCTGTCCACGACCCCAGAGGAGCTTCAGATGCGTTGCCAGCTGCCAAGATGGAGATAGCCGCGCTTTTTAAAGGTACCCAGGTCGTATCAATCTGGAAACGCCGCAGGTAGACCATTCTACAGTAGCGTGGTGCGTGGTAGGAAGTGCTCACGAAACCGAACAGTAGTGGAGTGCCACGTATCTAGATAGTGTCAATATTTGTGACGTACAGTTCCCTATAACAAAGCAGTAGTTTCAAGCATTTATTCAGCTTTATAATATTACTACAAATGAGAGTTTGTCCATTATACCTCTCAGTAACATTCCACTTCTAAATACAGATCGATGTAATTCATCTATGTTTCACATTACATATTATATGATACAAGTCTAAAATTAATCATCAGAATAGGCTGCCAAATCGCATTTCAAATTGAATGATATTTGATCTAAAACCCTATATTAAATCTAATTGAATTCATATAGGTATTGCAAAATTGTATTTATCCAGTATTGAACAGTGAACACAAGCTAATCTAAACATACATTATTTTGTTGAAGTGACATTTTCTCGTAATTTCGTATAATTTGACTATTAATTAGCTTTCATTTGCAAAATAGTTTATTATAATATTTAGTTAAATGAAAACTACATTAGATTAAAGTAAATTCAAAAATATATTTGTCATTAAATTACACATTTTGAGGCTCTCGTGGGGCAGAGACAAAATGCGGTGTTGAGTTTCGCCACTCAATACGCAATACCTCGAGCGGCGGAGAGCCTACCTACCCTGCTATACGCAGGATACTAGCGGAAAGCTAAAAAATTAAATCATGAATTTAAAAATTTGTGATTAAATTAAATATATAATTAAACGTCCTATACTATGTATTTATTAGATATGGATACCAGTACCGGAAAACTTGTGATATGCCTTAATTGTCGGAAAGTGGAGAACGGAGTGATGTAACATCTCTAGCTTTACATAGAATCGAATATCATATGATAAAGATGAAAAGGAATAATTTTAGTTATATCGATTATTTTTTGTTACATTGATGATATGGCGTTTTTAGGGTTCCATACATCAAAATAAAAAATCATGAAGCGTAGAACCAAATCTTTCTACGTTACGATTTTTTTACACATAACAGAGTAAACAGAAGAAACTTGAAGTTAGAACAATTAGTTGGAACTCATTTGCCCTTTTTTATGCGTCTTATAAGAGGCGTTTTGGCGCAGGGGCACTAAGTGTAACTGTAAAACAGACTAGTTGTGGGTTCGATCCCCACTCGAGGAAATGTCGAGGTAAAGTGTAAAAAATGTTTCACTAACATATACAAATTATTCACTGATACAACAATATACTTAACTAAACTTACGTAAAACAAACACAGAAACACTATACACTGTTAAGTACCCTACTATTCGATACTTCGATTCATCTGTTAATCACCTTTGAATCGATACTCTCATGTAGTATTACCGAGAGCTCCACTTCTAAACTTTGTACTGAACTTCTACCAGTAACGATATATTAAGCTACAAACCATTATTCAGCTTACTTTATTATAGAAAACTTTAGTTAGTGCTTTCAGACAAGATGGTTAGGTTTTAGTCTCTCTTTGACACTTGTGTTTTACTATTGGAGAAAATTTGTAAGTATTTGATAAGATAAGGAAAAATTACGTATTCAAATCGCATTAGTTCTATTGTTTTTTATACTAAATTTATCTTACAATAATGTAATATCGAAATAATAAAAACCGGCCAAGTGCGAGTAGACTAGCACACGACAGGTTCCGTTACATTAACTATAAAAACGAGACAAACGTCACGTTCGTTGTAAGGGAGTCCCCTTAAATATTCTTTGTTTTCTGTTTTTTGGTTTTTGTTGATATAGCAGCAACTGGAATATATCATGTGCAAACATTTAACATATTCGGTTCGGATCGGTCCGATCCCCACTCGAGGAAAAGGAAATATTTATCTATCTACCCTGTTGTATGCAGGATACAGCAAGAAGCGGATTTATATATTTTTTTTACTTTTTCAGTTACACGCCGTATCCCACATTTAGCAGGTTAGACAGAAAGAACTTGGTGTTAAGACATTCATTGTTGGGGTGGTGGAACTCAATGGTGTGCGAAAGGAAAAGAAAGTAATACATTTCCCCGAGTGGGAATTGAATCCACAAACGTCGCGTTTCAGTCGAATGCTATTCGTAATGCTAGTCAAATATTATTTCCTTATCCTGTCCTAAGTTTAAAAGTGCACATGAATAGATTTTGATGATAATATTCAACTTTTTTTAGAAAACTAATAGGGACTGCGCCTAGGACATTTCTCTTTTTTGACAAGACAAAGCGTCACTCAACAACTAGTCAAGAATTTGGGCGGAAATCGAGAAGGAAATATTTTGACACTAAATTCTCTCTGAATACCCTACGACACGGGGATTAAAATATAAACATAAATAATCAAATTTCTTATATCCCATTAATAATTTCAAAACAAAAATCTAAAAACACAAACAAGCTATTCAAACACACCACTATGATCGGCCACACGCACCACCATACAACTGCAGCTCCATACAGCATTATGTATTACATACATACATACATACATACATACATACAAATGGGACGTGCAATAGGAATTCATTTCAATACATATATTTAGCTTTTAGCGACGCGGTATTGATAATCTATATATTTACATATAATAAAATCGTAACGGATTCGTGTCCGTACGTGGGTGATAATATATTAGAATATATTATAATACCCCCAGCATGTAATAATATAATAGAAACAAAAACAATGTTTTTTAATTGTTTAAATTGTTTGTATGTGCGTTTGTTCGCGCTAATCTTAGAAACGGCTTAACCGATTTAAAAGCAGTTATCACTATTGTATTTTGGCAATTTTTTTTGTTATACATTTAGTGTTTGTTTCATTAAATTGACCGAAACTTTAGCTTTCAGTATTTGAATATTATATGTAAAATGATATTATTCTTATAAAACGAAAGTAATTCAGATAAGTAAATCAATAATTATGTAATCCAAGCGGGCAAAGCCGCGAGCGGGTCGCTAGTAATCAACAAACGTATAACGGTAACGTAAATCGTTATAGCCTATATAATGTGCACGACGCGGCCGCAGCGTCATGTTAAACGATCCAGCCATCAGATTGATTAAAACACGTTAATTCTAATTGCTTTGTCTTATATATGAACAAGATGGATGCTGTAGCATTCTGGTGCTATTGGCGTGAGCTTGATGTATCACACTGGATTTACCTTCAAATTCAATTTGTGTTTATGTATGGTTTCTTATTTTCATATATTTTAGACATTATGCTTTAACGCCTTGTTTTGTTTTGTTCTGGTAGATAAGTATGAAATACTTTCAAGAAATGAAAGAGGGGAATTTGAATCTACAACTTTTCCACCTACAGTCACACCCTTTGCTTAAATGCTAGAAATGATTAAGTCAATAAATCAATAAAAAAGTAAATTCAAAAGGTCAAATGTAAATTCTATTTTTAGGGTTCCGTGCCTCTAAAGTTGAAAACGGAATACTTATGTGGTTACTTCGCTATCCGTCTGTCCGACTGTCGAGACAATTTATGTTAAGATCGCGTAGAGGTATTAAGCTGATGTTATTATTAAATAAGTAATAAGCTGATAAAATATTAAAGTCTACAGTCCCATAAAGCTCAGAACAAATCAAATCTAAGTCTAAGCTTACAAAGAGTGCTTGTATCTTTTGGTTGCGTTCACTTAGAAGTCAACGCAGTTATGTATCGATTTTGCTGAAATTTGTATGAAGTTCACCACAAAATCAACCTTTAGTATAGCTCGCGTGGACCTACAGTTATAAAATTTGGTACAAAGCGAAAATTTACAATACAAATCACATACAGGAAAAGTCTGAAAAATTAAAATTTATAGTTATTTCATAGAATAAAAAAATATTACAATGTTATATTTGTAGTTCATTTCATACAAAATTAGTGCATATGTCCGCAAACTAAGTTGTACTTTCTCGGTAACACAATACAAAAGACTCGGTGGATGAGTCCTGCTCACACTGAACCAGTTTTTTTTTATTCCAAATGATTATGTGAAATGAAAATATATTAAATCCTCGAGTGAAAATCAAACCCACACATATACCTACGTAACTTTTAAGAAACTTTTCTACACCAAACGCTAATTTAGAAAAGCAGAAGAGCCCTCATCTCACTGGTAATAATAATATAAATTATTTTAAGTCTAATCAAGACGATACAGTTGAGTTTGAGTTTCGAGAGGTTGATTACGCCAGGCCCCCAGTGAGGACACTTGACCCCGTACAGGATACCGCACTCAACTACACTAAATATGTAACGTATCTCGTAATTTTTATCTCCAATCATATTTTTGAGGGTACTCCTAAATTTTTCCAACATATTTCAGCAATCGGATGTATTAATATTTAAATATATCAAACAAATATATGGTCTTTTTACAATTTCAATTTATCTCGAATAACCTATATTTATTTTTCTCTCTTTACTTAGAAATAAGTTGCACTAGTATTATTTACGAATTTATATTTTCCCAGTAAGGACAGAGACCGAGAGACAAATTCTTCCGTTCTGTTTTTTTTTTTATTCCAATTTAAAAATGCTTTAGTTATGTAACTTATAAAAAAGTTTTACTGTTGTCTTACCATTAGCCAAAACCGATGTACTAGAAATCTCATGTATTTCATGATTAGAAAAAAGATTAAAATCTCTTGATGCTAAAAAGACTAAACTAAATACATACAGACACGCGATAAGCATTGAATATTTTCAAATCCTATTTTATCATAAACGGGACAGTGGTGGGTTCGATGCCTGCTAGGTGGTCTCTGTCAGTCTGAAATTTTACCCGAATCGAGCTAATCCATGCATAGTAAAACTTTATCACTGTAAAAGTTACACCCACACTTGTACTCCACTTTTTCCGTTTCTACTTGTTATATTTCCCAGAAGACACTAACTCAATATCGTCGAGTTTAGAAAGTTTTATGAGAGCTTACGATGCTTTTTATACGTTCCATATATAAGAGTTAAGATTGTAATTTTGTGAACATGAAAAATACATATTTTTTCATTCAATACATCTGCATATGTCTATATTAGTACGCAAATGGAGTTATTTTTATGAAAATTGGTTATTATAAGTAAGTAAGTTATGTTAAAAACATTTTATTTTTAAAACAAATTGGTATTCCATACTAAAATTAGAGCAATGTCAAAAACTCTGCCTACCAAAAGGAGCCGTCCAGAGGGGAGAGGGAACTTTCTGTTCCCCTGTTTCCGCACAATTTTCGACACATTACGTGTTGAGTGAGTACCGGAACTCAACGTCGCACTGTGTCTGTCAGAAGTTTTTTTTTTAGTTTCACTCTGTATGCCAAATATAGAAGTGTAGGCAGAAGGAACCTAGTGTTTAGATACTCCGTTCCTCTCTTACCACCGAATTCTAAAGGCATTGTTTTACCAGAGCGAAAAAAATTAAATATTAAATATTTAATTTTTGTTACTTTCTCTTAAAAAATATTTCAATCAATACAGCAACAGATCTAACCTTTGCATTATCTAATAAAGCAACATATTGACATAACTTTTTTATATACATACATACCACTAAACAAACCACGGGCTAATATCAAAATGGAAAACACAACATCGACGAAGCGTATCAAAACATTTACATAGTAAATATGTTATTTAAAATTCTCAACGCTAGGTAAAGTATACGTTGGACACTATCCTATCTATATTTTTTCTTTTCTATTATACCCACATAAAGGCAGTTACTTAGCATTTTTCTCTCGGTTATACCGATCGAGGGTCACTGTAACAAAAACAAGGGATCTGATCTGCCCCAAGCTACGTCGAGAATGATGAGAAAATGATTCAATAAATAAATATTCGTATTGCTGTAATATATGTATGTATGTAATATATGTATGTATGTATTATAATGTGTTGTGGGTGTGTTTCTAAGCCGTCCCCGACAGCCTAGAAGTGATATCCGTCTGTCAGTCGACATAATTATTATATCAAACTACCGCCAACGATTTCTTAATTGCGTCGCGTACTGCCCTGGATTCTTGCAGAATGAGCTGAGTGTATCTTGCCATTTGATGTATTGGGTTGGAGACTTCAAAGTCTTTATGAGTGGATCCCAGGTGGTATAAAGCTTCCAGCCGTCCTCTCTATTGAAATTAGGATGTTTTTTGTATAATCAATAGCCTCGCGGATCATTCTAAAAATATATATGATCTGCCTTGGGTCTTATCAAACCTGATGGGTGGGTTTATCTATTATATGTTTACATACAGCTTCTTCGATAATAATGGAATATTTTAATATATTCATATTTTCTGGTCTCAATAAATAGTTTCCAAAAAAGACTAAGAAGTATCATTTAAAATGTGTAATATTCGCCAAAATCAATGATTTTATTAAAATATTGCTATGTTGATCAAAATGGTTAAGAGACACGTTCTAGCATTTTTTTTTATTTTTAACACTAGCAACGGAATTGCATTTTATGATTTATAAAGTAAAATCAAAGGCCGTCATGACCCAGTGGCACAAGGGTGTGACTGAAACGCTACAGTTGTGGGTTCAATCTATATTCGAGGCAATGAATTATTATTTCCTAACATTTTAATTTCTTCGCTCTGGCAACAAGGCAAGCCCGGCGTTGAGAACCGCCACTCAACACGCAATGCCTCGAAAAATTCGGCGGATAATGGGGAACGAAGTATCTTATTACTATGTTCCCTCTGCCTACCCTGCTGGGTGCGGAATACTGCGTGAAGTTGATTTATTCATGATTCCATCAGCTTTTTTAAATTGGTAATATAAAAGGAGAATGAATCATTTCTTTGATAACAAGACAAAACAAAGCGTTGAATTCTGCCACTCAAACAGTTTTGTCTCGAAAGTTAAGCGTAAGGTTCGATTTCCACTCGAAATAATTAATATTATAATTTCTCACTTTAATAACGAGGCAAAGTTGAGTTCTGCCACTAACCACATAATGCCCCCAGAAATCGGCAGAAAGTAAAGTTAGTTGGTGAAACAGAGGGAAACAGAAGTGCCTCAGCTAAAAAAAAAATTCAAAGCAAATAAACTTAAGAATAAAGTATCCAACAGTTTATATATATCGGTTTTAAATGGGTTCCGCGCTGAGTAATGTCTGCGCGCGCCCTTAGATAGCGCCTCAATTTATCTCTCTAAATGCGTAATAAGTCAAAGCAGGGCCGTCTTGAAATTGAAACGTCTTTCTGACCTTTGGATTGACTATTTAACGTATTTGTATGGATAATTGTATTTTTTGTGTGTACCTATTATCATAGGATAAAAATAAGAATAAATAAATCAGCTTCACGCTGCTTTCCGCACACAGCAGGATAGGCAGAGGTTGCCTAGTGCTAAACCTAGTGATTTATTTATATCCATACTTATAATAAAATCGTATCGTGCTATTGGGGACCTTTATTAATGTAATAGAACCCAAAACAATGATTTATTTATTTTTGTCTGTGCGTTTGTTTGCGCTTATGTCAGAATCAGTCTAACCAATTTAAATGCAGTTTTCCTATTTTTTGCAGAACCGGAATTTATGCGTGAAAAACTTCATTTGCCGCAGTTACAGTTTACCAGACAGATGTGAAATAACTAAATATTTTTCTATTAAATTCGACAATTTCTGCAAGCAAAATTAAATAAAATCCAAAATAACTTAAATAACGATTTATTTAATGCAATTTAGGATTTTGTACCTCAAAAGGAAAAAAGTGGAGTCCTTGTAGTATCACTTTGTTATTCATCAATAACAATAACATCAATAAAATCTATCAAGGTGAAATTACTATATTCAGGTTTATAATTCCTTGGAGCAGAGAAATTTAGCTTCGAATACAACATATGAAATTCGCCGCGCAATTAAAACCTATAGTGTACTTCCCGTAGACCTACTGTTATGAAATTTAGGATGAAGTAATAAGATCTTACAATACAAATAAAGAAAAAATGTATATTAAAAATTTATAGATATTTTATACAAAAAATCATTACAAACTTATATTTGTAGTTCATTTCGTCTCGGTGGGTGAGCTTGACTCACGCTTGGCCGGTTTTTTTCTTAAATACTTTACTTAAAAAACGTTCGAATATTTCAAGCGGGCGTAGCACGAGGGCCGCTAGTAATATTAATATAGACGAGAAAAAGATTTGTACAACATACATACCTACTTGCTTCATTCCACCAATAAGAAGATTAAATTAATTTATGCTTCTTTTTATGAAAAAAACCAAGACCTCGCGTACGTGTCACCTGATGGTAACTGATCACCGCCGTCCACGACCCCAGAGGAGCAACACCAGAGGAGCTTCAGATGCGTTGCCAGTTGCCAAGGTGTAGATAGACGCGCTTTTTAAAGGTACCCAAGTCGTATCCACCTGGCAACACTGCCGCAGGTAGGCCATTCAACAGTAGCGTGGTGCGTGGAAGGAAGTTCTCACGAAACCGAACAGTAGTGGAGTGCCACGTATCTAGATAGTGTCAATATTTGTGACGTACAGTTCCCTAGAACAAAGCAGTAGTTTCAAGCAAACTATTTATTCAACTTATTAGTTCAAATGAGAATCAAGAAGGACATATGTACATCAAACCCGCGCCTCCTGGAAACCGACCTGGTCAGTTTCCAGGAGGCGCGGGTTCGAGTACGTTTTCTAAATACGTACAATAGAGTATGTTTACTAAATAAGTATCTATCAGTAACATTCCACCTATAAGTACAGATATTATATGATAGAAGTCTAAAATTAATCATTAGAATAGGCTGCCAAATCGCATTTCAAATTGAATGATATTTGATCTAAAACCCTATATTAAATCTAATCGCATTCATATAGGTATTGCAAATGTGTATTTATCCAGTATTGAACAGTGAACACAAGCTACTCTAAACATACATTATTTTGTTGAAGTGACATTTTCTCGTAATTTCGTATAATTTGACTATTAATTAGCTTTCATTTGCAAAATAGTATATTATAACATTTAGTTAAATGAAAGCTACATTACATTAAAGTAAATTCAAAAATATATTTATCATTAAATTACACATTTTGAGGCTCGCGTGGCGCAGAGACAAAATGCGGTGTTGAGTTTCGCCACTCAATACGCAATACCTCGAGCGGCGAAGAGCCTACCTACCCTGTTATACGCAGGATACTAGCGGGAAGCTAAAAAATTAAATCATGAATTTAAAAATTTGTGATTAAATTTAATCTTTATAATTAAACGTACTATACTATGTATTTATTAGATATGGATACCAGTACCGGAAAACTTGTGATATGCCTTAATTGTCGGAAAGTGGAGAACGGAGTGATGTAACATCTCTAGCTCACATAGAATCTTACATAGAATCGAATATCATATGATAAAGATGAAAAGGAATAATTTTAGTTATATCGATTATTTTTTGTTACATTGATGATATGGCGTTTTTAGGGTTCCATACATCAAAATAAAAAATCATGAAGCATAGAACCAAATCTTTCTACGTTACGATTTTTTTACACATAACAGAGTAAACAGAAGAAACTTGAAGTCAGAACAATTAGTTAGAACTCATTTGCCCTTTTTTATGCGTCTTATAAGAGGCGTTTTGGCGCAGGGGCACAAAGTGTAACTGTAAAACAGACTAGTTGTGGGTTCGATCCCCACCCGAGGAAATGTCGAGGTAAAGTGTAAAAAAATGTTTCACTAACATATACAAATTATTCACTGATAAAACAATATACTTAACTAAACTTACGTAAAACAAACACAGAAACCCTATACACTGTTAAGTACCCTACTATTCGATACTTCGCTTCTTCTGTTAATCACCTTTGAATCGATACTCTCATGTAGTATTACCGAGAGCTCCACTTCTAAACTTTGTACTGAACTTCTACCAGTAACGATATATTAAGCTACAAACCATTATTCAGCTTACTTTATTATAGAAAACTTTTGTTAGTGCTTTCAGACAAGATGGTTAGGTTTTGGTCTCTCTTTGACACTCGTGTTTTACTATTGGGGGAAATTTGTAAGTATTTGATAAGATAAGGAATAATTACGTATTCAAATCACATTAGGTCTATTGTTTTTAATAATAAGTTTATCTTACAATAATGTAATTCAAAATAATAAAAACCGGCCAAGTGCGAGTAGACTCGCGCACGACAGGTTCCGTTTCATTAACTATAAAAACGAGCAAAAATATCACGTTTGTTAGTAGGGTGGGGTAGGGGAGCCCCCTTAATTTTTTATTTATTGATATAACAGTAACTGGAATATATGATGTATGCAAAAATCAAATATGGATTTCCCCTTCTCTATAACGCTATGAAGTAAAAAGCTTAAAGATGTTTTTAAATTAATTTCCATTTCTTCGCTCTGGCGTCGAGGTTAAGCGCCGCGTTGAGTTCTGCCCCTCAACACGCAATGCCTCCAGAATTCGACAGAAAGTGGGGAACCGAGTGTCTTAACACTAGGTTCCCTCTGCCTACCCTGCTGTGTGCGGGATACAGCGTGAAGCTGATTTAATTTTTTTTATCTTTATCATATGATATTCGATTCTATGTAGAGCTATGATAATACATCACTCCGTCCTCCAATTTCCGACAATCAAGGCATATCACAAGTTTTCTGGTAATAAATACATAATATTGGACGACAAACACGTTTAATTATTTAGATTTAATTTAATCAGAAATATATTTGTGTAACATATTTATTTTTCAGCTTCCCGCTAGTATCCCGCGTACAATAGGCAGTAGGAACCTAGTGTTAAGACACTCCATTACCCACTATCCGCGGCTCAAGGTATTGCGTGTTGATTTCCGTAACTCAACACCGCATTTTGTCTCTGCGCCACGTGAGCCTCAAAATTTGTAATTTAATGACAAATATATTTTTGAATTTTATGTAATGAAAATAAAAATTTAAAATAATAATTCATTTAACTAAATATTATAATAAACTATTTTGCAAATGAAAGCTAATTAATAGTCAAATTATACGAAATTACGAGAAAATTTCTCTTCAACAAAATAATGTATGTTTAGAGTAGCTTGTGTTCACTGTTCAATACTGGATAAATACACATTTGCAATACCTATATGAATGCGATTAGATTTAATATATATAGGGTTTTAGATCAAATATCATTCAATTTGAAATGCGATTTGGCAGCCTATTCTAATGATTAATTTTAGACTTCTATCATATAATATGTAATGTGAAATATAGGTGAATTAATTCGATCTGTACTTAGAGGTGGAATGTTACTGATAGATACTTATTTAGAAAACGTACTATATTGTACGTATTTAGAATACGTATTCGAGTTCCGCTACGTTAAAATTTTTATACTTTTTCTAAATAAATATTTTTCTTTCACAAGTGTGGAATAACACTTTAAAAAATGTTAAAAATATGTTACTGATAGGTTTGATGTACAAATGTCGTTCTCGATTCTCATTTGTATCTACTAATATTATAAAGCTGAATAACTTGTTTCCTTGAAACTACTGCTTTGTTCTAGGGAACTGTACGTAACAAATATTGACACCATCTGGATACGTGGTACTCCACTACTATGCGGGTTCGTGAGAACTTTCTTCCACACACCACGCTACTGTTGAAGGGCCTACCTGCGGCAGTGTTTCCAGGTGGATACGACTGTAGTACCTTTAAAAAGCGCGTCTATCTCCACCTTGGCAGTTGGCAACGCATTTGTAGCTCCTCTGGTGTTGCTCCTCTGGGGTCGTGGACGGCGGTGATCAGTTACCATCAGGTGATACGTACGCGAGGTGGTCTTGGTTTTTTCATAAAAAGAAGTATAAATTAATTTAATCTTCTTATTGGTGGATCTATATTAATATTACTACCGGTCCCCGTGCTACACCCGCTTGAAATATTCGAATGTTTTTTAAGTGTATTTAAAAAAAAAACAAGCGTGAGTCGAACTCACCCACCGAGTACCGACCTAAAATTAATTACAAATATAAGATTGTAATGATTTTTATGCATACACACTTAGGAAAGAAAAATACTAATTTAGAAAACGTCTAAAAATTTAAACGCAGCGGGATTCGAATCCGCGCCTCCTGGCAACCGCCCAGGAATCAGGAGGAGCGGGTTTGAGTTTCGCTACGTTTAAATTTTTATACGTTCTCTAAATTAGTATTTTTTTTTCCTAGGTGTGGAATAAAACTTTAAAAAAAAGTTAAAAATTTTATTACTTTACCTTAAATTTCATAACACTAGATCTACGGTGAGAATACTATATATATATATAAAACCTATATGATTGCGCGGCGAATTTCATACGTTGTATTCGAAGCTAAATTTCTCAGGAATTGTAAACCTGAATATCTGATATTAATTTCCACAACAAATTCCGCAGAAAGTGCGGAACCGAGTGTCTTAACACTAGGTTCCCTCTACCTACCCTGCTGTGTGCAGGATACAGCGTGAAGCTCGTGTTTTTTAATGGTATGAAAAATAAAATGTATATAATATATAGGTTATATATATTATTGAGGCCAGTTGTGGTGCAGGGGCACAAAGTGTGACTGTAAAATTGACTGGCTGTGGGTTCAATCCCCACTCGAGGAAAGGGAAATATTTATTTAAATTTATATTTTCATTTCTTCGCTCTAATGTCAAGGCAAAGCGGAACTCAATGCCAAGTTTTGCCACTCAACACGCAATGCCTCCATAATTCGGCGGCAAGTGGAGAACAAAGTGTCTTGAGACTAGGTTCCTTCTTCCTACCCTGCTGTGTGTGGGATACAGAATGCAGCTGATTTAATTTCATTTTAATTTATATATTTTATACATGCTAATATAATATGAAAAAGTTATAAAATCCAGAGAGGAAAAGGTAGGTAGAAATGAGATTGGTGAATATATAAATCATCGAAGCCTAAACCTAAACATGTCCGGTTGACAAAAAGGGTGATTCCACAAAATTTATAGCCCTCCTCCGGCCAAAGTGGGTTTAGATATACAAAGTAATAAACGATAAAATATTGTTAGTTATTTATTTTTCAATATATTAATATATACATTTAGGTTTTTAATATATTAGATCTTGATCTAGGTAAAAAAATTATGATTTCTTCTACATAAGGTAAAAAAACGTTTTTTTTTTCTTATAACATAAATTTGAACCTTATAACCCTATCTACAAATATAATTTATATTTTAAACTTAAGCAAAATGCTTTATCGACAATATAAATCGGTTAACGATAAAAAAAAAACAAAATCCATCCATCAATTTGTTAGATTGCTAGATCAGATTGTCGATCGGAAATATTGGATGTGACAACCTTACATCGCAACTTGTATTGTGTTTTATTTGCTTAGAATATTCATAAAAAATATAAATTTTGCCTGAAAAATTATATTTTGAATTACTTTAAGTTAAAAGTTTACAAGCTCACAAGACAAAGTGCGAGGTGGAGTGACACTCAATATGCAATGTCTCGAAAATTGGGATAAAATTAGGCCGAATAAAACCGAAGTGTCTTAATACTAAATTTTGTCTACATATCTGTCTATAGTATATCATTTTTTTATCAGCTTCACGCTGTATCCCGCAAACAGTAGGGTAGGCAGAGAGAACCTAGTGTAAGACACTCCGTTCCCCACTTTCTTCCGAATTCTGGAGGCATTACGTGTTAAGTGGCAGAAGTCAACGCCGTGCTTTGGCTCGACACCAGAGCGAAGAAATGGAAATATAAATTGCCCTGACTGGCCTCTGGTCTATAGTATATGATTTTTTTAATTAAATAAAATGGAGTGAAGATACGCAAGCGAGATTTCCTATTCAGTTTATAAACATCACCGCGCTGTGTCTCACTGCACCAAGAATATGGTCTAAATATATATAATCTGTAAAAAAAACCGGTTAAGTGTGAGTTGAACTCGCTATTGTTTTGCGCGTCTTTCACTATTTATTAACGTATATCACTATATAATGCGGCATTTCATACATTTCACTATTATAGGAACATAGTCCGTATGTTACACGTAATAAGAGCGATACATGTATGTATGTGTATACATACAGCCAGGTATCTAAGGTTTAATAGAGATTTGCTAGGTCTGATAGAACGCATCCGATTAAAGTGATGATTCCTTACAAAATAAGGCTGGGTTTACATTTAGAGAATTAAAAGATTTTTTTTAATACCTTCATTATTTTTTTTGTGACAATGTCTCGAAAATTGGCGAATTTTCGAGACATTCCGTGTTAAATGCCGCAATTTGTCTATCTGAGTGAG
Source organism: Heliconius himera (assembly GCA_021202915.1). NCBI lineage: Eukaryota > Metazoa > Arthropoda > Insecta > Lepidoptera > Nymphalidae > Heliconius > Heliconius himera. Next base: position 177,235 of record JAJHJA010000305.1, read on the forward strand.
AAAATTAATAAACAATTTAAATATAATCGTTCTGTGGGATCTTTGATAATTTTTTTATGCATTTTTAGAAGTCAAGTGCTCAATGTTAAATATCATTTAACATAATTTCTTTCATCACAAAAATACATAAAACATTTATATTATAGTTAAAAAGCATCAATGATCAAAATGCAAAAAGGAAAAACAATAATTGCTTAACTTGCTTAAAGTAATTTACCGCCCAGTATGAAACTAGCCTTCCACGACTGTTCTTAACAGAGTTAGGTGTATTAATACCTCAAAGATGAGCACTGAGATGTGTTTCCTTGTCTTGTTCTAAGATTAGTTCAACTATGCGATTAATGTTTGTAGCAAGTCTGTATGAAATGATGGAATATTAGAATGTTTAATATTACATAGCATTATATATTACATGAAAGGAATAAATTAATATATTCCATTAATTCGATATGATCAGATCGATCAGAGGCCAGTCGTGGCGCAGCGGCACGAGGTGTGACTGTAAAACCGACTGGTTGTTAATTCGATCCCCACTCGAGGAGATGAAATATTTACCTTAATTTGTATTTCCATTTTATCGCTCTGGTATCGATGTCAAGCGCGGCGTTGGGTTCTGCCACTCAACATGCAATACCTCCAGAATTCGGCAGAAAGTGCGGAACGGAGTGTCTTAACACTAGATTCACTCTGCCTGCCGCTGTGTGCGGGATACAGCGTGAAGCTGATTTTTAATTTATTTAGAGTATTCTGAGTATCTCTTTTTGAGGCCTTTTGACACATTGGGGTCAAGAGACTGTAAATGCTTTATGGGTATCTCCACTCGGGGATATGAATTATTTTCGTTTTCCTACTCTTAAAAAATCAGGAACTAACCGAAGAACAAAGTGTATTGACACTAGGAACCTTTTGTCCACCCTTTCGCAGAGTTCCATATAAATAGATAAGGGAGCGTAGGAGAGCTTTAAGAGATGATTTTTACAAATCAAATCAGTTTCACGCTGTATCCCGCACACAGCAGGGTAGGCAGAGGGAAACTAGTGTTAAGACACTCCGTTGCCCACTACTGCCGTCTTCTGGAGGCATTGCGTGTTGAGTGGCAGAACTCAACGCCGCGCTTACCCTCGATACCAGAGCGAAGAAATGAAAATTTAAATTTAAGTAAATATTTCATCTCCTCGAGCGGGGATCGAACCCACAACCAGTCAGTTTTACAGTCACACCTCGTGCCGCTGCGCCACGACTGGCCTCATATATCTTAATTGCAAATTAAATGTGAAACATGGGATATTTACGTGTTTCTTTGTACAATACTCCTGTTAAAAAACCTGACACTTTCCCGGACATTACCCGTAACGGGCAATCAGATAAAATTGTATACATAAGGATGCCATTGCCAATTTCGTATTTACATATATTTTTACTTTTACTACAGCATTGTCTTAATAAAATTTCCTTTTTTTTTAATTTAATAATCTTTCTCGAATCGCAATTGTGATGTATTTATATACAGTAGTTCTCTACTGTATCTAATAAATATGGGTTGTATTCCTATTCTTAATAATATAATTTTTAAACAAATATTTAATAATATGTATTTTTCTCTCTTTAAACATGTAAGAACGGATTTAAATACGATGTTTTAGAAATATTTTCATTTATCTTTAAATATATATTCTAAAAACTGTCCAGTATTAAAACTTTAATTAAAAACAACAGTAAGTACTAAAGTAACTTTTGTTCTTCTAGACATAATTAAATAACATTGCAAAAAAAAAAAAACGTAATGTTTTTATTTAAAATATTTTTAGTTTAAGATCCTTCAGAAAAGCTCCAGACGGCAATAATTACTAAATTGATGTTCTGAATTATTCCATCAAGGTTTGCTTTGAGTCTGCTTAAGGGGTGTGGCCCTATTTCTTACAGTTGCTTACTAAGAATTTTCTTATACTTGAAGTCTTGGCTTTTATTGTCAGGGTCTGACTTCCAACTCAATTTTCTCAACTTTACATGGTTTTCAGCATTCTGAATGGTTAGTACATTGGATCTCATGTGTTGCGTCTTAACATTCAGCCATCGTCTTCCCGGGAGACCAGGTTATAACTCCAGAGGCAGACATAGCAGGGCACTACTTTGCGCTATAACTCTCAGGCCACAGTTGGACACTTAGAATATATGAATTTATATTTGCACAGATAATTATTTTAATGTAATACACAAATCTTAAAACTACTGAACCGATTTTAAAAATCAGGGCATAGTATAAGTAAATTAAAAAAAAAAAGAACTTTAAAGATATTCTATTCAATATTTTCCTTATTATTAACATTAGTCTTTATACAAATTATAGATAACAGATGTTAGCCTGTCTGGAAAAGATTAATTATATATATATTTTTAAATATCGTCAAACATTAAGTTTCTTTTATCTAAAAGAAACGGAATTGAAAAAATCTAAACTATGATATGTAATCAGATAAATGGGTATCATATTCATATCCCCGATATTATAAAAACACGTTTTACCTGACTTTTAATCTTTCAAAATAATATTTTGCAAAACGCGGTGTTGAGTTCTGCCACACAACACGCAATGTCTCTCGAATTCGGTAGAAATTGGGGAACTGAGTGTCTTAACACTAGGTTCCCTCTGCCTATCCTGTTGTGTGCGGGATACAGCGTGAAGCTGAATTTTTTAAATCTAATAGAATCAAATAGCTAGTTTTTTTAGGATCGAAAGCAAAAACCGGAACCCTTACAAGATCAATTAGATGTCCCACTATCAAGATTATTTATTCCGTCATCTCGTAGAGGTATCAAGCATATTACAATTATATTATCAAATATTCCAGACTACGGACCTTTGAAGCACACAGTTTCTAATTCAACACAATTGAATAATAAGTGCATTTATGCATAGTTTTTGCTGCAATTTGCTCTACTCTATAGGTACTTCCCGTTGGCAGTTAGGAAAATTGACCCGATGTGAGAATTTAAAATATAAATAACAAAAGAAATCTAAAAAGTGAAAATGTATAGATGGGTATTTGATACAAACTTATATGTGTGGTTCAATTCATACAAAATTAATGCAAATTTAAATTTGTCAACTTCATTCACCGCGTAATTAAAACATGTCGATTATTTTCCGTAGACCTATGAAATTTTGCAAGGAGTAACAAGACTTTTTTTTTGTTTTAGCTTCACGCTGTATCTCGCACACCTCAAGATAGACAGTGACAGTGCGTGTTGAATGGCGGTACTCAACGGCGAGCTTTACCAAACGATACCAAAACAAATAAATTAAAATTTCACAATTTCCCTCGAGTGGGAATCGAACCCATGACCTATCGCGTTTACAGCCACACGCTTGTGTTCCTGCACAACGACTGGCCACAAAATTATGATTAATCAAAAAATATTTCTATTAACCTTTTAACGCTGTAACTTGTCCACACCTCAGCAGTATTCAAAACCACAGTCTCAAAGCTAACCAGACAAAATTCACAGACGCTGGTAATAATACAGACGTAAATGTAGCTTGTATCGTTTAATTCTAGACTAACCGTCACTTTTGAGAGCAATCATTGTAATAAGGTTTATGAATTCTCTAATTATAGTAGAATTTATAAATTAGAGGTTTTTTTATCATATTAAGTAAAAGTTATTGTTGTCTGCTGTATTTAATGATGTGAAGAAAACTGCCGTGAGTATAATGTCTTTATTTAATATTTTTTTTAGCGTCACGCTGTATCCTGCACACAACAGGGTAGGCAGAGGGAACCTAGTGTTAAGACACTCCGTTACCCACTTTCTGCCGAATTCTGGAGGCATTGCGTGTTGAGTGGCAGAACTCAACGCCGCGCTTAACCTCGACGCCAGAGCAAAGAAATTGAAATATAAATTTAAGTAAATATTTCATCTCCTCGAGTAGCAAATTACCTAAAAGAAATATCTACCGCCTTTTATACAATTTTAGTTAAAATATAACTGCCTATTAAAGAACAATATTGCCATAGCATTCTATAGAATATAAAAGATAATTAAAATACAGTATATTATCAACGGTAAACATAGCAAGTTAATATTATTTATTAAAATATTGTTAATACTGATAGCAATAATTATTTTGAATATGGAAATCAACTCCTTGTTTTTGTAACTAAAACAAATGTCACGTACCTACTCGTTTTGTATAAATTTTCATATTAATATATTTGCTTCGTAAATAAAAATATTTAACATCTATTATGAAATTTCGATTCAAGTACACATTTAATAACAAATTGGAGTTCCATCACTCAACACGCAATTCCTCAAGAATTCGTTGGAAACTGGTAAACGGAAGTGATTTAATGCGAACGTGTCTTAACACTAGGTCCCCGGGTTCCCTCTGCCTACCCTGCTATATGTACGATGAAGCGTGAAGTTGAAAAAAAAAAATTTTAGTTTCCGGTCAACAACAGATCTTTAACATTACCCAAGTAACTTAACTTAACTTAGCTTCACGCTTTATCCCTAGCGGGGTAGTTAGAGAGAACGGAGCGCCAAACGCTACGGTCTCTACATACCTCTTTCGCCTCGTCCGGGGGGTCCTCATGCTTTTTACGTGACCTTCCTCCAGTATCTTTGATACTGTGTTTTCGAAGGTCAACCGAGGTCTCCCCCTATCTCTCTTACCACTCACTTTTCCATCATAAATCTTTGTTGCCATTCTTTCATCACTCATTCGTTCGACGTCCCCAAACCAGCTGAGCACGTTCTCCTTCATTCTCACCGTGACACCCTCGCTAGTACCGCCCTACGATACATTACCCAAGTATGTAGATGATATTCTAACATGACATCTCGCATTCAGCGCTAGCTCGTTGCGGTGTGCCGCCTGACTGCAAAATTAATGCTACACTTATTAGATGTACTAAAAGCTAGGTAATGGCACTTCGGACTAAATTATTAGAATTTTGATATCAAAAAATGATACCACGATCCCCACTCGAGGAGATGAAATATTCACTTAAACTTATATTTCCATTTCTTCGCTCTAGTGTCGAGGCAAAGCGCGGCGTTGAGTTCTGCCACTCAACATGCGATTCCTCGAGAATTCGGCAGAAAGTGGAGAACGGAGTGTCTTAACACTAGGTTCCCTCTGCTCACCCTGCTGTGTGCGGGATACAGCGTGAAGCTGATTTTATTTTTAATTTATTTAAAAAATGAACCAGTTGGATATACAATCATGAAAAATGTTCAATTTCGTAATAATTACACATATTAAATTAACATTTTTTTTTTAAATGAAACGTGACCAGGGGCTAAATGTAGGGTTTCCAAAAATGTGAAATACTAAATATACTCGATGAATCGGGTTAAGCAGTTTTATTTAAAATTGATATATTATCATCTTGTTTATCAACTTCACGCTTTATCCTCTATATAGAATGGTGGGCAAAGAGAACTTAGTGTCAATACATTCCGTTTTCCGCTTTTCACACGAGACATTCCACGTTGCGAAGTGATAGACAATGTCGCGCTTTACCTTCCTAAAACATGAAAGTAAAAATAATTCCTTCTAAAGGGAGCGAATATTTCTAAATATTTCGTTCTTCTTAATGTGTAAACAATAATTTTATATAATATGTATGTTAGATTCGTTTACAAAAAATATATTTTTTTACGAAATTTGATAATCGATAACAAAAACTGTTTTTACTTTATGGGTTGACAATCTTTCTATTTACCCAACAAACATTAACAAATGTATTGAAAGAAAACGTAGAAAAAATAGATATCAAATGACAAAAAAAAACGGTAGCAAAAAAAAACGTAAATGCGACTCGCATCAGCGGTCAGCCCAACGAGGCTTCCGTACTAATTCCAGGATTGTAGGTCAACGGGAAGTGCAACTTAAAAAAGTTGACAAACTTAAGTTTCTCTCGTTTCGTATGAAATGAACTACAAATATAACTTTGTAATGATTTTTTTATACAATGCCAATACATTTCCATTTTTCCGATTTTCCTTTATTTTTGGCGAATTTCATACAAAATGCATAAAAAACGATGCAAAACGAAAAAAACGATGCATAAATACTCGTTTCTTTTGTTTGCGTTGACTTAGAAGCTATTTTTTTTCTAGCCATATATTTTTTATCAGCTTCACGCTGTAACCCACACACAGCAGGTAGGCGGAGGGAACCTAGTGTAAAGACCCACCGTTTCCCACTTTCCATTGAATTCTGGAATCAATGCGTGTTGAGTGGTGGAATTTAACGCCGCGCTTTTCATCGACGCCAGAGAGAAGAATTGAAAATATAAATTTAATATTTATTTAAATAATACTTATTTATTTCATGTCATAGAGTGGGGATCGAACTCACAACCAATCGCGTTGACAGTCACACTATGTACCATCTACGTTCTTTTTGCCTACCTTATTATATATACATACATATAACTCACTTATGCCAGTCACCACAAAGCGTGACTGTAAAACCGACTGGTTGTGGGCTCGATCCCCACTCGAGGAGATGAAATATTTATATTTCCATTACTTCGCTCTGGTGTCGAGGCTAATCGTGGCGTTGAGTTTTGCCAATCAACACGCAATACCTCAAGAATTCGGCAGAAATTGAGGAACGGAGTGTCTTAACACTAAGTTCCCTCTGCCCACCCTGCTGTATGCGGGATACAGCGTGAAGCTGATTTATATATAACTAGCTCTTATATACTCGATCCAAATAAATTGACTACCGGACCATTAGTTTGTGACATTATTATGTTAAACTCTCCGACCGCAATAATATCGCTAGCGCTCGCCATTTTATAACCAAAAACTATAGATAAATACATTAACCGCGAAATATTTCACAGAACGTGCGGGATTTAGTTTTCCATTTGCTACTTTCAGACCTAAAATATATGTATGTTGAAAATAAACTGGGACGTATGTATGTATGTATGTTGTTAGTAAATCCGCTTTAGTCGCAACCTACTTTATAATTTTGGTTTTCACGCTGTCAGGCCCTCGTGGCTCGTGAAAGGCATCGGAGATAGCAAAAGAGTTGTCAGTTTTAATACTATGCTTATATTTTTGTTTATTTCGTATGTAAATAGTGCTGTAAATATTTGGAGTCATCGTGAAGTAGAGGCACAGCGTCTAAATTGAGAAGGCGATGGTAGTTGATTTGATTCCCGCTCGAGGAAAGGAGTAGTTATTTTTATTACATGGCTCTGGTAAAAGCACCTGACGTGTTGAAAATTGAACGATTCGTGAAGAATTCAGTGTCTTGACACAAATTCATCCTGTCTATCTGAATATTTGCGGGATACAGGATGAAGCTAAAAAAAATTACATATTTAAAGAATTCTTACACGGGTCAAATAACCGTTTTGTCACATGTAGTTAGTTACACTTAACTGGGAAGGCGATGGTAGTTGGTTTGATTCCCGCTCGGAGAAATGAGTAATTATTTTTATTTCATAATTATGCTAAGAACACGTATTGTCATGAAAATTGAAGAGTTCACAACTTCTTTCTGCTAACCTGACTATTTGCAAATACAGCGTGAAGCTAAAAAATATACAGATTTAAAGAATTCTGATATGAATCAGATAATTCGTTCACTAACTTTGAGCAATTATACAACGTTTGTAATAATATAGTAACTAGACTGTCGATAAACGTATAATTAACAAATATATATAACAGAATAAGTTATTATTATAATTTAAAATATTTACGTTCAGTCAGTTTAATTCAAATCTCACTCAAGGAAATGAAATATTTAATATTTTCAAAAAAGAAACAATCCAACACATCCATGGTCCAATAGTTAATACCAGTACCTATCGGATCAACAACGCAATCAAATATTATTATAGCTAGAACGGTTCAAGACGGTTGTATTCCCACCACCAACTAAACAAGTTCAGGCCAACGTGACGCAACGGCACGAGGTGTGACTGCAAAAACCGACTGGTTGTAGGTTCGATCCCCACTTGAGGAGATGAAATATTTACTTAAAATTATATTTCCATTTCTTACCTCTGGTGTCGAGGTTAAGCGCGGCGTTGAGTTCTGCCACTTAACACGTAATGCCTCCAGAATTCGGCAGAAAGTGGGGAACGGAGTGTCTTAGCACTATGTTTCCTCTGCCTACCCTGCTGTGCGGGATACAGCGTGAAGCTGATTTTTACTTATTAAGGTAGGTGGAACGAGAAGAGCGGAGTGATCCTTAAACTCTTTATATCTAGGCATCAGTGCAGGAAATGTATTTATACGATTGAATAAAACAGTAAAGTGAACATGGAACGTCAATAAATGTAAATTGCTGTATTGATACCAAAAAACTTATTCAGTTCAAATTAAAAAATGCTGTGAAAGCTGATTTTTTTTACTGGTTTTACATAAAGTTGAGGCCAGTCGTGGCGCAGAGGCACAAAGAATGACTGTAAAACCGACTGGTTGTGGGTTCGATCCCCACTCGAGGAGATGAAATATTTACTTACATTTATATTTTAATTTCTTCGCTCTGGTGTCGAGGCAAAGCGCGGCGCTGAGTTCCAACACTCAATTCTGTCAAATTCCCTCTGCCTGCCCTGCTGTGTGCGGGATACAAAGTGTGTGTGCGTGAAGCTGATTTTTTTTCTGTATATATACTACGTTTGTTCTGTATATTTGTGTAAGGCGTTAAGTCTGCCTGTCTGTATCGTTTTAGATGGTGTTATTTTTAAAGAAAATCTTCACTACCTTACTATAAATACAAACAAGAATATAAGAACGAAGTGACTTTCCCACGTTTCGTTCAAGATATTGCATTTTGATTGGCGAAACTCAACGCCGCGCTTTATTCTGTTTTCTGAGCAAGGAAAATGATATTTCATTTTCAGAAGCGGAAATCGAACCCACAATTTTCGCGTATACATACATGAGCCACAACGCCCTCATTTAGCAATAGAGGCCATTACAATGTCTACTTCTTAAATATTTCAAGCACAACAAAAGATGTTTACGAATTCGTATTTTAATTTACAATTAAATTTGCGTTGTTGAGGAAAAATTTATTTCTAAGGCAAATTACGTTCAGGATTTACATTAGCACCGGCTGGTAGTAAAACATCACTTTATTTCCACATAATAATATCTGTTTTTGTTGAAATTTTGCTTTATGCTTTTGTTTTAATGTTAATTTGTTTTTTTTTTTATCTTCACGCCGTAACCCGCATCTGACAGGATAGGCGTTAGGTATTCTGTTCCCCACGTTTTTTGTTAGTGGTGAAACTCAACGCTGCGCTTTGTCTTGTTTGTATCAATATAATATTTTGAATTAGCGACTAAAAATTATAAATTTCATGAGTTTTGTCTAATTGCTTTTGAAAACTAAAATATAGGCCAAAACATGTAGGATGATTTACTATTATTAAGTATACATCCTGTTCCTGCCAAATAGATACTTGTAACGTCATTCCAATACAAAAAAAAAAAATATTTCAAAAAAACCAAATACATAAGTAACATTATAAGCACAGGAGCGGTCGTGGTGGTACCCATTTGGGGGAATGAAATATTTGCTTATCTTTTTTTCTAACAAGAAGACAAAATGCGGAAATATAGGTTGAAATATGTGGAACAGAGTATCTTACCACTAGGTTCCCTACCCTACTACATGCGGAATACAACCGTTAAGCAAAAGAAAAAAACATAAAAAAAAATAATAATAATATCTAAAGTAACGTCTCTAAATAAACTTCACTTAGAATAATATTTTGTGTAAAAATTGAATCAACCCTTTGCTTTTTAAACTCATAATATTCAAAAAAGCAGTACAAACGAACAAACAATTTATATTTAGTAAGCGCAGCGTTTTCCCAGCCACCGCACTTTGGAGCACTTTCGCGTGATCTGCGGTAAGTTATGAATTTTTCATACAAACACATAGCGCCGTATGCGTGCCGCGATAATGTGGCATTGTTTTTGGACATTCACCACACTCTCGTTGATGAGTGTCTATTGGATACCCTTTAAAGAATTAAAAAAAAAAAATTAAATTAGCTTCACGCTGTATCCCGCACACAGCAGGGTAAGACAAGCAGAGGGAACCTTGTGTGCACTCCGTTCCCCACTTTCTGCCGAATTCTGGAGGCATTGCGTGTTGAGTGTCAGAACTCAACGCCGCGCTTAACCTCGACACCAGAGCGAAGAAATGGAAATATAAATTTAAGTAAATATTTCATCTCCTCGAGTGGGGATCGAACCCACAACCAGTCGGTTTTGCAGTCACACCTCGTGCCGCTGCGCCACGACCAGCCTCAAGTAAGAATTAACTACATTTTTTTTTTATAGCTGAACGCTGTATTTCGCTCATTTCTATTAAGACACTTCCGTTCCCCAAATATCGTCGAATTCTGGAGACATTACGTGTTGAGTGGAAGAACTCAACGCCACGGACAATTGAAAATAGTGAATATTTCATTTCCTCGAGTGGGAATCGAACCCACAGCCTGTCGTGTTTACATTCGCACGCTGGTCCCTCTGCGCCTAGCCTCAATATATATACATACATAGATTGATAAACACCCCTCCTTTGGATCACGTAATCGGATAAAAATAGCTTCATATTCTTTATTAAGTCACTCCGGTCCGTTTTTTTATCCTCACAGTGTATCCCATACATAGAAAACTAAGCAGAAGATACCTGGGAACCTAGTGTTTAAACACTCCGTTCCCATTAAGATACCACCGTTCTCCACTTTCCGCCGATTTCTGAAAGCATTATGTGTTGAAGGATGGTGAGATGAGGAGTGAGGAAATGAAAATATAAATTTAATTTCTTCGATTTGGAATCGAACCCACAATCCCTTTTCTTCATATTAAGTAGCGATAATAAGTTTTTTGTATATAAATCGCTATTTGATGGATTAAAAAAAATGCCTTGCAATTTAATATAAGCAATTCTAATGTGAATTTTAGTTCTAACATGCCGGCAGTTACACACGAAACATTAAAACTATGTTAAACGTGCACTTGGTAAATTAATCATATAAAAAGCTATATTGCTTTGAAAAACGTGAATAAACGGCATTTACTTCTGAGTTTTATTTTAATAAATATTTACTCTGCAATTTTTTAGCTTTACGCTGTAACCCGCATATAGTAGGGTAGGTGAAGGGACTCTAGTTAAAATTAGAGAGAGAGAGTCACTCCGTTCCCTATATTTTGTCGTATATTTGAGACACTGCGTGTTCAGTGGTTAAACTCAATGTCGCGCTTTACCTTGTTGTCAGAGCGAGGCAACGAAAATATTAAAAAATAGAGACTCCAACGCGCCAACGCCAACTTATTATATTATGATTTAATTATAAAAAATCTTTACATTCATTATAAGCCTGTGTATTATTCTGATGTATAAACAATATTTACTGCAAAGATTCATCTAAATCTGTTCAATTATTTTTGTGTAAAAATGGAGTAAATATCCAATCTCACAATTTATAAAATTACTATGAGTTCATTTCCCCTACATGAGACACAAACCCACAACTGTCGCGCTTACAAAGACGCTTTTGCCACTGCGCCACGACGGCCTCAAGATATGAATGATGGAATCTTGTACGTATAAAATCTTTTGTGCCATGAAGTCTTCAGTGAAATTAATTAAATACACACAATTTAATGAATACGTTGTACAGCATTGAGTTCCACTACTCACCACGCCTCATATCTCAAAAATTCAGTGAAACGTGGGGAACGGAGAGTCTTAACACTAGCTGTCACTTGCCTATTCTGCTAGATGCGGGATACAGTGTGAAACAATAAATAAATAAAAAAAAACAGCAGACTATAACCTACTGGTGTTGAATAAAATGTGGATACGTGGAGTAAATAGCAACTGAGTTGTAATACTCGGTGGCATTATGAAGTTTTTAATTGCTTTTTCATGTTTTTCGTTGACTCACTTCTCCTGTTGCAATTTCATTAATAGACAATTATATTGCAGTTAACACTATCATAAAATTCGCTATAAAATAAATGTTATATTTTTTTCTACAGTTATAGGTTCGTGTTGTACTCTGAGGAATGAAGTTATGTTGCTCAACACTTAATGTATTGAATCGTAACATTAGGTTCCCTCTGCCTTCCTTTCTGTTAAATTCTTCTTTATCTCGAATAAGCGTGAAGTCATAATAAACAGAAGCTAAGAAAGAGCATAGTGACTGGACAAATTTATTTTCTTACAAATGAAGACAACCCGAATAAGGATTGATACAAAACAAAACCGAAGTTTATAAATGACAATTTTTAATTATACGATTTAAAATGGGGAACGGAGTGTCTTAACACTATGTTCTCTCTGCCTACCCTGCTGTGTGCGGGATACAGCGTGAAGCAGATTTAAAACTTTATAAATAGTAATTTACAAAATGATTTTTCATCATGAAACTACAAAAAACAGTAAATTAATCATTGCAAAATTTGTGAAGAAAACTGCATTAAAACTTTAGTGAGAGTAGCTCTAGTACGATTTTTCATAGAGACAGATTCACGTAAGTTAGAAAGGCTTAATGCACTAAGATTATTATAGACAAGACAAATAGTGTGGATGTGAGGAGTCATCAGATTGTCAGTAAATTTAAATTCACAATTTCTACAAAGATTTCTTAATTTAGCTTGTATACGTATTAGTTGAATTTTGTTTTAAATCGTTTTTAATGAATAATAGATTATTATATAGGCAAAATGTTGTGGCTTCAATTACCACTCGAGGAAATGAAATATTTCATATTTTAATTTTCTCAATTTGGTAACAAGGTAAAGCGAGGCGTTGAGTTCCGCCACTTACCATGTTGAGAGTAGGCTTTAGGGCGCTTGAAGTACACACATTTACGCCCACCGTCACTGTCCAACCACCTTTGTTTACATAACTAAATTAAAAATTATGCTACTAGTACTGCCTTAAAAATGTTGTCTAGATATCAATTGATGTTTTTAGATGGGCCGAGATCTTTAAAATTTAAAAAGAATTCACTTTTATTCACCTCGCGTCCATGATTACTTTTATGTATATAAATAAAGAAAAAAAATAGTAAATAGAAGGAAATATTAAAGAATTGTAAACAACAAAAGTATTACCAAAATTGTTTCAACAACTGTAACAACACTATCTAATTTTCAAGCAAAAGGAGAGCCTCCACAAACATGAACAGATAAACATATTCCAAACTATATATCCTTATTATAGCATCGCATACAGTGTGACACGACCTAAATAAGCTTCGACAGCCATGTGATTACAACTCGCAACACAACCGTTTACACCTGAACTAAGTGCTTGCAGCTACTGTTGTAACAGTTGTTAGAACTATTGTCTTAGAAATAATTTTGTTATATTAATTTCGACTTTTGTTTTCGATTCTTCATATTTTTTTGTTCATTTTCACATTATATAGATAGCGTGATAAGCAAAGATAATCTAGTATTAATGCACTCTGTTCTCCAATTTCGCATTGCATCGCTTCGCAAAAATTGAGGCATAGCATGTTAAGATGGAACTCAACGCCTATTTTAATTTGATGTATATTTTGCAAAAAGAGTTATGTTCTAAACTATTATAAAATGTAATTCTAAATATATTACTTTTTAGGTCTGTCGGCTTGGAAATAATGATGTTATACTGGTTTCGGCTTTTTACTTCGATTGGTAAGAACTAATAAGTTTTTTTGCAACTTATTATTAGTAGAAATGCATAACTAAATAAACTAAACAAAAAATAAGTAAACGTAACGAATTTTATATCAAGGTAAAAAAAAACTTGACTGAACCAAGAAAATAAAAACAATCTATTCAACTACTTGAATAAGCGAAGAGAATCAACGACAAATATGAATTAATAATAAACAGCAAATAACCACATAAAAATTAACAGTAGATCGGAAATGTATAAAAGCTTACAAAACCGTCAGTCATCCCGTAAGCCAAGACTATTATCCCCACAAATTTTCAACCCCTTATTTGCACTCTTAAGGGATGAATTGTAATAAACCATTAAACACGTGTTCAATGAAATATTTTTAAAAGTCTGAAATTAATTTTTATACAAATCGTTACCAATTTAAATATTATTTCATACAAATGTTCAACCCCTACTTCACACCTTCAGGGTAATTTTTTTTTAAAATCCCTTCTTAGCGGGTGTGTGGGTGTGACCAACGTTATGGAAATAAATATCTGTCCAAATTTTACATTTCTACCAACAACGGTTATGGCTGTGCGTGCGTCTACATCTCTAATATTGGAATCTTCTCCTTTTATATACTATTATAGATTACAAATCTCAATACAACCGGTTACACCTGACAAAGTCTTATTACTTATTTATATTGGTTTGAAAATAATTATGTTATACTTGTTTCTTAGTTAGAAATATATAATTTTTTTTATTTACAATTTTTCATTTCCGTTTTTTTTACTTGATGCAGATTTTGCAGAAATACTGGTAAGGCTAGAGATAGTAGATTTTACCATCTTTAAAAATAACACGTTTTTTTTTTATTTTTCATACGATTTTGGAACATACGTGTAAGTCTTTATTAGACTCTTAACAACTTTGCTCCTAAATAAATTCTTATAATTCTTATAAATAAGCATTCTCTTCTTATAAATAAGCATTCTTATAAATAAGGATCTTATAATTCTTATAAATAACATTTCCCCTTAAAAGAAATTTCAATCTACGACCATCGCATTCAATCAGACGCATTTAGAATGCATTACAATTGTATATTACTTCAATTTCCTTTCTACTACTTGGAGTGAGTTAAGTTTTGATATGACTTTACTGTGCTTTGTGTATCAAGAAGTTCGTTCTTGTAATACACTGACAGGCATTTCAAACTTCTAACAATTGTTATGTATTAGTTTTAGTTTGTTTCGAGGCCGTAACACAGGGACGTAAGCATTCGCAACGGTGGTGGGTTTGATTTCCACTTTGGAAAAAGAAATATTTTATATTTTCATCTAGTAACGAGACAAAGCGGCGTTGAGTTCCGCCCCTCAACATGCAATGCCGCGAGAGTTCTGCGAAAAGTGGTGAACGGAAGTGTCTTAATTATAACAGAATATCCAGGTTCCCTTTACCTACCCTGTTAAGTATGAGATACTGCACGATGCTAAAAAAATAACCATCAGTTTAACGCCGTCGTGTTTAGTGTATGGCTGTAAACAAAATTACCTTTACCTAATACGAGTAACGAAGAAAAACCTAAAGCTCACAAAATTATATTATTCATTAGTATTCAATAGTAAGTATTTATAGTATTTGACTTCAATGGATGTATTTGTGCCGACTGGTTGTGGGTTCGATCCCCACTCGAGGACACGAAATAACTTAGTTAAATTTGTATTTCCATTTCTTCGCTCTGGTGTCGAGGCAAAGCGCGGCGTTAAGTTCTGCCACTCAACACACTATGCCTCCAGAATTCGGCAGAAAGTGGGGAACGGAGTGTCTTCACACTATGTTCCCTCTGCCTTCCCTGCTGTGTGCGGGATACAGCGTGAAGTTGATTTATTTATTTTTTACAACTACTGTATACAATTTCTACGGGAATGTTGATTTACTGTCTTTCGCTTAATATAATTTTTCATTAATCAACGTACTGTTAGTATGTACGAGTATGTAGTAATAAAAAGTTATGAGGGCGTGAGCGAAGTCCAATCAACTGTATCATATCTATCGGTTCATGGCTTCTAAAAGGGTTAACTTTATACTTAGCAAATAAAACAACACGCTACATCATCACGCATACAACAGGGTAGGCAGAAGGAACCTAGTTAGTAGTAAAATACTGTTCCTCACTTTCTGCCGATTTTTTCGCGGCATTGAGTATTAAGTGGTGGAACTCAACGCCGGGCTTTTGTCTTGGTGCCAGTGCGAAGAGAGAATGAAAATATTGATTAATATTAATTAATTTTCTCGAGTGGAAATCAAACCCACAGCCGTCAGATTACAGTCACACCCTTGTACAGCTGCGCCACGACGGCCTCTTTATGCTTAGTAATTCTCACAAAATATTTTTTCCCGCTTTATCCCCCACTTAGACAGAGGAAAACTGAGAACCTTATGTTAAGGACACTTCCGTTCCTCACTCTCCGCCCAATTTTGGAAGCAGAAGTAGGCGGAACCCTACTTTGCCTCCAGATACATTTTTTCTTGCGTGTAGAGCAAGAAGCGGAACTCAACGCCGATAGATCACATCAGATAAATCGAACCCACACCCATCAAATTAACATATAGTTCAATTCAATTAAATCATATTTACAATATGCAGGTATCTTATTACCTCTTATTAAAGGTACAAGAGGTCACTACAAATAAATTAACACTTCAACTATAGAGCAAGTCTCTGTTTAGTTCTAACAGCTTATTATTAAATCGTACGATATTAATGCTTATATTATATTGTTCACATAATATCATTCCAAATGTCTTTGATATTATATTAGAAGGATGCCTTTCCAGCTATCGATCGATCTAGTATGAGCGAAGAACGAAATTTTAGAATGTAATTTAAGTGGAATTTCATATAAATAAAGTTTTCTGATGAAATATTCTCTATATATTATACATATATCAAACAGTATCGAAGCCTTATTGAAAGGAAGTTATTGTTTCAAAGTTGTACAGGGCTTGTTATACAAAGACTGAGTGACTGTTTGTTGAAATAATGTAGGAGTATGTAAATAAGGTGTATACCTACTGTTCACATTAGATGTGACTTTATTGCGTTTGTAAATTATTTATTTGTTTATTTAATAGAAAGCCAATTTAATAATTTTATACATTAATATTTTTTTTATAAAAAAATAAAATTAAATCAGCTTCACGCTGTATTTCGCACACAGCAGGGTAAGCAGAGGGAACATAGTGTTAAGACACTCCGTTCCCCACTTTCTGCCGAATTTGGGAGGTATTGCGTGTTAAGTGACGGAACCAACGCCGCTCTTTGCCTCGACGCCAGACCGACGAAATGGAAATATAAATTTAAATAAATATTTCATTTCCTCGAGTTGGGATCGAACCAACAATCGCCGCGTTATAGTCGCACCCTTGTGCCCCTTGCACTCATTAGGTTCCCTTTGCCTACCCTGCAGAGTGCGGAATACAGTGTGAAGCTGATTTATTTATTTTTATTTTGTATTTTTTTATTTTTCAGTTTTTAGTGAGGAAATTGGATTGTTGGTAAATATCTAAACCTACATTATCAAATACGTTGTTATATGGCTAAAGCATTATATTTGAAGGAACTGCCTGCTGTATGCTACTTTTAGAAAAACGATCTCTAAAATTATACTTATTTTTATTATGTTGTGGTTTTATTATTATTATGTATTTATTATATTGTGAATTATGTTTGAGGCCAGTCGTGGCGCAGGGACACAGAGTGTGACTGTAAAATCAACTAGTTGTGGGTTCGATCCCCACTCGACGAGATGAAATCTTTATTTAAATTTATATTTCCCGTTCTTGGCTCTGGTGTCGAGGCAAATGCGCGGCGTTGGGTTCCCCCACTCTACACGCAATGCCTCCAGAACTCGGCGAAAAGTAGTGAACGGTGTGTCTTAACACTAGGTTCCCTCTGCCTTCCCTACTGTATGCGGGATACAGCGTGAAGCTAATTTATTATGTTATACTATTTTTTATGTTGTGCCATGGTACTGCTAAGCCTAGAATAATTTTGATTAATAAGCCTGGACCATAAGGCTCTACGTTTAGATAAGAACGAACAAATATTGTAAATTTTAGCTGATCGTAATAATATAGGAAATATTTTTTTAGTTTGTTTCATCACATTATTGACGTTTTAATTTCTTTTTAGGGTTTCGTACCTTTTATTTTAGGAAAAAATCTGAAAACTATACATTTGTGGTTAAATCCTACAAAATAACAGCCTTAAAAGGAGGGCAAAATTTAATGTTAAGGCCAGTTCAGCCATTAGCTTAAGTGAGGTATCAGATGAAAGGGTTCTCTCTTGATAAGCTAAGCCTGAATTTCACAAAAAACTCGAGACCTACAATTTTTGTACGGAATCCTCGGTGGGCGGGCCCGACTTGCGCTTGTCCGGTTTTTTTTCATCTCATCACACGCTGTATCCCACTTCGAACTGATAGAGGAAATCTAGTGTTAGGAGTAGCCGCCAAATGCCGATGAAATAAAAATATGCAATCGAACTGAGAATCGAACCCACAACAACCACCAATCCTCAATTGTGTCTAAAATCTAATGTTTAAACAAATAAAAAAACACAAACCACATCTTTTATTTCTTTCCTACAAATAACACGAACCACTTTCAAATAATTTTAAAAAAATCCTCTAACATACTCTATTATTTACAAGTGTTGCAATTGAAATAGATTTACCGTTAAGTGTTATTATTCTACAGAAACCGAGTGGCCATTATTCATTTTGCTTAGTATTTCGTTCACGTAGCTACGTTATAATTTAGAAAATGTGAACGTTTTTTTTTTATTAAGTAAATATATTAAGTTTATATTGGGTTTAGTAGTTATTAAAATGACTTCTGATTATAAATGCGATGATTGTAGGTTCTATTCTCACTCGGGAGAAAGAATTATTTTTATATATGTATGTTTTTCATGTCTCTGGTAACGCGCAGCGTTGAATTCCGCCACTCAATACACAATGCCTCCAGAATTCGGAAAGTGGGGAATTGAAGTGTCTGATTCGGAACGGAGTGTCTTATCACTAGGTTTCCAGGTTCCCTCTGCTTTGCCT
Organism: Heliconius himera; assembly: GCA_021202915.1. Lineage (NCBI taxonomy): Eukaryota > Metazoa > Arthropoda > Insecta > Lepidoptera > Nymphalidae > Heliconius > Heliconius himera. Next base: position 196,018 of record JAJHJA010000305.1, read on the forward strand.
GCATTCCGCCCATGCAAGCAATGCAAGATGCTATGGGCGGGATGCAGAATAAATCTTAAATAAGATTTTCAAATTAAGTCTAAAGTGTTATTGAAAAGTTGTGTGGCAAATCAATTTGAAATTGATTTATTTATCAACAACTTACTGTAAGCGCGATGACCGTAGATTCCATTTCCACTCGAGTAAATAAATTTATTCCGTTTCTTTGCTTTGACAGAAAAAAACGCAGTGTTGAATTCCGCTAATCTACAATCAATGTCTCGGAAATGGAGTAGAAAATCATAATACTAGTTTCCTGCCTAACATGCTACAATCAGATTTTTTTTTAGCTTCACGCGGTATTAAAAACATAGCAGGATAGGTAGAGAAAACCGAATTATAAGACACTCCGCTTCCTAATTTTCACTAAACTCTAGAGCAGGGATTCCCAACCTTTTCTTGATCAAGGACCACTTTTATATAATTCTTGGTAGCAGGGACCACTATGCATGCAGGTATAATAAAAATTATACAGAAACTTAAATAATTAAACAGAAACTTCCCCTCACCATCCTCAGTCATAAAATTAACATCGTTCGCGGACCATATTTAGGCTTCTGCGGACCACTAATGGTCCGCGGACCACTGGTTGGGAACCGCTGCTCTAGAGGCATTGCGTGTTGAGTGACAGAACTCAACGCTACGTTTACGCTCAACACCAGAGCGAAGAAATTAAAATATTAAATATTTCATTTCGTCGTGTAAGAATCGAACCCACAGCCTATAGAGTTTACGGTCACACTTTGCGCCAGCGCTACGAATGGCCTCAAGTCACAGGTAGGTAAAAAAAAAGCATAAACCACCATTCAGTACATTTGATTTATCTACTCAACAATATAAGAAATGCCTTTGAATTTTGACATCACATATATTTTTAGAAGAAATAGGTAGAGTCTTCAAACTCTGCAAATATATTGTTGTGCCCAATAAATATCAACGGACGGACACTTTTATGGGTCGCTATAAAGAAATAGCTAAGCTTGAACGTTGCGAAATTAAAACTGTGCCTTACAAAACCATAAATCAGAAGCAGCTCATTTGCGTTTTGGGTATAATTCAAAACGGTTTCGCTTAACAAACGTTATGACTTGAGTTTGCTTTTTTTTTGGTATTTTTAATTGTTTTTTTTAGGTTCCTTTTATATCCCACGTGTAGTAAGGTAGTGGGAGTCTAGTGTTAGGACACTCCGTTCCCCAATTTCGGCTTGAATTCCTGAAGCATTGCGCGTTTAATAACGGAATTCAACGTCGCGCTTTACCTTGATACCATAGCTAAGAAATGAAGATGTTAAATATTTAATTGCCTCACGTGGGAATCGAATCCACAACTGTTGCGTTTATAGTCACTCACACTCCTTTTTTATCTGTAACAGATTTATACATAATTATGTATTACAATCACAGATATTATATATCCTTATTTAGAAAACCGACCAGGTCGGTTTCCAGGAGGCGCGGGTTCGAGTCCCGCTACCTTCAAATTTTTATACGTTTTCTAAATAAGAATTTTTCTTTCCTTAGTGTGGAAAAACACTTTAAAAAATGTTAAAAAGATATTATATATACCAACATTATAATGATGGGATTGTTTGGTTGATCGCGGTAATTTTACGAATTATTAGTTCGAATTGAAAATATCTTCAAGATTTTAAAAATACAATTCCACACTTAGGAAAGAAAAACACAGATAATAAATTCACTTGTAACAAGAATTTCGACAAATTCTTACACAAATTTGCATAAATACTAACCGTCGCAGATCTGCCACTTTTCATTCTCAAAAAACATAACTGAGCGAGAAAGGGATATCTCTCGTTCTGTTTTACGTATATAGAACAAAAACAATGATACTTGAAATTTAAAAAACCAATATCTGTCTTCATTTTATGAATTCTCAGAATTTGAAAATTTCATTCAAAAAACATAACTCACTTATTCGAACCAATGTCTTATACGTACATCACTAATAACAAGTCCATATCCATTTCCAAACTATGAACAAACGACAATACTATTCTTCACACCGAAATCTTCACCAAACCCCCAAGCTTTGGGGTTAAAAAAATATTTAAAAAAAATCTCCAAGCAATATATTCGGCTTGGGAAACGTAAAAATAATAATATTTTACTTCCAACCGGTAAAAGAGAGGCGCGCGGTGTCATTCCGACCGACGATGGCTGACGATTTACGGCCACTTAATATCGAGGCAGCCTTTCAGTACCGCCTAAGGGTTTAATTTAATATGTCGGTAGAACTGTACAAGCTTAAAAGATTGGAGTTCAAGTATTTAGTGATTAGTGAGTGTTATCTATATTATATACTATCTATGTATTTCGAATAATATTATAAAACTGAAGAATTTGTTTGTTTGAACGTGGTTATCTCAGAAACTGCTGGTTTGAATTGAAAAAAAAATATGTAAGATAGTCGAAAAATTAAGGATAGACTATGTTGAGACCAGTCGTGGCGCAGGGGCACAAAATGTGACTGTAAAACCGACTGGTTGTGGGTTCGATCCCCACTCGAGGATATTTACTTAAATTTATATTTACATTTCTTCGCTCTGGTGTCAAAGCAAAGCGCGGCGTTGAGTTCTGCCACTCAACACGCAATGCCTCCAAAATTCAGCAGAAAGTGGGAAACGAAGTTTCTTAACACTAGGTTCCCTCTGCCTAACCTGCTGTGTGCGGGATATAGCATGAAGCTGATTGAATTTTTTTTTACTATTTTGTATGACGTTAATTGTTTCACAAAGCTAGCAAAAATGTAGCAATTGTGTCACATATTTTTTGTATTTCATTTCATTATTTCATAATTATTATTTTTTTTACGCCGTCGTGGCCCAGGAGCACAAGGGTGTGACTGTAACGCGACGGTTGTGTGTTCAATCCCCACTCGAGGGAATGAATTATTATTTCTTAAAAATTTAATTTCTTCGTTCTGGCACCAAGGCAAAAGCCTGGCGTTGAGTTCCACCAATCAACACGCAATGCCTTCAGAATTCGGCGGAAGATGTAGAACGATGTGCCTTAACACTAGGTTCCCACTACCCCGCTGTATGCGGGATACGGCGTGCTACTAATAAGAAAATGATTATAACCGATAATCGAATCCCCTATAACATTAGGCAAAATACATTCCTTTATTGCGTCGTACAAATAGCCTATGTGTAATATCTTATTAATATAATGAGAAACGCTAGCTAAGCTCATAATCTAGATATTGAGGATACGAGTGTGTGCCCTCCATACATTGTTATGTATTCGAACATTGTAATTATATTCCTTTTCATAATATTAATTAATAGATATTGTATTAAATGAAAGATAAATAAATTTAATATTTTTTTAATAGTAACGGCGATTGTAAATGCTGGGTGTAATGGGTTCCACTAGGGGAAATGAAAAAAAAAATTGCTTCCTCGCTCTGGTAACGGGGCAAAGGCGTGGCGTTGAGTTTCGCCATTGAACACGCATTGCTCCCAGGATTCGGCGGAAAGTGGGAAACGAGAGTGTCTTAATAAGAACGGAGTTTCTTATCACTATATTCCCATATGCCCTCTTCCTACCCTCTGTGCGCTTAGCTTAATCTTTTATGCTCCAAGGAACTGTAGGTCCTGACATTTTATTTTAATTTCAGCTTGATAGCTGCACTCGATCCTAAGGAAACAGGTGTTGACAGTCGAACAGACAGACAGACTATCTATATGACTGGTAGTATAACTCTGATGTTCGTCTGACAGTAAACCTATGTTTCTATTAGTGTTCCGTTTTTTTGTAAAGTCAAAGTCAATTTCACGCTGTATCCCGCACACTGCAGGGTAGGCAGAGGGAACCTAGCGTTAAGACACTCCGTTCCCCACTTTCTGCCGAATTCTGGAGGCATTGCGTGTTGAGTGTCAGAACTCAACGCCGCGCTTAACCTCGATACCAGAGCGAAGAAATGGAAATATAAATTTAAGTAAATATTTCATCTCCTCGAGTGGGGATCGAACCCACAACCAGTCGGTTTTGCAGTCACACCTCGCGCCGCTGCGCCACGACCGGCCTCAATTTTTGTAAAGTACGGAACCCTAAAAAATATAATTAATATTCAGTTACTGGTATGACTATTTGCTATCATGATATTTATAATTTATATAATTTCTACAGCTTTAATAGGAGAAGTAGTGAAAAGCCGCACCTGCTGGATGACAAACATTTCTATTTGAAATTTACGAGTACTCAGTTCTTAGACTTCATGGTAAGATTTCGATAAATGTGGATAGCTAAAATGCCACTGGCAAAATATAAAGTTTGGAATTTAAAAAAGAAAACATTATTTCACTAACATTTTCGTATTTTTTTTTTCTTTTACTACTCTATTTATTATTTTTATATATTTTCTGTTTATCTCAGATTACGTTTTTACTCAATTTTTCACATAACTCCTTTGTCTCCAATGTGTCAATCTGTTCTTCAGTTTCTGTTTGGAAGACGACGAAAGACGTCAGATGAAACTCATCTTTATGGTTATAAAATACAGAATTCGACTGTATAAGTGTTGACTTTATAGCATTATAATGTAAGCTTTATATTGAAGAAATATTGGCATTTGATTTATATATATTTTTTTAATTTTATCCAGACCATAGCGCGGGAACCTAGGCAACTAGTTTTATGACACTCCGTCAAGAAACTTCGATTCCCCACTCTCCGCCGAAAAGTTAAAATATTTCACTACCCCGAATGGGAATCGAACCTACAACTGTCGCGCTTACAGTCGAATACTTGTGCCCTGCGCTACGACAACCTCTAATTTCCACATACAGGAGTGTTCATTTACAAAATCCACGTATAGCAGAGTAGACAGAGGGGACTTAGTGTAAAAATACTCCATTCTCCCACTTTCCGCCTAATTTTCGAGACATTACGATCTCATTGTCGAAACTCAATAGTTTGATAGACAAAATACGTCTAGGTAAATGATTTTAATATTATCATTACCCGAGTGGAAATCGAACCCACAACCGTCACGTTTACAGTACGATGCTGTTACACTGCACCACGTGGACCTCCACATACTTTTTTTTTTGCAATTCCCAACACACTTAATATAAAACATATGTACTTCCCAGAGCACCATCTTAGGTCCCCATTCTATGGTTCCTTTTAAACGGCTCCTTTTCACAAGACTTGAAAGTCCTCGATTGGTTCTTTGAGACGCTTTCAAACCATTCATTAGAGTGGATGACACTCGAAAAGTCATATTTGGATTAGATTTTACAAAGCTTTAAGAAATGAATCGGTGGTCACCGTGGACTTTTACTTTGGGAAAAGGAGAAATATTTTATTTTTGTGATAAAAATAATTTTAATGGATGTTTTTTTTAAATATTCATTGTTTACACGAACTCTTTTGCTTACAGTGTACTTCATTTAACAAGATACTGTTGTTTTTATCTTCAAAAATACGAGAATTCATTATATTTCTAGAGTAAATATAGGTCATGGTGCCACAGGGGCAAACGTGCGATTGTAAACGCGACGGTTGTGGGTTCCTTTCCCCAACCTATTTTCATTTCTTCGCTCTGGTGTCCATACAAAAGGCGGTGTTAAGTTCCGCCATTCAACACGCAATGCCTTTAGATTTCAGCAGAAAGTGAGAAGCGGAGTATTTTCACACTGACCTACCTCTGCCTACTCTGCTTGCTACATGCGGAATAAAAAAGAATACAACGTGAATCTAAAGAAAATTAATCTTAAAATCCATGCAAAGTTATGGACTACTATTAGTTTTTTGTCAAAGGTGCCTCTTCGACATTGTTAACGGAAAACGCAGCGTTGAAATTCGCATCTAGCACACAATTCTAGATAACCCACACGCAAAATAAAGATATAGAATAGTAATTTCTTTTTCTGTTTAATAAAAAAAAATCAGCTACACGCTGTATCCCGCACACAGCAGAGTAGGTAGAGGGACCCTAGTATTAAGACACTCTGTTCCCCACTTTTTGCCGAATTCTGGAGGCATTGCATGTTAAGTGGCAGAACTCAACGCCGCACTTTGCCTTGACACCAGAGCGAAGAAAGATAAATATAAATTTAAGAAAATATTTCTCCTCGCGTAGGAATCGAACCCATAACCAGTCGGTTTTACAGTTACACTTCGTGCCCGTGCGCCACGACTGGCCTTCTCTGTTTAATCATAAGTTTATAAGTGAAAAATAAATAAACTTAAAATAATCACGAAAATCGACCACAGATAATCACGATGAATACCGCCACTAATGAGTAATAATGACCGGAGCGCTATCGCCACCATAAATTATAGTTTTCTTCTGTTAAATCCCCTCGAGTCGTGATTTACATAAATTACTACAAAATTAACATTTTGCTGCTGTATTAAGTTTATTGTAGAAATCGATTTTCCAATAATTTAAAGAAGAGGCCAGTCGTAGCGCAGCGGCACGAGGTGTGACCGTAAAACCGACTGGTTGTGGGTTCGATCACCACTCGAGGAGATGAAATATTTACTTAAATTTACAATTCCATTTCTTCGCTCCGGTGTCGAGGTTAAGCGCGGTATTGAGTACTGCCACTCAACACGCAATGCCTCCAGAATTCGGCAAAAAGTGAAGAACGGAGTGTCTTAGCACTAGGTTCCCTCTGCCTACCCTACTGTATGCGAGATACAGCGTAAAGCTGATTTTCCAATAATTTAAAGATTTTCACTTGCAAACATAGAAAATCTTGCTGATGCTTTCATTGTAATATTTCTTGTTATTTGAAGTATACTCGATTTATTTGTTTTGTTACATAATTGTATACTAACAATAAATTAGGCTTAAATCCCTAAAGCCTTTGTATTATAGGTTTAAGTGTTTACAAAATTTAACCACTTGAGAGTTTTACTACTCTTAATGTTTCGCTAATGTCCAACCATAATTTAGATACAGTTTTAATTTTTTTTTTTTTATTTTTATGATTTTTTTATTCTTGATTTCACGTTGTATCTCGATTTCCGGTTGTCCACCTGTCAACATGCCCGATGTGCGTGTTGACTGGCGGAACTCAACGCCGTACTTAGTCTTATCTCCAGAGCGTGGAGACGGTAATAATTCACTCCCAAATTAATATCTAAATAATTATAAAAAAAATCTTTAATCTTTAAAAACGAGTAAATATTGACAAGTCGTGTCACTATCACTTTCATTTGAGTTTGAGTGTTTCTTATCTAAAAAAAATAAACATTCCTCAACAGTTTGGACATTTTTTTTCATTTCAAGTTTTTTATCCATACTGACGAAGTTAAGAATAGATAGCAATAAACAAACACTACTACAAAAATACTACTAAGTGTTACCGATCTGCCACATTCTATTCACAAAAAAATAGTGCCACTAGTACGAGAAAGGGATATCTCGTTCTATTTTACGCAACTACCTATTTTCTATAATAAATCTAAAAACCATTTATATTTCCATTTCTTCGCTCTGGTGTCGAGGTTAAGCGCGGCGTTGAGTTCTGCCACTCAACACGCAATGCCTCCAATATACGGCAGAAAGTGGGGAACAGAGTGTATTTACACTTGGTTCCCTCTGCCTACCCTGCTGTGTGCGGGATACAGCGTGAAGCTGATTTATTTATTTATTTAAATCTAAAAACAACGTTCAACTCCAACCGACCTATTAGGTACCTACTAGGTTTTTTATAGAGTAGTACAAACTGTGTTTTCATTCAAAGTGGTTAAGACAAAAGCACTCTATATATAGCTTCTTCGTTTTATTTTAGCTTTTCTCTGTATCCCGCACGAAACATGGTAAGGAGAGAGCACTCCGTACCCATAAAAACAATTCCATTCTCGTTCCCGTTTAGGGGCGGAACTCATCGCTAGTTTTCTATAACGTTATGCGACAGGTTAAAGTTTCGATTTCAACTCGAGGTGGCGTTGAGTTCCGCCACCCTCCAGAATTTGGCAGAAAGTAGGAAGCTAAGTGTCTTAACACTAGGATCCCTCTGCCTATCCTGCTACGTATTGAATACAGCTTGATGCTGAAAAAAAACAATAATTTTATTAAAGAACTAAACAATAGGCAGATATGTTTTAAATGAAAAAAATCTAAATCAAATCAGCTTCACGCTGTATCCCACCGCAGTGTTCAGACACTCCGTTCCCACTTTTCGCCAAGTTTTGAAGGCATTGCGTGTTAAATGGCGGAACTCAACACCGCGCTTTGACTCGACACTACGACAAACGATAAAATGAAATATACATTTAAATAAATATTTCATTTTCTCGAGTGGGGATCGAACCCACAACCAGTCGATTTTACAATCACACTTTGTGCCCCTGCGCAACGACTGGCTTCGAGATATGATAATCTATATTCGAGATATGATAATCTTATTCTATAATCTACTTTGAAGATAACTTTTTAAAGCATTGGAAACTGCTCGTTACCAAACTTACTATGACAGCCATTATTATATACTAAAATACAATATTATAGAATATAATCCTTCTAACTACCTTTATTAGAATTTAGACAACACTGTCGTCTTAAGCCACATAAACGTAAGCCAACTAAGGGAAGAGGATAAGTTTAAGCTGGAAACCGGTGTAGTGCACTTCGCTACTTTAACATACTGTCAGGTCTTGATTTTGTGCTTATGTTACCTGAAATCTATATAATTCGATATTCTATATAATAGCCTCTGCAATGTATAGAAAATCTGGGTACTTCCTATAAATATTATACATATGACGCCCCGTACTGTACTCCGTGCGTAGATATACTTGCTGTTCTTATAAAATGTGTAGAAGTAGTTGCTGTGTAGAAGTACTTGCTGTTCTTATGTGTTATCGGTAAAACAGATTGAAAAAATATATAAAAACTTAATTCTTAAATATATAAACCGAAAAATTATATAATTACTTAATTCACTGCTCACGCTGGTTTGTCTTTATGAATGAAGCCGAAAAATAAATGTAATCTGCTAAGCCCTTTTTGTTTACGTTTCAATATATTATTATATAAATTCTATACTAAAAAATAACAGGAAATTCACACTATCTATATCTATCTTCTACACTTAAAACATGAAATTCTATCAGCCAATATCCCTATCCTGGAAGTAGTAAAAAGTCCATCTGAATATGATCTTTTTCTTCCTATTTCATAACAAAATGTTTGATTTTCAGGAAAAAAAAATTAAGCGTAAGTTCAAATTAGTCTTTAACTCAAGTTCTCATTATTTGCAGGCAAACTAGCTAACGATTAGGGCTGTAGTCCATTTATACTACAACACATTTCTACATGCCAATTTAATGTAAAAACCTTACTTTGCAGATAATGACTTACAAATCTTTTATTATTTTCACCCTGTACTGCTCTGCAGGGTATCTGGGAACCTAGTGTTAAGAAACTTCGTTCCCCATTAAGACATTTCTGATCCCAATTTACCCGCGAATTTTCGAGGCATTGCCTGTTTAGTGGCGGAACTCAGCGTCTCGCGTCGCCTTGTTATCAGAGCGAAGAAATAAAAAAATTAAATATTTAATTTCCCATACCCACAACCGTCGCGTTGTATCGAACCCACAACCGTCGCGTTGAACTGTGGCACGCTTGTGCACGACAACAGCCTCTATAACTTTATATAATCAATCTTTACACCTTTTAGCAAATGCTAAAAACCAGAAAACATTTTTTTCGAGCCAAAGATTGCCTTTTAGCGAAAACCAGCGAGCGATTTTTAATTTGAATTCTTTACAAATCCTAATATTACATGTTAAATAAAGTCAAAAATATACTATGTTTAGTATAAATCCCAGATATTCATTTATGAACAGAAAGTGGAGAAAAGAGTGATTTTCCACTACCTGCTCCGTGTAGAGTAGACACACAAAAAGTGAAAACGGTATAAGGCTAAAAAAGATAAACTTTCGCTGCCGTAAACCATCGGGTTTACGAAAAGCCGTGATAAAGACCAGGCTCTAGTTAACCCTAATTGCACCGTTCCTAATGTTTCCCAAGCTTGAGGTAAGAAATGAAATCGCTTCAATTTGCGCGGACATTCCTCTTAATTGCCAAGTTTATTATGCTGGACATTTTAAAAGCTGAAAGCGAGTGAATAACACTGAACATATCAAATTAGGTAGTTGTTAAAGTTACTCTCGCTCTGGTAATGAGGCAAAGCGCGCCGTTAAATATCGCCAGTCAACATACAATGCCTCCAGGATTCCACGGAATGTGGGGAACGGAATGTCTTAACACTAAGTTCTCTCTGGATACACTGTTGTGTACAATATACAGCGTGATCCTAAAAATTATAAAGTTATATTGTCGTCACCCCCAACGTTGTTTAAATGGATTTCAAGACGTAAATGAGAAATTCCGTTTGTTCCTCTTTTGTAGGAATTTCAAGAAATGCCTCTCTTAGCCCTACACTTCCCAACGTACCGAGATATGAAACTATATCCTTCTAGGTCTATTAATTTCTTTTGTTTTTTTATCAGGCATTTAGTATTAAGAAGTAGGTTAAATAACACACCGAAATTAGGTTTCGGAAAGACCCTTCTGAAAATGAAAATAAATAAATTATCATAATCAAATTAAGAAAAATTTGGACTGTTCTAATACCTTAAGGTATTATTTATTTATTTATTTACAATAAGGTTTATTATTTATTGACGATAAACAAAAATATCTTGAACTTAAATTGCTTATAAAAAATCATAATCTTAAGATTACTTTAAAAAAAAAAAAAAAATCAGCTTCACGCTGTATCCCGCACACAGCAGTGTAGGCAGAGGGATCCCAGTGTTAAGACACTCCCGTTCCCCACTTACTTAACTTACGATTACTTTAAAAATATTTATATTTAAGTGTTTATCTTTTAACTTGCACCAACAGCCACGTTTGTCCACGAAAGCCATTTCAAAAACACTATATTCGTTTATTGGTGTTCTCAACTTTTTGTAGGAAATATTTTGCATTTTCAAGCCAACTACTAAAGCAGAATATAATAAATGTTTCATATATCGATATTACTAAGAAATCTCTAGATTAAATATAGAAGGAATTGCTTGAAAGCCTAAAGGTTAAGTGGTAATAAATGTAGGGGAAGAAATGATTATTATTACAGTATTAGACGCCACTATAAAGAAGCTGTTAAGTGACTGTATGGCAGTAACGATTTAGAATTTCAATTTTATTATAGGTACATTTTTATAACTATATAGAAAGGTAGGCAGAAGAAATCTAACGCTAAGACGATCTGCTTTCGACCTATTATGTATGTTGAGCGGTGGAACTCAACGCCGCGAAGAAATCAAAATACTTCATTCTCCCGAGTGGGAGTTGAACTTATTCAGAAGTTGTGCCGGTGCGCCACAACGACTTCACTACACTTTAATGTAGTTTTTTTTATTAAGCCTGCTTATGCAAAAAAAAACATTGGATTCCCCTTGTACATGACGTGAAAAGGGCTAAAAGTGGAAATAAGCTTAAGCAACCCGAAAAAAGAACGTAGTGATACCTCGATTTATTATCTATTCTACTCCTATTTTATTAGTTTTACCTTAACTAAACAAATCGGTAAAACGAAAGAATTTTATATTACGATCCTCTATTATACCTAGTAACTATTACATATACAAACAAAAAATAATATTATTTATTCCAATAGGTTATTGTAAGCACTTCCGAATCGAATCAAGAAATCTTTTAAATTGACATCAAATGAACATACAAAAAAGCTACCACAGTCTCAGTCTCAACTATAAATAGTCAGATAAGTCACGCAGACATTTCACTTCACGAGAGTCCATCAAAGCTCGTAATTTTTCTTCAGGGTCTAGCTACTCTCGCCCCTCCCAACCTGGTGACGCTAACAAGACCAGCCCAGCATCAACAGCATTAAAGTCCATCCGAAAAGAAAAGAGGAAAAAAACGCAGACATTAAAAATCAAAAAGTCATGTATCTCGCACACAACAGGATAGGACGAGGGCCCTAGTGATAAGACACTCCGTTCCAAATTCAATTTATTTATTTACTTCGTATATTCAATGCAAATTATTTAGAACTGTCGTCTAATTTAGGTCTCGGACCTCCATCGTTGATATAACTGTACTTGGATTACGCAACAGACACCTCGTCCCCTGAGATCCATGGTACGGTAGAGGCTAACTTAGTATTAGTTTACGCTGACCATTTAAGTGGATTTGAAGTGACCTGACCGAAGCAAAGGGTAGAATTGCGGTACAACAATCAATTATTGCTAGAAAGAAAAATAAATACTTCAATAAGAGTAAATATCAAATACATGATTTAGAGGCCATTCGTGGTGCAGGGGCCCAAGCATGCGACTGTAAATTAAATAAATTGTAGGTTCGATTCCCACTCGAGGAAATTCAGCTTCACGCTGTATTCCGCACACAGGCAGAGGGAACCTAGTATTAAGACACTCCGTTCCCCACTTTCTGCCAAATTCTGGAGGCATTGCGTGTTGAGTGGCAGAACTCAACGCCGCGCTTTGTCGAGGAAATTCATTTTTTTTATATTTCTGATAATATACACAATTGACAGAAGTATGTACTACCCGATAACATTTTTTTCTTGTGATAGTGGCGGTATGTTGCATCAAGGCTAAGCACTCATAGGACCATCCTCGTAAGAGATAGAACATGTTTAACTCTAACGAATAAAAGCTTCTGTATCACATCATTGCAATCATTTAAATTCACAAACAATTTATAATAAATACCTACTCATTATACCTATTGTTCTATCCGGTAAAACATTCCATTTCGACCGATTGTAAAATACAATATTATCATAAAATCATTTAATATCCATTGTTTTAGCAATCGTATTCAATTTACATGTATTTAATGACTGACGTCCGCGGTGTTGTATTTGGAAAATCTAAAACTAACATTGATTTGTCATATTATATTTGTTGTATGTCCGACATTTGTGAAATAATTGCAATCATTTGATCTGTTGATGTTAATATAAATACTGTTAAATATGCTCTATTATTAGTTTGTTGTGAATGTACTTTATTATATGGAAGTATTATAGCAGTGAAGTTGTTGTGATGTATTAAAAACAAGTCAAGTGTGAGTCGGATTAGCCTACCGGAGATTTAATTAAAAAAATAGGATTAAACATTAACGGGAATTACAACTTAACAAACTTAAGTTTGTTAAGTTAGGGAGTATGCACCCAAGCTGGCCGCCTACTAGGCGCGACTACGAGTAGTCGCGCGCAGGATTGTTGCCGCGCGCTACTCCGAGCAGGCCTCGAGGGTGCCCACACACCCTTGACTCCGCGACGTGCCTTTGCAAGCTCCCGCCACCGCGTTACGCGGACGACTAATATCCCCGCGTCTCGCGCCGTGAGGTTTTAGTGGATATTCGGACGGCCTACCATCTGTCGGTCCGTGAGCCCCACATAACCCGCTCGAGTCCCCACTCGGGCTGGTATCCGTAAAAGGATTTCCTCACGAAAAAAATAATAATAATAAAAGAGAGTATGCACCCATTTTGTAATTTTGTTTTGTGTTATTTGTCTGGGAAACAGCCAATCTGTTTTTTTATGGAAATGGACAAGGCAAACGGGCATTCGGGTCACTTGATGGTAAGTGATTACACTCCCCATGATAAATACGATAGAGAACGCACAGCGAGGAGACTCTACGCAAAGCCAAAGTGTCAAGCTTTTCACAGAACATTGGGTCCCCAATAATTCGAATGGATCTACGTTGTATGCGATCAAATGGCTCAAGCTGATACTGGGGTGCACCAAACCAGAGATGAGAACAGTACTCCATATGAGGCCGAACCTGGGCCCTATATAGGGCAAATCGGTGTTTTGGCGTGAAGTACCGTCTCGCTCTGTTAATGACCCCCAGTTTCTTCAAGGCCAACTTGGTCTTGCTTTCCAGATGATCGCGATACTGGCAGTCACTCGAAACATTAAGGCCTAATATATCGATACTGGGCGCGGCTGTAAGGGGAATGTTTTGAAAGACTGGCGATACGATGAATGGGATTTTTTAATGGTTATCGCGCAAACTTGTGACTTCAGGGAGTTAACTTGAACTAAGTTCCTTTTACTCCATGAGGAGGCATTCTCGAGGGATGCCTCAACAGAAGACACAAGTTTATTTCGGCACTGTTCTACGTTTTGCGAGAAAAACTTACGTGGGCCACGATTTAATTACAATTTGCACTATTGTATTTTAGAAAGCTTTCCTTAACTTTAAGTTGTTGTTTTATTTCAATCAATGTATCATTAAAAAAGTTATCATATTTTAAAGAATGTTGTTCGGCAAAATTGCTATGAATAACTGTTTTATTGAATTGGACGAGACTTTATTTTTTATTGTAGGTGTAGATAGTGTTCTTAAAATTAGTAATAGAATTATTGAAAACGACAGTTATGTAGTTAGTAAATTGATAATCATATACTTCAAGCGGGCGAAGCCCCGAATGCGCTAGTATCAATATAAAATTACGTTTCCTTTAAGTGGGTTTGATATTTGGTGAATATAGGATAATAGATGGTCTACTTTCTCTCTGGTCCCATTTTAGTTAGACAAAAGGAGGTATTCTATTAACTCACACGACGTTTATTAATGAAGGAAAATTTAAATATCGTCTCTGGTGACCTATTAAAGTTGGACATAGGTGCTTAAAAACACTAAAGATGCATTTTAGGTCATTTAATTTAAAAATCTTCACAAACGCCAAAAAGTAAAAAATCTGGCAAACTAAATCTTTTGTATGCGAAATAAAGGCGAACGGTCCCACATTGGTCTTTTTTATCATACGAAACACTCATTGTCTTCACAAAAATGAAGTAAATAAACCAAAATTCGGCCATGGACCACTATAGAGAGTGCTAAAAACCGACAATTTTGTGTAACACCCTGTATTCAATGACTGACACCAAACGCCGGGCCCCTCCGTAATTTTCCTGCCTTGTTTTATCTGGACGAACAATGGATCTCATTTCGGGGGCCAAAATGATTTTCATTTCTAACAATCCAACAAAATACGCGCCATTAAAACCTTCTTGGTTGGATATAACTATTTGTGACGATCCTAAGGTCAGTAATAGGATGATATAATATAAAGTATCCCCACAGATAAACAAACTACAGGATATTTTGCTCTCAAGTTTAGTTACGTCATTGTTTTAACGTAATGGACGAGTGCTTTAAGATAAGGCATATTGTGGTACATTTAATTTAAACGTTCAATTTGTAAAAATAAAAATAAGTAAATCAGCTTTAATCTGTATCCCGCACACAGCAGGGTAGGCAGAGGGAACCTAGTGTAAGACACTCCGATCCCCACCTTCTGCCGAATTCTGGAGTCATTGCGTGTTAAGTGGCAGAACTCAACGCCGCGCTTTGCCTCGACACCAGAGCGAAGAGATGGAAATATAAATTTAAATAAATATTTCATTTCCTCGAGCGGGGATCGAACCCACAACCAGTCGGTTTTACAGTCACACTTTTTGCCGTTGCGCCACGACTGACCTCTATTTCCAATTTGTATGTTATGTTAAACTAAGTAAGCTTTTAAGACATACATTGCAGTTGCTATAAAAATTAATTCCCCTCTGCAACAGCTAATATCCAATTAGTATCCTCAAGTTTTGTACAATTTTTTTGTTGTGCGTGAGTGTTTTTGACGCAGAGTTGAACGCTACAGGTTGTGATTCCCTTTCGAAGAAATAAAATATTTAATATTCGCATATCTTCGCTTTGGTGTTTGTTCAAAGCATGACGTCGAGTTACGCCACTCAACATATAATGTTTTTAAACATTTTTAAAGTGTTTATTCCACACTTAGGAAAGAAAAATACTTATTTAGAAAACGTATAAAAATTTGAACGCAGCGGGACTCGAACCCGCGCCTCCTGGAAACCGACCAGGCGCTCTGACCACTAAGCCATGCGTTCTCAGAACAGAACGCACGTGGTATTAAAAAAAATTAAATTAAATTAAATTAGCTTCACGCTGTATCCCGCACACAGCAGGGTAGGCAGAGGGAACCTAGTGTTAAGACACTCCGTTCCCCACTTTCTGCCGAATTCTGGAGGCATTGCGTGTTGAGTGGCAGAACTCAACGCCGCGCTTAACCTCGACACCAGAGCGAAGAAATGGAAATATAAATTTAAGTAAATATTTCATCTCCTCGAGTGGGGATCGAACCCACAACCAGTCGGTTTTGCAGTCACACCTCGTGCCGCTGCGCTACGACTGGCCTCAAATTACAGTAATATTACAGTATCAGACGCCACTATAGAGAAACTGTTAAGTGACTGTATGGCAGTAACGATTTAGAATTTCAACTTTATTATAGGTACATTTTTATAACTATATAGAAAGGTAGGCAGAAGAAATCTAACGCTAAGACGATCTGCTTTCGACCTATTATGTATGTTGAGTGGTGGAACTCAACGCCGCGAAGAAATCAAAATACTTCATTCTCCCGAGTGGGAGTTGAACTTATTCAGAAGTTGTGCCGGTGCGCCACAACGACTTCACTACACTTTAATGTAGTTTTTTTTATTAAACCTGCTTATGCAAAAAAAAACATTTAATTCCCCTTGTACATGACGCGAAAAGGGCTAAAAGTGGAAATAAGCTTAAGCAACCCGAAAAAAGAACGTAGTGATACCTCGTTTTATTCTCTATTAAATAAATAAATCAGCTTCATGCTGTATCCCGCACACTGCAGTGTAAGCAGAGGGAACCTAGTGTGTTAAGACACTCCGTTCCCCACTTTTTGCCGAATTCTGAAGGCATTGCGTGTTGAATGGCAGAACTCAACGCCGCGCTTGTCCTCGAAACCAGAGTGAAGAAATGGAAATATAAATTTAAGTAAATATTTCATCTCCTCGTGTGGGGATCGAACCCACAACCAGTCGGTTTTTACAGTCACACTTTGTGCCCCTGCGCCATGACTGGCCTCATTATCTATTCTACTCCTATTTTATTAGTCTTACCTTAACTAAATAAATCATTAAAACGAATGTATTTTATATTATAATTCGATCCTCTATTGTACCTAGTAACTATGACAAATACAAAAAAAATATTTATTCAAATAGATTATTGTAAGCACTACGGAATCGAATCAAGAAATCTTTTAAATAGACAACAAATGAACATACAAAAAAAGCTACCACAGTCTCAGTCTCAACTATAAGTAGTCAGATAAGTCACGCAGACATTTCACTTCACGAGCGTCTATCAAAGCTCGTAATTTTTCTTCAGGGGCTAGCTACTCTCGCCCCTCCTAGCCCGGTGACGCTAACAAGACCAGCCCAGGCCAACAGCATTAAAGTCCATCCGAAAAGAAAAGAAGAAAAAAAAACGCAGACATTAAAAATGAAAAATCATGTATCTCGCACACAACAGGCTAGGACGAGGGCCGTAGTGATAAGACACTCCGTTCCAAATTCAATTTATTTATTTACTTCGTACATTCAATGTAAATTGTTTTGAACTGTGTCGTCTAATTTAGGTCTCGGACCTCCATCGCTGATATAACTGTACTTGGATTACGCAACAGACACCTCGTCCCCTGAGATCCATGGTACGGTAGAGGCTAACTTAGTATTAGTTTACGTTGACCATTTAAGTGGATTTAAAGTGACCTGACCGAAGCAAAGGGTAGAATTGCGGTACAACAATCAATTATTGTTATAAAGAAAAAAAAATAAGCGTAAATGTCAAATACATGATTTAGAGGCCGTGGTGCAGAGGCCCAAGTATGCGACTGTAAATTAATTAAATTGTAGGTTCGATTCCCACTCGAGGAAATTCAGCTTCACGTTGTATTCCGAACACAGGGCAGACAGAGAGAACCTAGTATTAAGACACTCCGTTCCCCACTTTCTGCCAAATTCTGGAGGCATTGCGTGTTGAGTAGCAAAACTCAACGCCGCGCTTTGTTGAGGAAATTCATTTTTTTTTATATAGTTATTCCTTCGTTCTAATAGCACACAGACTTGACAGTAGCCATCTCACTCAATATTTTTTTCTTGTGGTAGTGGCGCTATGTTGCTGACGCAACATAGGCTGAGCACTTATCGGACCATCCTCGTAGGAGATAAAACACATTTTACTCTAACGAATAAAAGCTTCTGTATCACATCATTTCAATTCACAAACAATTTATAATAAATACCTACTTATTATACCTATTGTTCTATACGGTAAAATATTCCATTTGGACCGATTGTAAAATACAATATTATCATAAAATCATTTAATATCCATTGTTTTGGCAATCGTATTCAATTTACATGTATTTAATGACTGACGTCCGCGGTGTTGTATTTGGAAAATCTAAAACTAACATTGATTGGTCATATTATATTTGTTGTATGTCCGACATTTGTGAAATAATTGCAATCATTTGAGCTGTTGATGTTAATATAAATACTGTTAAATATGTTCTATTATTAGTTTGTTGTGAATGTACTTTATTATATGGAAGTATTATAGCAGTGAAGTTGTTGTGATGTATCAAAAACAAGTCAAGTGTGAGTCGGACTCACCCGCCGAAGATTAAAAAAAAATGGATTTAAGACCAACGGGAATTACAACTTAACAAGCTTAAGTGTGTGGGAGTATGCACTCATTTTGTCTATTTGTCTGGGAAACGGCTTAACTGATTTAATTACAATTTGCTATTGTATTTTAGAGAGCTTTCCTTAACTTTAAGTTGTTGTTTTATTTCAATCAATGTATCATTAAAAAAGTTATCACATTTTAAAGAATGTTGGTCGGCAGAATTGCTATAAACAACTGTTTTATTGAATTGGGACTTTATTTTTTAAAGTAGATATAGAAATTGTTCTTAGAATGATATTATTATTAAAAAACGACAGTTATGTAGTTAGTAAATCGATAATCATATACATCAAGCGGGCGAAGCCGCGACTGGGTCGCTAGTATCAATATAAAGTTACGTTTCTTTTAAGTGGCTTTGATATTTGGTGAATATAGGATAATAGATGGTCTACTTTCTCTCTCGTCCTATTTTAGTTAGACAAAAGGAGGTATTCTATTAACTCACACGACGTTTATTAATGAAGGAAAATTTAAATATCGTCTCTGGTGACCCATTAAAGTTTGACATAGGTGCTTAAAAACACTAAAGATGCATTTCAGGTCATTTAATTTAAAAATCTTCACAAACGCCAAAAAGTAAAAAATCTGGCAAACTAAATCTTTTGTATACGAAATAAAGGGGAACGCTCCCACATTGGTCTTTTTTATCATACGAAACACTCATTGTCTTCACAAAAATAAAATAAATAAACGAAAATTCGGCCATGGACCACTATAGAGAGTGCTAAAAACCGACAATTTTGTGTAACACCCTGTATTCAATGACTGACACCAAATGCGGGGCCCCTCCGTAATTTTCCTGCCTTGTTTTATCTGGACGAACAATGGATCTCATTTCGGGGGCCAAAATGATTTTCATTTCTAACAATCCAACAAAATACGCGTCATTAAAACCTTCTTGGTTGGATATAACTATTTGTGATGATCCTAAGGTCAATAATAGGATGATATAATGTAAAGTATCCCCACAGATAAACAAACTACAGGATATTCTGCAGTCAAGCTTAGCAGCATTGTTTCAACGTAATGGAGGAATGCTTAAGATAACGTATATTGTGGTGCATTTAATTTAAACGTTCAATTCGTATGTTATGTAAAACTAAGTAAGCTTTTAAGACATACGTTGCAGTTGCTATAAATATTAATTACCCACTGCTGGTTGCGATTTTGATTCCCATTCGAAGAAATTAAATATTCAATATTCTCATTTCTTCGCTTTGGTGTTTGTTCAAAGCACGACGTTGAGTTACGCCACTCAACATGAAATGTCTTTAGAATTCGGTGGAAAATGGAGATCGAAGTGTTTAGATTCCCTGTGCCTACTCTACCCTGCTGTATGCGGGATACAGCGTGAAGCTGATAACAACTATCTAAAAGTAATAAAACAGTATAACTTATCAAAAACGGTGAACTATCTGATCTGATCAAAAAATCAGAAAATTGCCTGAAAGCAAAACAAAATTAGAACCGATGAACGTGTTAAGACCTCCGACTTTACAAGCCTAATAGATAATGAGCTCAATATTCGTGTATCGAACAGCACGACCGACCCCTCATCTTAATCACAGCCTATTACCTATTTCGGGCGAATTAATCGAGAGGGTCCATCGGCAATCCTCTCATTCGGACCACGTAGCAATTAGTGGATTCTGTGTTGGTTTCCATTGTAATCGTCCGAAAGCCTCAGTTTCAGGTTACAGGGTTATGATAGAGATGATTTTGAGGTTGATATTTTATTACTAAATGGGTAGTTGTAACAAGAGAGTTGGTGATTCAATTTGTCTTTAAAGATTTGCAAAAATAAAATCTCAAAGATTTGCTGTGTAATTTATGGTCCATTTTTTGCACTTACTAGGGGTAGGAGTGTCTTAACATTAGGTTCCCTCTGTCTACCCTGCTGTATGCAGGATAAAGTGTGAAGCTGATAAAAGAATTAATAAATTAAAAAAAAATGATTATAGAGCAACAACAACTTATAGAGCAACATATAGGCTGTTTTTTAGTCAATATTTCCTACGGAATCAATACGGAAGTACGCAACTACAAAAATATTCGTTTAGTTTAAGCGGGTGAAGCCGCGTGAGGTCTGCTAGTTGTAAATATTAATGTAAAAATCTTAAAAAAAATATAAAATTATTGTTTTGTTTCAATAATTTTTCAGTTCAGAGGCTGTCGTAGCAAAGTGGAGTATGGTTCATTACACCGTTCTGGTACGAAGACAAAGCGCAGCGTGGAGTTTCGGTACTCTATGCACAATGTATCGAAAAGTGGGCAACGCAAACGGAATGAAGTGTCTTTAGACTAGGTTCCCTCTGACTACCCTGCTGGGATACGGCGTGTAGATTAAAAACTACCATCAAATCAGTTTAAAAACATATAAAGTTAAAAAAGAACAATTCAGTACTCAACATAAAGAACATCAATAGAAAATATAGTGAATAAAAAAGGATTACAAGAGTGGAATTGTTGAAAAAAAGCACTTGTTCAAAATACCTTTTCACTAACATCATGTTTTGGTGGAGCTTCAGGTTGTTTTTTCTATTTTCGGCTCAACTCAAGACGTCTTAGATACTGAATTCAAAAGCAACATAAGAGAAGCCTTTTTATGAACATAAGAGTCTGTGTAATCAAAAATACACGAAATATTTCGTCAAATGTATGGCCGTACATAGATTTGTTATCTATGTTATATATGATTTTTTGTTATCTTTTTTTTCAATTCTTGGTATCTATTACTAAAATATCGTGTTGAAGTTTAGAAATATAAATGTGTATAATAATATGTATCGGGTAGGTATGGTATGTGTTATTTTAAATATAAAAAAAAATACCTTTTTTTTATTGTCATTATAAATAAAAATATTATTTGTTGTTTGGTCTCTATAGCTAAGTGACTATTCTTCGTTCGGGTCAAAACGGCATAATTTACCATTTTTTTTACTATTACATACAAGGGCATTGAGTTCCGCCACTCAGCACGCAATGCCTCCGGAATTCGGCGGAAAGTGAGGAACCCAGAGTCTTAACACTAGGTTCCCTCTACCTACCCTGCTGTGTGCGGCGTGCGATACAGCGTGAAGCTGATTTGATTTGATTTGATTTATTATATACAAATAACATTTAAAGATTTCATGTTTATTTTTGTTTCTTTTTTTAGAGAAAAACTTTTGCTTTTTAAGGGTGTCTTCCTATTTTTTGTGGGCTATCCCATTCAGGTACGTTTTAACAATACTACGTTTTAATAATCGTGACGAAACTTGTTTCGACCGACCAAACTTATATGCTATTCCAGACGAATATTGACTACATTACATATAAACACATTACCCCAATATTGGTCGCGAAGTCGGTTAAAAAAAATAAAATAATGGATACATAACCAGTATAATCCAGAACACACCGGTGCGGACCGGCTACAACCGGTTCCGCCGGTCATTCGGCCCGATTTGTTGCGTGTCAATTGTTTTTGTAGTTGCACGCGCGTGGAATGTTAAGCGAGGAGTAGGTGTTAGTGTAGCTCTTTGAATGTCCGATGTCGTACTCCTGCCGCTGATCGGCTGTACCTTGTGGAGAATGTTGTATTATTTTTATTATTATTGGGATACTCTAAGCTAACACTAAAATTATTAATACTATAAAAGTGCGGGACGGAAGCTTCTTAATAGGAACGGAATGTCTTAACAGTTCCCCAGGTTCCCTCTGCTTATGGTTCTAAGTGCGAGATACAGTGTAAAGCTAAAAAAAGTAAGTAAAGCAAGAAATTAAAAAAGATACAACATATGTATAAAAAAGCACTTCCACGACCTGGTGTTAGGGCAATCTGTCCCACACTTTCCGCCAAAACTTCGAGACATCACGTATCGAACTTCGGAATACCACACCATACTTTTCACTTTACCAGAATGGGAAAATGAAAATACTTCATTCTCACTACTGAAGATTGACCTACGAGTTATGACCGTCAAGTTTACACTGACGTTATGCCACTGAACTACAAAGACCTCTTTAAATCTTTACAATATTATGTTTAAAATTAAATAAATAAATTAAATTAGCTTCACGCTGTATCCCGCACACAGCAGGGTAGGCAGAGGGAACCTAGTGTTAAGACACTCCGTTCCCCACTTTCTGCTGAATACTGGAGGCATTGCGTGTTGAATGGCAGAACTCAACGCCGCGCTTAACCTCGACACCAGAGCGAAGAAATGGAAATATAAATTTAAGTAAATATTTCATCTCCTCGAGTGGGGATCGAACCCACAACCAGTCGGTTTTGCAGTCACACCTCGTGCCGCTGCGCCACGACCGGCCTCAATATTATGTTTAATTGATTTCTAATGAACGCCTGTGAAATAATACGAGCAAAACTTGCTATATCAAAATTTGCCATGTGATTTGACACCTAATTCAGGCCAACGTGCTGCAATGGCACCTCATTACTACGTTTCAAGTCGTAGATGCATTTACAGGTGATTTACAGGCTTCCAGTGGAACATATTTTTACAAATGAAGCTTCAGTAAGACAGTTTTTTTTATCGTTTTTCATTAATAATTGAAGGTATTGCGCCTTTAGCAGCTGTAATCAATGTCATGTTTTGTTTAACAATAAATATAAATATAAAATATAAAATTAAATTCGTAAAAAAAAGCTATTTCCATGGGAACCAAGTTATTTAGAGATTAACCCATTTAGACCCATACCTTAACTAGCAGTAAATAAAACGTTTTTTAAGTAATAATTGGTAGATACCGATGTAATAAAATAAAAAATGTAAATAAAATATATTTTTTACTTTATTTTAATATTTTAAAAAAAGCCGTCCTCAAATGGGGCCACTGGGCTCAAGTGATACGAAAACTTTCGAAACAATTTTTTTCGACGCAAAGTATTTTACAACACTTTTTGCATTGCTAACGTGCTTTTTTATGGCACACTGCACATCTTAGTTGCTGGGAAAGTTTTTGGGGATAGTGGTCTACCCCACCATGCTGCAGACTTGGCACTGCAGGAGCTGCTGGGCGCATAGATACGCTGCTGTTTCCGTCTCTCAAATAGTGACGAGTGATGTAACGACGAAAATCAAGCTGATCTATCTTGTTTGTATTGCTTAGTAGGTGTAGGCGTTATGAATTTGCAACAGCGAGATCCAGCATGTATGTGAATAAAACCCACCATAATTTTTTACCACGTACAGCAGTATGATACAGGGAAATAGATTGATCTGCCTGATCCACCCCGCCCATACCCTTGTTACAGCTGTGAAAATCGTGCGAAATGCTTTACCCAGAGGAAGAACGCTGTCAAAATTTGACCCTATTGTGCAGACGCTGTTGTCCAACCATCGCATAAATAAAATTTGGTTGCCCTGGTCAAAGCGGTTTTCATTCAATTTCATATCCTTTACTGCTGTGAGAGGACACTTCGTAGTTCTGCTTTCGCGAACAGTACCAGTTGTTTGATAACCAGCATGTCGTAAATCTCGAAGCAATGCGAAACCAATAAAGAAATTATCGAAGTATATGACACGGTCATTAGTCGTGATATCCAGTTTGTTGAATAGTTGTTTGACTACTCTTGTACCCAATAGGTCTGTAGGATTGGCTCCTAGAGTTTTTCCACAGTATAAGTCGTTTGTAGATTGTCTCTATTAGTAAACACTTCCACTTTGTCTGGCATGTCTCGTGGAATAGCAGTGCTTTGTATGTTGTCATCATTTTCTTCTTTATCGGTAACGACAGTTGGTTCTGGAGGCACCGCAACTAAATCAACTTCTCCAACGTCTTCTTCTTTAATAATTACAGCTTCAATTGCTTCTTGAAGACCCTGGTATTTATTGCAACCGCTAAATGTCCTACGTGTCATTATGAACTTGAGATGGACCTACCAATAAAAATTTTTTTTTTTACTTCTGATGTGCCCATTGGCCCTAATTGGGGACAGCATAGTAAAAGCTAAATTTATCTTATTACAACTCTTCTTTTCTAATTAAAAGTAATTATATTATATAATATACTATGTAATTGAGTATGTTTTGTACCAAAACAAATGCAACTAGAAGAAAAAGTTAGAATAAAAAATAGTTACTTTATGCCTTCACTAATTTATGCAACAGCTCCACAAAAGGCACAAAATGAACAATTATATATTTTTTTTAAATGACTTTTACGGCCACAATATAAAGATACACTATTTATCGACACAATTGTAGACATGAACTGCATAAATATAAAAATATAAAAATAACGAGGGCACTTGTATAAATGTCCCCATTTGGGCACGGCGGGTCTATATGGGTTAAGACACCCCATCCTCAATTTTTCGTCAAATTTTTGAAACTTTGCTTGTTAAGTTTTAGAACTCAACGCTGCGATTTGTCTACTCTAGGGACAAGAATACTCTAGGGAAAAGAAAACAATTTTAAAGTAATCATTCCTTCGAATAGGAAGAGACCTCACGAGCTTCCCGCTTATCGCGTCAAAACCAAAGATAAACACAAAAAAATGGGAAGTATTTTAAAAGTTAAAATAAAATATATATTTCTGGCTCAGTTAATACTATTCAGTCCAAGATCTGTATATTAATATATAAAGCAAAAAATGTGTACCCCATTTTTTGATAATTGTGCGATTGCAGGTTCACATTCCACTCAGGGAATAAATTTCCATTTCTTCTCTCCATTAAAAACGTCACGCAATGCCTCCAGAATACGCTGGAAAGTGGGGAATGAAAGTGTCTTAACGAGAACAGAGTGACTAAGTTTCCAGAATCTCTCTACCTACCCTGACTTATTCGAGACACAGCTCTACGCTTCGAACCCCTTATCAATTCAAAACAATAGAATGCACCTACAACCACAACCATTGGGTTTAAATTTATAAACTCCCCATTTTCCCCACAGTGAGGTCAGGAGGATAGTTTTTACGAAATATTAAACTTAACGTTGAAACTTTGAATAATTTAGGTCAACGCGTACCTCAATGGTAGTTCGTTAGTTTCGCCGGTGTATGACATCAATACACAAAATTTAACGAATGTTTTATTTAGTTCTTTTGACTGTTAAAGTATATATATAAAGTTTTGTATGTGAAATGTAAAAATTATGTATGACTTTTTTATGTAAAGTAAATTCATATTTGGTTCCCGTGATATAGTTTACTGATAAAATATAATATTATTCAGTTGTTTTATTCACACATTAATATATGTATAATAAAAATTAAATTATATATAGAAATCATATATATACCTATAGGTAATTAAATATAAAGAAAAAAGAATAGGAATTTAATAAAAAATACTATTTTATCAGAACTTTAAACTATTAACTGAAACAAGATAACAAGATTTGAACCTACACTCTTGTCGTACAAATATTAAATAATCATTATAAAAAAAATATGCTTGATTTTTTCGGATTCCATATCCAAAGAGTAAAACGGGAATGCTCATTCAACAGATATAATGGGATGGAACCCTTCGACGCAATTTCGACTCGCACTTAGTCGGTTTAATTTTTTTTCTTGTGTATCTGTAATTATCCTTACACTGTAGAATTGAAACAATAATTATATAATTTACCTAGATCACAACTACGTATATGGTCAATTATTTTGAGGTAATTTTTATTATGATAACTACCAAAACGCAGCCTATACAAAATCGACATACTTTCATAAATTGTAACCTATGTGTTATAAAAAAAAATAAGGAAATAAATTATTTTATGATTACGAGAAAAAAATGCAAAAAAAACTGCGTATTCGTATATAAGCTATAGGTACCTAATATGTATTGCTATAAAGTTTCATCTAAATAGAATCTGTAGGTTTTATGTAAAAGTGGAAAAACTACGACACTGGCGGAATATTATGTGCCCGTCATCGCAAAATTAGATTAGTTTTAAAAATATAAAACCTTATCGTAAAATTGACATATTTCAAAATTATCACAAAATATATATCTTGAAAATTACACACGATTATTTCTGAATATTATAAAACCATGTTATAAATTATGAAGTAAGCAAAATTAACTCTACAACCACAAACCTGTAAGTGTTTTGTTTCTTGTAAAGTAAAAGAACTAATATATAGTTGTTTCTAGTACTTTTGTAAGTATTACCGTTTTAAAAAAATCAAAGCAGATAAAGTTCACACTGTATCCTCCACACTGCAGGGTAGGTAGAGGGAACCTAGTGTTGTTGAACCTAGACACCCTGTTCCCCATTTTCCACCGAATTCTGAAAGCATTGCGTGTTGAGCAAAACTCAACGCCAGGTTTTTTCCTTGGAGGAAGAACGAAGAAATGAAAATATAAATGTAACTAAATATTTCACTTCCTCGAGTGGGGATCGAACCCACGACCAGTCGATTACAGTCACACATTATGCACGACTGGGCTCGCTGGTCATTGTTTTTTTTAGCTTCACAAGATAAATTTCGTATGTCGCAGGATAGGTATGTGGTAACCAGATGAGGAAATGAGTATTCATGATAACTCATTATCAGAACCGTCTCGTTTACAGTCACACGTTGTGTCAATGCGCCTGATTGATCTTAAGCTTCACGCTGTATCCCGAAATACAGAGTAAACAAAGGGAAACTAGGAACCTTGTGTTAAGGACACATTGTTCCCAGATATTCCCGTTTGTTTTAAAGTTAACATGTAAATTGAATCAATGCATCTATAGTCTTTTCTATGTACTGATTTTTCTGAAGATTCGACCTAAAGGTTCTTACTTCCAAAAAGTATTAAAACTAGCTTGCCATTATATTGATGCCATATATATTTATGTAAATTAAAAGAGGAGAACAGAGTGGTGATAGAAGAAGAAAACGAAAGGAGCCTTCGTGACCCAATGGAATGCTACCGTTGTGAATTCGATTCCTATTCGGGGGAATTAATTATTTAGATTATCTTATTTTGATAAAAAGACGAAGTGTGTAGTGATCTCCACAACCCAACGCGTAACGTATCGAAAATTAGACAGAAATTGAGAAATGCAGTGTCTCAACACTATGTAAATTACATCTGGCTTGGATTCTTACATAATACAAATCCATCAAGTTGAATTCCTAACTTTATATTACAACAGCCAAAACTCCACAAGTACATAAAATAAAGCCTATAATACTATAATAGAATTAAAGTAAGTACATCCGGCTGTCCCACCCTCCAATTTAGAGGGCTCGTTAAAAACTACTCCAATGAATAATGGTTGGGGATGACTGAATATATTGAGTAATGGGTTATTCAAATTCAGCAGAATGGGGATGTTGACAGAATTTCAATGATATGTTCATTATTTCGTATATAAATGAAAAAAATGATATTTTATTTAATGAACGATAATGATAAAAGTGTTGTCTGTATATATATATATTTTTTATCAGCTTCACGCTGTATCCCGCACACAACAGGGTAGGCAGAGGGAATCTAGTGTTAAGACACTCCGTTCCCCACTTTCTGCTGAATTCTGGAGGCATTGCGTGTTGAGTGGCAGAACTCAACGCCGCGCTTAGCCTCGACACCAGAGCGCAGAAATGGAAATATAAATTTAAGTAAATATTTCATGTCCTCGAGTGGGGATCGAACCCACAACCAGTCGGCTTACAGTCACACTTCGTGCCACTGCGCCACTACTGGCCTCAATAATATCACTTCGATATTTTGGTTTCATTAATTTTGTACATTGCTGGTACTTAACACTGTATCTGTACTAATATTATAAATCTGAAGAGTTTTTTTTTTAGTAGAACGCGCTAATCTCAGGACATACTTATTTAAATTGGGTAATTATTTTTGTGGTTGGATAGCCATGCAATCAGATTTACCTAGGGTGATTTTGTCATATCAACTTACCATTATCAAATCAGTCTTTCGACGCCTACTGTTAGATATGAGCCTCCCCCAAGAATTTCCACAGGGATAGACTTTGCCATATACAATTACCATGACCTTTTTCTTAGCTCCACGCTGTATCACATAGCAGTGTAGGTAGAGGGAACCTGGGAACCTAATGTTCATTAAAATGTTCTCATTAAAATATTTCCGTTCCCCACTTTAGTAGACATTGCGTGTTGAGTGTTAATATACAACTCTTAATTGTATAAAACTTCACAAGCAATATGCGTAATTTTTTTTTTTAAATCTCTCTAAATAAGATTAGAGTTTGATAGAGTAGACAATGTAACACAATTTGGTACGCCGAATTTTTCAAGCTCAAAAGGAAAACGAAACAGTTATTTTAGAAAAAAAACGGAACTTTTATACCATCACTTTATTGTCTGTCTGTCCGTCTGTCAAGGCCATTTATCTCGAGATTGCATGGAGGTATCAAGCTGAAATTAATATATAAAATTGTGGCCTTAGAATAGAGGGAAAATTAAGCACCTAAGACGAAGCAATCCAAATATTATTATACATCGTTTTTGTTGTATGTTATATGAAATCCGCATAATCGGTAGTAGTAGTACTTTAAATACGCCGACCTACAGTTATTAAGGCAAGAAGTAAGAATCTGCAGCACAAGTGATGAAAAAATACCAATAAATGGAAATCACACAAACCTATAACTAAATAGTCCAACTCGCACTTGACCGGTATTTTATTTAAGCTTAAATATGAAACTAACTGTATTTATTTCCTATTCTCAAGCATTCTTTCAATACAAGTATTGAAGAACCAACAATAAAATAAAACAAGAATGTACCTAAGCTTTAAACAATCTACAATTTTCCTTATTTCTAAACAAAGTAATCCTTTGTGCTTCCCTTTTAATTTGTAGCAACGATGCCGATTGCCGTTCAATAAAGACTGGTTTAAGTGCTCTGTGGTTTTCTAAGTCCGGTTTTAAGTTTTAGAATTAACTCATATTTTAATTTTATTTGTGAACTAGTTTCCTGGTCGGTTTCCAGGAGGCGCGGGTCCGAGTCCCGCTGCGTTCAATTTTTTATACGTTTTCTAAATAGGTCGTTTATTGGTTTTACAAGTCTTCACTTCACCCACGTGGTCTTCACGCTGTAGGCCGTTCTTAGGAGGGTAGGTACAAGTGGCGGAGTTCAAGGCGGTTTGCCCTTTTACCATAGAGTAATTCAAATGTAATTCAGCGGAAAGTGGTGAACAGAAGTGTCTTAACGGGTACAGAGTGTTTTCTAAGTCGGAGTGGGAACTAGGTTCCCAGATTCCCTTCTGCCTATCCTACTATCTACAGGATGCAGCGTGAAAGAATAAAAAAATATAATAATAAGCAATGGTTTCGCTTTCTCCTTTCAGGTCAAACCACGTTAGAACATGAAACGACGTTACATTTAATCACTCCCATCAAGACCAAGCACTAGTCCAATCAATTCTATGGAATGGCGATACTGTGTGCCCGTTATACTGGCGGTCATCATGTTCCTTCTCGTCGGCACGATCTTCGAACGTAGACTGGAGGCTGCCATACGACGAATTAGTGAGTTAGTTTTACAATTAAATATTATGTTCTCTTAAAAGTCTTTAGAAATTGTAATGAAAATTAAATGGTTTAAATATGAACAACCAAATATGTTGAGGTCGATGTGACACTAAGCGCGCTACTGTAAGCGTTGTGGGTTCGATTTCCATTCGGGTAAATGAAATATTTAATGGTTTCATTTCCTCGCTCTGGTCTTATCAAAGTAAGGAAAGTAGTGGACAAAAGTGTCTTAATGAGAATGAAGTGTCATATGCAGGATACAGCGAGAAGCTGTAAAAATCTAGGTATAATTAAGGCCATCGCGGTGCAGATATACTGCACCTCACGGTTGTGAGTTCGATTCCTCTCGGGGAAATGATCATATTTATTTTGCCTTCTTCACTCTGGCAGACAAAGAGTTCGTCATACAACAATGTTTCAAAAATTGGATGGAATTGAACGGAGTGTCTTGAGAATAGATTCTCTCTTACTAATTTCAGTAACTATGACGAATTTAAATCAGCTTCACGCTGTATCCCGCACACAGCAGGGTAGGCAGAGGGAACCTAGTGTTAAGACACTCCGTTCCCCACTTTCTGCCGAATTCTGGAGGCATTGCGTGTTGAGTGGCAGAACTCAACGCCGCGCTTAACCTCGACACCAGAGCGAAGAAATGGAAATATAAATTTAAGTAAATATTTCATATCCTCGAGTGGGGATCGAACCCACAACCAGTCAGTGTTACAGTCATACCATGTGCCGCTGCACCTCGACTGGCCTCACGAATTTAATATAAAAATATATTTAAATTTCATTTCAAGAATCTCTTTAGACAACCATCTGCATTCTATAATATTCAATAATTTCTGTCCAGTCGCCCACCAGCAGGCACGCTTACAAACTAGATTGCAATACCCAATAATCGATATACCGCCAGAAACATCTCAAAGGACAAAACAAGCAAATCCATCCGGAAAATCGACTTCTCAAACGGAACCAGGAAAGGGCATAGAGATCTGTAATCAAACTACTTGTGCCAGCGAGGCTTTACTGTCACACGGGTCACAAAGAAGTTTGGACGATAATAAACTTATTTCTAGTAAATCTGTACCGCAATTGAAAACGCTGAAAATGATATACAAAAAAGATGATTTTATGTCTTAAATATATTTCAGTTTATTTTTGAAATAATATAATGTTTGTGGTCTTTTAAATTGTTTTAAACTAAGCTGGATTTATGAATATATTGTAATTTTACACATATTTTTTATTACTTTTACCCGATATACCATTACATAATCATGATCATCATCAACCAGTTTACGTCTTAACATCTCTAAAAGCACGTCACTATGCTAGATCTTCGACTATCAGAATCCACTATCACCAGCCACTTTACGTATGTCATTTCCTCCCACACACTTTTGTGGAGTGTCGAAACACTTACAAATATATAATTTTTCTTTAGTGGCAGTAACAACGGAATTACACATCACTAAAAAATCTACCGTACATAACGAGATTTCTATTATAGACTAGTAGTTGCCCCCAAATTTGTTTATGTCGACGTCATACGTGGTAGTTCCTTAAATTAGTGTGTAATAAAGGCAACAATTTGATTGCTATTTTTTTTAATTATTCTATTATAAATATTTAATTTAGGCCAGTAGTGGCCCAGGGGCACAGAGTGTGACTGTAAAATCGACGGGTTGTGGGTTCGATCCTCACTCGGTAAAATATTTACGTACATTTATAGTTTATTCTTCGCTCTGGTGTCGAGGCAAAGTGCGGCGTTGAGTTTCGCCACTCTAGACGCAATGCCTCCAGAATTCGGCAGAAAGTAGGGAACGGTGTGTCTTAACACTAGGTTCCCTCTGCCTACCCCACTGTGTGCGGGATACAGCGTGAAATTGATTTAATTTAATTTTTAATTTACAAAAACATTGTCTCTTAGATATAGATAATCAATATTTAAAAAAAAACGCAGTGATTTCTCACCAAACACTTCTCTCCATCCCCTGAGGGAGAATACGTGAAAATGAAGAAGAAATACTCAAACAAATACCAATTGTTCCATCAAAATCACTAAACGTGACGTATGACGTCGAGGACAAGGACGTATTATCTTAATAATTTCCCCAGCGGCCGCCTTTGCATGCTCGTTTGAACTAAGTGAATGGATCTACGTTCTTTTTCGTTGTTATCTATATATGTATATGTGTTTAATATGATATTAGATTATATGAGGACTTAGGAATTATATCTGATCTTATTTGATGCTGTGGTGCACTATTCTGTTTTTTAGATACCTTTTTTTGGTTGTGGATTCAACTTCTACGATGAAGACAAGGTAGTAAAGACACAGAAAAATTTTCATTTTTCTAATTCTGGTAACTAAATAAGCGCGGCGTTGAGTTCTACTATTCAACACGCAATGTCTTAAAAATTAAATATTAATGCGTGGGGAACAGAAAACTAGGTTGTTGTGAATTTAAAAAATATAACTTAAAATCAGCTTCACGCTGTATTCCGCACATAGCAGAGTATGCAGAGGGAACCTAGTGTTAAGACACTCCGTTCCCCCCTTTCTGCCGAATTCTGGAGGCATTGTGTGTTGAGTGACATAATTCAACTCCGCGGTTTGCCTCGATACCAGAGCGAAGAAATGGAAATATAAATTTAAATAAATATTTCATCTCCTCGAGTAGGGATCGAACTCACAACCAGTCGGATTTACAATCACACTTTGTGTCGCTGCGCCACGACTGGCCTCCATATATATGGGATATATTGTGAAACTAAGAAAATGCTTAAAATGTTATTTTATATAACGATTGATATTATTCATATTACTCACAGTGAAAATCGATCCTACACCCTCCGCGCAAAGTCAAATAAATCCTTTTTAAACCATGACAACGTTAAATTTTTGTACCATACAAAAACATTTATCATATTTACATGCATAAGTACAAAAGTAATTTCAACAAACATAAAAGGAACAAACAACAGAGTTCCTTGATGTGCGCGTCAGTTCTTCTCATTAGATACTGAATTTGAGAAGTTCGTGTAATTGATTTAGGAGTTATTTCCGTGTACACAGCCATACATATAATATATATTTCTTACTTGTGACCTTAATACTAATTGCTATAATTCAGAGGAAGATATTTAACTTTTTTTTAGATTTACGCAATAGGCAGACGAAACTTAGTGTAAAGACTATACTCCGCTTCCAACTCTTCATCCATTTTTCGAGAAAGAGCATAATGGAACTTAACGCCGCGTTTCGTCTTGTACCTACAGCGAGAAAATCTAAATAATTCATACCTCTTAGTGAGAATAAAAGTTGCGTAAAATCTTGATCTAATAGTAATCTTACAACTATAGTACTAATAATTGAAGTACAATACAAATAACAATAAAATATATATATACATATATATTATTTAAACTAAATTTCCCTTTTCAAATCAACAGTTACGCCACTTTGACATAAACCTCACAAACTGTTCTTTCTTTATTCAGAAGGAGTAATACTCCCAAGTTCCCAGCACTCAGGGTAAGCGCGGATTTTATTGCTGGACCCAAACTAACTTGGCTCTTCCCTTGCATTTGCATATTTAAGTCTACGCACGGCCAATACATAAACATAAGGTACAAAAAGCAGTTTTTCTAACATCTAAACACATCAAAATTAACAAATAGTTGTTAGCTATGAATGATTTTAAAGTAAATATATAGACGATAGATGAGCGTTTAGATCCGCTGCCGAGTCTCGGATTTCTCGAATTCGTGCGGAAAGCGAAAGAACGGACTTCTTTCTTCTGAGTGATGAGGAAAAAAAAAATTGATGAACTTTCAATAATAAAAAAAAATTAGGTATTAGTATTGTAATACAAGTTGAATCATCAAACTGTTATGTTAATATCATTGTTTTCAGTCCAGTCCAGTCCAAAATCTAGAGCACCCTGAAAAACTGGTCCTAATATACATAAAAATCAGCTTCATTCTGTATCACACAGCAGAATAGGCAGAGGGAACTTAATGTTAGGACACTCCGTTCCCCACTTTTTGCCGAGTGGGAGAAGAAATGGAAATATAAATTTAAGTAAATATTTCATCTCCTCGAGTGGGGATCGAACCCACAACCAATCGGTTTTACAGTCACACTTTGTGCCGCTGCGCCACGACTGGCCTCGGGCCTCTAATATACATACATACACCAAAAACAAAAACAAAAAAAACAAATAAAATATCGGCCATAATATAACGGGGTCGTAAAAAAAATATCCAATGACATACAATAATGAGATTCATGAGTAGATTGTGAGCATCAAATATTCACATGTGCGCGTCATCAGAATATTAAAAACTGTTTTGTGAGAAAGACAATTTCAGGTTCCATTTTCTCCCCTTTTCAATGGAAGTTATTGAAATAATGCGTGCGAAGATTTATTATCTGTCTTGTATGTATGTATGTTTTATCTGTATTCAGCGTTTTGTTAGATTTTTCTTCCGTTATCTGTATTAGATGTTATTTTACTAACATGAATTAAGATAACGTGATGACTTTAATCTAGCAAAGTAATTAATTTATAAAATATTTTAATAAAATAAAAGCCTCTATAAACGTAATGGTTGTGGGTTCAATCCCAACTCAGAGAGTAATACTTATTTAGAAAACGTATAAAAATTTGAACGTAGCGGGACTCGAACCCGCGCCTCCTGACAATCGACCAGGACCTGGTCGTTCAAATTTTTATACGTTTTCTAAATAAGTATTTTTCTTTCCTAAGTGTGGGATAACACTGTAAAAATGTTAAAAAATATGGGAGAGTGATTTTTGTTTCTCTATTCTAAAAAGTTAAATCACGTTGTTGTTCTCCTTGTTCTGTTGAACCCTGTAGTGAAACACGGGGCGTAATTATATCTTTAAATACGGGCCCCGTCTATGTGGCTGTTAATTTTAAATTATAATTAGAAAAAATAACTAAGCTAAGAGTTCTCCAATAGACCAACGGTAAAATATACAAAATACCTGGAGGTATTTGTAATCCCGATATTTCCCTAATCCCGTGGAACTAAACGCGACGGTTGTAGGTTCGATTCCCAAGCGGAGAAATAAAAAAATATACATATATTTTCATTTCTTGCTGTCGTAACGAGGCAAACCGCAACATTGAATTCTACCCACACGTACAATGCCTCCAGAGCTCGGCGGAAAGTAAAGAACGGAAGAGTCTTAATGGGAACGGAGTGTTCACACTAGTTTCTAAGGAAAATACTTATTTAGAAAACTTAAATTAATTTTTCTTTAATTTTTCTTTCCTAGGTGTGGAATAACACTTAAAAAACGTTAATAAAGTAGTTTCTAAGGTTCCCTCTGACTAACCTGCAATGTGCGGGATACTGCGTATAGCTACATACATAGTCTTTAATATAACATATTTACCACTGTTCCACTAATAAAAGCAACCAAGCAAACAAGTATCTATATATACTAAATAAAGAAAACGTATAAAAATTTTAACGTAGCGGGATTTGAACTCGCACATCTTTAGAAACCATCCAAAGCGTTCTTCTTCTTCGTTCTTAATAAATATTTTTAAGTAAAATATTAAAAGTAAATATCTATATAAATAAAAAAATCTCCCCTAACCAAGGCAAGAACAACATTACATAGTACACCTTTTAACAAAAACGCGACGTCGAAACGAGAACAAGAACTCTATTAAGAATTCCAAACAACTTTTTTCATTGATAACATGTTAAACGTGTCTACGGAGAGTGCCTTGCGTTTGTTCAGGACTACTCAAATAATCTATTTCTTTCCCAACTATCTTTACCATCACTATAAACATAATATTTCTTATCATCCACAAATTAAAGCTCAAAATCGATGAGCAACGATATTTCCAATTTGCCAATAAAAATTGTTTCTTTCATGTATGAAAGAATTAAAATATGATATCAATATTCGATGACATTAATAGCATTTGTCTTCTTTTTATTTGCTTGATAAATACAGACTGTAAATATATAAGAAAGGCCTCGGTTTACCTTCAACTGTTGTTTTGACATGATGTTTGTGTAACAATATTTGGTATTCATATTTGAATATGACAGAACGTATTGAGTGTCTGTTTTGGTTACTTCACGCTTTTTTAGGGTTCCGTTGCTGAAAAAGAGAAAAAAAACGGGACCTTTTTAGGCCGTTTTTATTATAGGTCAAGATTGAGAAATTTGTCTCAAGATCGCTTTGAAGATTAAGCTGATATTAGTATCGAATAGTTTAGTAGAGAACACAAAAATTTGTGAACAGAAGGAAAAGAAAAATTAAACCGCAAGTTCTTACTCCGCACAGCAGAGTAGATAAAGGGAACCTAGTGTTCCCCGTTAGACGCTACGTTTCCCCCACATTCCCAGTTTTCGAGACATTGCGTGTAGAGCAGCGGAACCTTAGCGGCTTATCGAATTATATGTCGTGAAATATGAATTTGTCACAGCCGCCTGTCTAGACACCTATTTCTTCGATTTGACAGTATTACCACCTGTAATAATATCTTTTTAAAATATTACTTATTGATGAAAATAACAATACAAAACATAACACAGAAAAATTGCGATTTCACAAGTAACTACTGTAACGAAATCAAACACCTCGAGGCTTTTACAGAACTTATATTACTTCCAGAGTAAAATACTATTAAGCTTGTACAATGTCCATCTTAAATTCTAATACAATATGTTATTCTAGAGGACCTCTTTCTTCTTCCGCTCCAAGTCTAAAAGTATATCTAATTGTTATATAATATTATTATATAGTTATTATAATTTTCCGACTACATAAGGCGTCATTTTATTAATGTTCCCAGATGACAGTTCTATATTAGTTATTTTTAAACATCTTTTTATTAAACAAAGAGGTTGATTTGCATTTTTATAATAAATTATCGCGAATATTAAAACTAATAAATATAAAATCATTACAGAACTAAGAATATAATAACTAGCATTCATTAATAACATATAATAACATTATAGAATAGGAGACCAGTCGTGGCGCAGAGCACAAAATGTGACTCTAAAATCGACAGGTTGTGGGTTCGATGAAATATTTACTTAAATTTATAATTCCCTTTCCTCGCTCTGGTGCCGAGGCAAAGCGCGGCGCTGAATTCCGCCACTCAACACGCAATGCCTCCTAAACTCAGCGGAAAGTGGGGAACAAAGTGTCTTAACACTAGGTTCCTTCTGCCTACCCTCTTGTGTGCGGGATACAGCGTGAAGCTGATTTATTTGATTAAGATGATTTATTTGGTGAAAAGATCACGCCCTTTTTTACAAAAGAAAACCGTGGTCTCCCGTACTTTTTCTATAGACCATCCATTATCAAATTAGAACCAAACTGACGTATCAATACCCAATAGTATCAAATTCGAACTAACTGAATTCAACGGAAGTATTTTATTTAAAGTCAATGTCGCAGCGGCCGCGTAATGAAAAAAGTTTCACTGAAGGCAACTGTTCCAGCAGTTTCGGTTCGTTTTCATCTCATACTTTTCATCTCGACGCGTGTTTTAGCGTTGAATTGGTAGAGCTGTTGAATTTTTATGATATTGTTAGGATTCCTTACTTCAAAAGGTAAAAACGGTACCCTTATAGGGTCACTTTTGTTTTTGTTTGTCTGTGTGTGTTCAGCTGACCATTTAATTCGATTTAGAAAACGTATAAAAATTTTAACGTAGCGAGATTCGAACCCGCGCCTTCTGGAAACCGACCGGGACCTGGTCGGTTTCCAGAGGCGCGGGTATTTTTCTTTCCTACGTGTGGAATAACACTGTAAAAATGTTAAAAATAATATCATATATTTAGATCTACCGTCCCTTGAAGCACAAAAAAAAATTAAAGTTCTTAGTCAATGCAATTAAAAACATATGGGATATGAACCGTCATCACGAAGTGAGAACTTCCAATATAAAAAAAATAATAAAAAAAGTTAAAATTTATAAATAATAACATACATTTGCAGTTCACTTCATAAAAAATGAGTGCACATGCCTGCGAACTTAAGTTTGTCAACTTTTATAAGTTGTACTTCCTATTGACCTACAATCCTGAAATTGGTGCGCAAGTCTCGGTGGGAGAGTAAACTGTTGTCGGCATTAATAAAATAATTTCAATTTGGATCGATAGAGAGAGAAATCGATTACATAGCGAAAATAATTCCCTACAGTGGAAATCAATCCCACAACCACCGCGTTCACATACAAAATATGATACTAGGTACTCTTTTTATTTCTAAAAAAACGTTTTTCTATTTGTTTAAGCTAACTTCTGCTTATACGAATTTTTAAAATTTTTCAGGACATTTTTAGTTTGCTGGTTCCATATATTAATCCGATATTATACCTTCGGATTATACAATATTTATGAGTATTATAAATTAAAATCCCTCGGCGCTCTGAGTTTGTGAAACTACTACACAGTTTTAGCCAATAGGAAGATAGAGAATGTAAGCTATACTTTAATTTATTTTGTAAAAAATCGATACGTTTTCGGATTTTATTTTAAGAATTACTGTTTGACATTCGTTGAGATATTTTCACGAATTTTAAATATTAGCAGCTTGCTGTTTCCCGCATAGCAGAGTAAGCCGAGGGAAGAGAGAAACCTAGTGTTACGACACTTCGTTTTCCATTTTTCTCCCAATTTTCCAAACATTGAATGTTGTGTGGCAGTTACAGTATGAAGTTATAAAAAAATGAATAACATAGTAATGCCAGTCGTGGTCCAGTAGCACAAGCGTGTGACTGTTAAAGCGATTGGTTGTGGCCCGATTCACACTCGAGGAAATGAAATATTTAACATTTTCATTTCGTCGGTCTCGTGTGGAGGCAAAACGCGGCGTTGAGTTCCGGCACTCAATACGCAATGCCGCCATAATTAAAAAACTAAGCTTCCTCTGTCTTTCTTGCTACATTCAAAGTATAGAGTGAAGGAAGCTGATAAATAATAAAAATAAATAATAAATGGGATAATCGTAAATGCAAACAAAAGTTCCTTATTCCAATGAAATTTTACCTTAGAAGAAATATTAGAAACCTTTTACCCCAACGCCATCTATCTTTTAATGGATGATTTACTTGGAAATGTCTTAAGAATCTTCAAACAATCTTTATTTCTTAGAAGTTGCAAAAGCTTCTCAAAGATGGTGCCCTTAAGTGTTGGCTTGTTTATTTTGTATGACTTTCTTTAATGTAAACTTTGTGTATATATTTGTATTGCTTTTAAGTGGCGGAGTTCAACGCTGCACTTTATCCTCAAGAACGAGGATATGAAAATAGCTCAATTATAATTATTTCCCCCAATGAGCATCGAAGCCACAACTATTACGTTTTTATAAAGTCGGTAAATACGAGTATATATGTACATATAAAATTCATTTCCAGGGTATTTATCTATACTATCATACTAATATAATAAAGCAGACGAGTTTGTTTGCTTGTTTAAACGTTAAGATCTCTGGAACTACTGGACGGATTTACTTTTTTTTTGTATAAACGTTACTTCCTTGGAGAGCTATAGGCTATATTACATTACGGTTACTCCTGGTTACACTTTGCTGGGTGCAGGTACGGTCTAAGTTATCCTTAAATAACGAAATAACAATAATAAGAAACGCCATCGAATTATTTTAACCACGAGCGCTGCAGAAATAATTAATTTTATGTAAGTAGATTGTACTACAAAAACATTTAATTTCATAAGTTCTAAAATAAAGCCCGCGACACCGTAAACATATTTTTTATAAATTAGTAAGGCAGTAAGTAACAATAAGGCATTTTATGAAAAAAAAAAAATTGCAAGTGATATTTCAAGGGTTTTATTATTTGACAAAGATATTGAAAATTATTTGATTATCAAAGAAATTTTATGAAGATAAGCTATTGGCTTTTGTAGTACGAAAGTTGGAAGAATTACGAATTTCTCTTTTCGAGAAAATGTAAAATTCAAATAATTCAACGTTCTGTTTACGGCCGCAAGCCTAGGCTCGAGTCCCGCGGGGAGCGCCCTTGCCGCCGATGACATCCACGGAGCGCTTGCACTTTCTCAGAATTATGAAAAATATTTGAATATATGAATTATACAATCAATCAGTCGGCAAATGCATCATAATAAAAGAATTATAGGTGGTATGCGGGCGAAGCGGCGAGTGGGCGGCTAGCTTCTAATAAAAAAGGACTCGAAAGTACTAGATGCTGTTTATTTAATATGTCTTTTTTTTATGAATATATTTGACATGTATATATTTGAGTGGTGAAACCCAACGCCGCACTCTGGTAGAAACTAGAGCGACTAAATGTAAATATTTTTACTATAACCATTTCCCCGATTGGACATCGAAGCAACTACCACCAGGCTTACAGTCCCACTGCGCCACGAGAGCCTTAATATTCTGGTGCACCTAGTATATAAATTCAGCTCGAGGGTATTTCTATTAAGAAATCG
The DNA here is from genome assembly GCA_021202915.1 of Heliconius himera. Classification (NCBI taxonomy): domain Eukaryota; kingdom Metazoa; phylum Arthropoda; class Insecta; order Lepidoptera; family Nymphalidae; genus Heliconius; species Heliconius himera. The sequence goes on from JAJHJA010000305.1 coordinate 236,654, forward strand.
CTAAAAGTTTAATAGTAGTTGCGTCGATTGCTTCGTATGGCTTTTATTCTGTGCATGCCTCGTGTATATTTTTGTGTGACGGAACTCAACGCCGCACTCTGGTACAAACCGAAGCGGGTGAATAAAAATCTTTCTATTATAATCACTCGCCCGAATGGGTATCGAAGCAACTACCATCGCTCTTACAGTCCCAACTACATAAATTCAACTCGAGGGTATTTCTAATAAAAAAAGAGCTTCAAAAGTTTTATACACATGCAGTTCGGTCGTTTATTTCGTATGGCTTTCTTTTGATGCAAAGCTTGCGAATATTTTTGACTTATTTTCCACTTTCAAAAGAAAAACTCGCTTTATTTGTGTGTGAAGTGTATTTTTTATATATATTTCTCCTTGACTTCACGCTATATTTTACAAACTAGGATGGCCTTTTCACGTTGTTTACTTCACAAAAATTTACTATTTACTATTTTTAATAAAAACTTATAAGCTTTTATTTGACTTGCCGTGTTTGTATGTGTGTTTGTGTGTATGTGAAAACTTGTAAACTCAATTAACCCCACTTTTCAGTGTTCAATTAATGAAATTTGGTTTACTATAATCAATATTGTTGTTAATTCAAAATGGCCGCGTCAACAAAATGGCGGATCACAATTTTTTGCACAAGCCATCTATTATGGGTATTAACTGAAAGGGATTGTTGTAAAATACAATAGGTACACCATGACAGAAAACCTAGAAAGCTTGTTTTTAAAAAGGTTTTTTTATAGTTATTATGTTTACCTCCACGCACGGTGGAGTCGAACGAATCTACTTTCAAATCGAAATTCAAATTCGAATTCTTCAGGAATTGCGTACTGAATGGCGGAACTCAACGCTGCGCTTTACCTCGAAACTAGAGCGAAGAAAATTTAATATTTAATTCCCCCGATTGGGAATCGGACCCACAACTTGTCGTTTACAGTCGCACACTTGTGCTCCTGCGCCACTAATAGTGCTAAGACACTAGGTTCCCAGATTTCACTATTAGGACACTTTCATTTCCTACATTCCGTTGAATTCTGGAAGCATTGCGAGTTGAGTGGAGGAACCTAACGCCGCGATTTATAATGAAACTTCTCAACTTTTTTAAAGTTTTGTTTAAATGAAAAAGGTTTGATTTTTTCAAATGTAACACGTGTTTCAATTGACAGTGAAAGTCAAAAGCTTTACGTGTCAAACAGTTTTATTGAAATGGATACAAATATATTCAAATTATATTTTGTTGTTTAGTATTTAAATGATCGAACTGACCGGAGGTGTGGTTATTTTACTAGCTACAGAAATATATGCATATTTTACAAATGGTTTACGCCCGCAATTTTTGTAGATGTCAGCTTCACGCTGTATCCCGCACACAGCAGGGTAGGCAGGGGGAACCTTGTGTTAAGACACTCCGTTCCCCACTTTCTGCCGAATTCTGGAGGTATTGCGTGTTGAGTGGCAGAACTCAACGCTCGACACCAGAGCGAAGAAATGGAAATCTCCTCGAGTGGGGATCGAACCCACAACCAGTCGGTTTTGCAGTCACACCTCGTGCCGCTGCGCCACGACTGGCCTCAATTTGTATAGAATTTTTGTAGATGAGATGGAAAAATTGTCTGTTCCCATTGCCCTAGAAATTTCGAGAAATCTTCTCTTATCAGGGGAGCATCCCTACACATACATTTCTACTTTAGGTATAAATCTAGTGGTTTAGCATGTACGTGAAAGCGAAAAAATTCAAAAATATTTTTGTTTTCAAGTTCTGGTCTCTTCAGTAAAGAACGTCTTGTTTGTCTGCTCACTCTTCCTGCTAAATAAGAAATTCGCGTAAAGATAAAAAACAAATATAACCTTACATTTGTAATTTTTTAGCTTTTTTTAGTTTCTTTTAACCGAACTGTATACGCGACGGCTATGGGTTCTATTCCCGCTCGGGGAATGAAATATTTAGTATTTTGATTTTTTCGCTCCGGTAACTCAACACACAATGAATTCCAGAATTCGCCGGAAAGTGGATAATGTACGAATTTCAATTCTGTGTCTTCACATTAGGTTCCCAGGTTTCACCTGCCTTCCCTGCTATGTACGGGATACATTTTAAAGTTATAAAAAGCCCTGTACCTCTAAATGAGGGAATTTGAACTCATAACCACTGCTGCACAAAAGGAGTATTATATATTATTGTGTTTATAATATTTATATTATATATAAATTAAGATATCTCTATCTCTATCTATACTAATATTATAAAGAGGTAAGATTTGTATTTTTGTATGTATGTATGTATGTATGTTTGTATTGTTTTCACACGACAACTACCGGACCAATTTCAAAAATTCTTTCGCTATTAGGAAGCTGCATCTTCACCGTCCCACATAGGCTATATTACATTTTCAAAAAAAATAGGGATCCCTAAGAAAAATGCAATAATGTAACCCAAGGTGTGAAGAAATTGATCTAAAAATTTTTATCATCGCGTGCGCTGCGAAAACTATTGATGATAGAACAAAATAATGTTCTACAGTATTATAGAACGCATCAATATCTATAAAAAAGTCCACGATACCATATGTCCAACTACTATAGTTATGACAATATAACTACATTTTTATATTTTATAAGTTGATGAAAGTGCCGGCAATAATCAAACCATTTTATTCATACCTCTGCATTAATCCTTATTCTATTAAATGATATTTTATTAAAGATAATTTCAATATGTGTAAAGTACTTTTTACATTAACAAAATCGGACAATCCATTCAAAATATATAACGAATTTAAAAATATCACTCTAAAGAAAATCATGAAATTATTATTTCATAAAAAATACGGAGTGTAGCCTCGCGCACCATAGCGAGTAAGTAACTCTGCAGGGTGGGGGGGAAGTTGCATCGATATCACTAACATTATGAAGACAACCGATTAGGTGTTTTTTTTCTTTATTTGAATTGAATAGGCCCTGAAACTACGGGGCCGATTTGGAAAATTCTTTTACAATTGGGCGATTAACGTATAAAAAAAATACCAAAAAAACCTTATATCGCGTACGCTGTGGAAGTTATTGACAATAGGGCAAAGTAATTTACTAAAATTTTATAGAAGACATATCACACAAAAAACACAATATCTACAAAAAAGATTACGATACCATGTGTAACTGTTACAGTTATGCCACTAATTTTCAAAGGAAAATGTGCAAGAACAGAGCCGCCATCGAAGGGCAGAGGGACATCTCAAAATATATGTATTATTGTGAAAGCATAAAAAGAGTGTGTAGTTTCTCTATAGATTATAAATCATAAGAAATCTGCCGCCTGTATTAGTGATAGAATAAAACATTGTCTTATCTCTATATATTATAAAATAAGAACGCCTTCCGCCTCTGTCTGCCCTTTCCGAACTCTCCCAACTCTCCCATCTCTCCGATCTCTCCCAACTCTCCCATCTCTCCGATCTCTCCCAACTCTCCGATATCTGCGAGCTCTCCGAACTCTCCCAACTCTCCCAACTCTCCCAACTCTCCCAACTCTCCGAACTCTCCGAACTCTCCGAACTCTCCCAACTCTCCCAACTCTCCCAACTCTCCCAACTCTCCCAACTCTCCCAACTCTCCCAACTCTCCCAACTCTCCCAACTCTCCCAACTCTCCCAACTCTCCCAACTCTCCCAACTCTCCCAACTCTCCCAACTCTCCCAACTCTCCCAACTCTCCCAACTCTCCCAACTCTCCCAACTCTCCCAACTCTCCCAACTCTCCCAACTCTCCCAACTCTCCCAACTCTCCCAACTCTCCCAACTCTCCCAACTCTCCCAACTCTCCCAACTCTCCCAACTCTCCCAACTCTCCCAACTCTCCCAACTCTCCCAACTCTCCCAACTCTCCCAACTCTCCCAACTCTCCCAACTCTCCCAACTCTCCCAACTCTCCGAACTCTCCCAACTCTCCCAACTCTCCCAACTCTCCGAACTCTCCGAACTCTCCGAACTCTCCGAGCTCTCCGAGCTCTCCGAACTCTCCGAACTCTCCGATATCTCCGATATCGGAGAGATTCTCCGATCTCTCCGATCTCTCCGATATCTCCGATATCGGAGAGATTCTCCGATCTCTCCGATCTCTCCGATATCTCCGATATCGGAGAGATTCTCCGATCTCTCCGATCTCTCCGATATCTCCGATATCGGAGAGATTCTCCGATCTCTCCGATCTCTCCGATCTCTCCGATCTCTCCGATCTCTCCGATCTCTCCGATCTCTCCGATCTCTCCGATCTCTCCGATCTCTCCGATCTCTCCGATCTCTCAGAACTCTCCGAACTCTCAGAACTCTCAGAACTCTCAGAACTCTCAGAACTCTCAGAACTCTCCGAACTCTCAGAACTCTCCGAACTCTCAGAACTCTCCGAACTCCCCGAACTCTCCGAACTCTCCGAACTCTCCGAACTCTCCGAACTCTCCGAACTCTCCGAACTCTCCGAACCGGAGGGTTCGGAATTAGAGAGAGAATTTACGTTCGTAAAAAGGAGTTTTTGAAAAAAAAGGAGTTTTTTAAAAAAAAAAACGTAAATTTTTTTTTATTATTATTTATAATATATAAAATAATATAACGTGTTATAAATAAATAACGTGTTATAAATAAATAACGTGTTATAAATAAATAACGTGTTATAAATAAATAACGTGTTATAAATAAATAACGTGTTATAAATAAATAACGTGTTATAAATAAATAACGTGTTATAAATAAATAACGTGTTATAAATAAATAACGTGTTATAAATAAATAACGTGTTATAAATAAATAACGTGTTATAAATAAATAACGTGTTATAAATAAATAACGTGTTATAAATAAATAACGTGTTATAAATAAATAACGTGTTATAAATAAATAACGTGTTATAAATAAATAACGTGTTATAAATAAATAACGTGTTATAAATAAATAACGTGTTATAAATAAATAACGTGTTATAAATAAATAACGTGTTATAAATAAATAACGTGTTATAAATAAATAACGTGTTATAAATAAATAACGTGTTATAAATAAATAACGTGTTATAAATAAATAACGTGTTATAAATAAATAACGTGTTATAAATAAATAACGTGTTATAAATAAATAACGTGTTATAAATAAATAACGTGTCTTTTTTATTATTTTTTTAAATTTAATTATTTTTTTATATTAATTATATTTTTATATTTTTATATTAATTTATATTAATATTTTTTTTAAGGTTTAGGTAATTCATAACATTGGCTCTTACGTGAGTGATATTCGTAATTCTTTACGAAATGTATGTATTTTGTATTTATTGACATGTTGTTGCCACTATAAATAAATATTGTGTTAGTAATATTAAATAAAACTACTTTTATTAATCAGTTACATGGATTTTAGTAGTTTTGTTCTACTCACATGTGAACACATGACATATGTACAAAAAGCAATTTTAACATAAATACTTTTAGCAAGGTAGTTTCAAATAGTAGCTGAAGGCATAAATAACTGAATGATTTCTAAAGTAAGCAATTACAAATAGGTATTAACCACATTCATAACTACGATAATAATTGATTAACTAAATAATCAATTACCCGAATAGTCGAGGTTATGTGGCAGAGTACGAGTAGTACTCTGAACCACACCAGAGCCAAGACTTCACGTAGGTAATTATAAATAGGTCTTAACCACATTTATAATTAAAATAACAATTAATTAATCAAATAATTAATTGTCCAAACAGTCGAGGTTAGCCAGTGGTGCAGCACGAGTAGTGCTCCGACCCACACCAGAGCCAAGACTGAATGTACAACGCCCGTGCAGCCTTTTATATCATCGTTCACAAATAAGTTGCAGGGTAGAATAATAAGAATTGATGACGCAATCGCGTCATAGTGGCGTGACTCCTGTACTCAAAGCATAAATTGCGCAGAAAGTGAAAATCTTAAGTTTTCAATTATTGTTTGTGTGATGACAGAAAAAACTCGACAAAGATTTCAATATTTAATATTCTGCAATATAAGTTGAAACTTTCTCAAGCAGCTACGTAGTTCTTGCAATTTATGTATGACAGATTTGTTATTGTATTAGTACTAATATGTAATCTATATTTTAACCCGGAATTTATGTAGGAAAAATTACGTTTGCAGTGTGCGCGCAATTACAGTTTACCTAGACAAATAGGAAATAAATAAACATTTTTCTTTTAAATATGACTATTCTTGCAAGCTCAATCAAATTAATTCCAAAAGACTTAAAATTACAATGCACAACAGCGTGGATAACCAAACTAAAAAACTATTCATTTTGATGGTTCTGTACCTCAAAAGAAAAAAACAGAATCCTTATAGGATCACTTTGTTGTCCGTCTGTCCGTTTTTAATTGTCATTATAAATGCATAACGCAGGCCATACACAGCTGTATCGACTCATGTTTCATTTATCCCTTACACAGCATTATCCCTCCATTCCCACCAAAAAACTCTCTCTGTATCTGGTCTAGGGCAGGTACACAGTCCTGGGGCCAAGGGGCGCACCCATATTGATGGTTGCCGCTCGAGACCACGGCCAGATGGCCTTGATGCCGTTCCCCAGCGCCAGAAGAAAGGAGCTGGACTAGAGAATGCTTCAATGCTAGCTCTTTAGTAAAGTAGGTTTAGAAACAATTGCACATATTTTGGAGCTCTTTAAATAATCATCAATCATCAATCTTTCGTTCATCAATCTTTCGTTTAAATATTTTTAAATAAAAGAATAATAGGTACACTACCTATGACGTTGTTTATGATTTTTACCATTTAAGTATTCTGTTGTTTGTGTCGTTTGTTTAAGTAACGCAATTCAGTATATTAGATAAATAATTCAGTAGTTTAAGCGGGCGAAGCCGCGAGTGGGTCGCTAGTATCTTATAAAATAAGAACGCATTTCGTCTCTGTCTGGCCTTTCTAAGCGATCTTCTTCTAAACCACCCAACGGATTTTGATGTGATTTTCACCATTAGGTAGAGTATTTCTCAGGGAAGGTTTATATATGGTTTATTATATGTATATTTTATTGTAATTTGACATAAATATGATAAATGTGTATAAAGTCCTAAAGTTGAGACACTTTCACGCATGCGCTGCTTTAATGGTAAGTCCTACATGAAAACAATGTACTAGAGTATTATTCCTCTTAATAAGATCTACAAAAAAGTCAGCGACAGCATATTTGTATCTTCTAAGGATAACATACAGTGAGCATATTTCTGTCTAAAAATAGTAATTTGAATATATTTTTAATTGTGAGGGATGTTTGTCCATAATGCTATCAATCCTTATCCTTTTAAATAATTTATTAATTTTCTACGTTAAACGAAGATAAAATTTGCTCTTTACACTAATTGCAAATTACGAATAGTTTTAGAGAAAAACGCATTTAATTGTTGACACATCGCGCCGGGTATAAACCGCAGATTTGGCTCATGTTTCGTTTATCCCTTACTCACAAAGCATATAAATAAGTATATTAGTTACGTTGGCCATTTAATGTAGATCAAAACTGTCTTTTACTGTTTTTCATTTTAATAAGTACTTTAGAAGTTGTTACAATATCAAAAAATCCTTGCTGCGAAACGGCTCGCCACACGCCATGCGTCCCCCCGCGCCCCGCGACGCGTCCGCCGCGCCCGTCTCCCCGCCTGCCTCTGTAGCGAAGTAGATTTAGATGCGATTGTACGTATTGGATAATTAGAGTTTAATGTATTATTTCAGCGGGATATACTTAGTTTCATCTTTTTTCATTAATAGAATAGTAGGTTGTCTTTTGTTTATCATTTCTTTCGTTTAAGTATCCTGTTGTTTATTTTGTTTACTTCTGTTCTTTTATTTTTTTTTTTACTTTTTTAAACATTTCCTTTTTTAATTTAATTATGCCACGAAAAAGTCGTTCATAGGTCGTAGAACAAGAAATGCAAATAAAAATCGTTTAAGTCTTACTAATGAAAGCGTAGAGGAGACGGAAATTAGACGGTAATTTAAATATATTTTCTTATTGTAAGGGATGTGTGTCCATAATGATATTAATCCTTATCCTTTAAATAAGTTATCAATTTTCTACGTTAAACAAAGATAAACTTTGCCCTTTACAATATTTCGTAATTACAAATAGTTTTAGAGGCCGGTCGTGGCGCAGCGGCACGAGGTGTGACTGCAAAACCGACTGGTTGTGGGTTCGATTCCTACTCGAGGAGGTGAAATATTTACTTAAATTTATATTTCCATTTCTTCGCTCTGGTGTCGAGGTTAAGCGCGGCGTTGAGTTCTGCCACTCAACACGCAATGCATCCAGAATGCGGCAGAAAGTGGGGAACGGAGTGTCTTAGGTTCCCTCTGCCTACCCTGCTGTGTGCGGGATACAGCGTGAAGCTAATTTTTTTTTTTACAAATAGTTTTAGAGAAAAGCTATATCGACTCATGTTTAACCTTTACTTTCAGTATATATATAAGTATATTAGTTACCTTTTGGCCATTTAATATAGATTAAAATGTTCGTCGCCAAGCTGTTCGAGAAGTTATTCCTCTCACTTCTCCAGTCGCACATCCACCCTCAAGCGAGCAGTTTGGCAAGCGGGTATACCACTCTGGTTATACTACGCCGCAACAGCGATCAACCGAAAGGAGAGTGCAATAGGAGTTTTCTTCGACGTAGCGCGCGTATTCGACCGCGTTGGCACCCGGGCCTACTTCATTAAGTGCTCAGAGCCGGCACCCCCCAGCACGTCGCGCATGTCTTTGCCTCCCTGCCTCAGTGACAGGACATTTTGCGTGAGAGTTGAGAGTTCGAGGTCTAGCAGCGACTCGATCGCTGCCGTTGTTCCCCAGGGCAGCATTTTATCACCTGCTCTCTACGCACTATACACTGATGACATCACAACGCCCTAGCGAGTATCACTCAACGAGAAATCCTGCAGGTGGTCCAGAATCTCATCCTCCGTCGAGAGACACCACGCATCATCGCAACATAAAAATAGAAAGCCTGGAGGTACATATTGGTCGTCTCGCGTCCAACGCATTCCGCTGCGCCAATGCACCTAAGGAGCAGCACTCCGTGGTATACCCGGCCGAGGTCAGACGTAAGACTACTTCCGAGGGACTTTCTATTCTCCTCCAAATCCGACTTATGAGCCTTGGATTGAACCTTGGTCGTTTAAGATGGGCCTCCCTCAGAAAATCGAGGGTCTCTCCTGACTGAGTTGACCGCCTAGATGGCATTTGATAAACCTTCCAATTTCATACTGTGTCAACGCCCAGATGTCGTTCGGAGCTACTACGGAGATGGACTAGAGAATGCTTCAATTCTGCGCCTGACTCTATAGCAAAGTTAATTTAGAAGCGATTGCACGTATTTTGAAGTTATCCAATAATTATAATGTATTTCAACGCGACATAGTTGGTTACATTTTTCATTTAAGTATTTTTGGGTAAGAGAATAGTAGGTAGTCTGTTGTTTATAATTTCTTTCGTTAAAGTTTTCTGTTGTTTGTGTCATTTATTTAAGTGTGTTTTTTTAAACAATTGGAACATCCTTATTGGAACTACGAAAATGCGGGGTTGCATTAAGGTTTAAATAATTTTCACATTAGTAATCTTAAGTGTGTTGCAAACATAGGTACATTACATCAATAATTCAGTAGTTAAAGCGGGCGAAGCCGCAAGCGGGTCGCTAGTTTTATATAATATCCGTATTTCCATTTAAGCGAAATAAATTTTAATTTGTTATTATAACATATATTTTTTATAATAAAATGTTAATAAACGCAACCGAATATCGACCGCAGCCAATTTAGTTTTGTAAAGGAATTTAATTGAATCACGATGACCACTCTATGGCATAGTGAATGGTGATAATTGTATTATTGCGAATAGGTCGTACGTTTGTTTTTTTATGAAGATTTTATACGTTTTTATAAATATTTATAATAGGTTCGCCTGTAATAAGATTTGGGCCTATTAGTGGCGCAGGAGCACAAGTGTGCGACTGTAAACGACAAGTTGTGGGTCCGATTCCCAATCGGGGGAATTAAATATTAAATTTTCTTCGCTCTAGTTTCGAGGTAAAGCGCAGCGTTGAGTTCCGCCATTCAGTACGCAATTCCTGAAGAATTCGAATTTGAAGTGATTTATGGGAAATGGACTGTCTTAACACTAGGTCCCCTGGTTCTTTCTGGACACCCTGTCATTGAGTGTGGGGAACACTCAATGACAGGGTACACTCCCCAAGGAATCTACGTGCCAAATTTGAATATTCTACCTCGCGTCGTTTCGGCTGTTAGGTGTCTGTCAATCGTCAGCAACAGAAAAGTTTTATAAATATAGATTTTAATCCACACAACACGCAAAAATTGGGCGGAACGTGGGGTACGGAGTATTTGAGCACTAGAATCCCTTTGCCTACTCTGCTTTATACGGGATACAGCATGAAACTAAAACAAAATTGCCAATATAATACTATTTTAATAAAAGCTAGTATAATATATAATGTAGGTCATATTAAAATCGAAAATATTAAAACTATTTTTAGAAATCGTGGCCTTTAGCACTCTTTTATTTTTACACTTTTTTACAGGCAGAAAAAAATATATGAAAATAATCGATATGTCATTTTGTACGTTCTTTTACAATATAAAGAGTGGGCACCACCACCAATGCGTAAAAGCTGTTATACAATAGACGTTACATTTGAATTAAAACTCCAAATACTTTATATTAGGGACAAATTAACTACAAATAAAAATTATAGTCACTTTTGTTAAAATAGGATCGACTCTCATTTTTTCCACTCCCTTAGGAATTCCCATAAATCCTTCTCTTAGACTCCCCAAGGAACCTACGTGCCAAATTTCAGCTTTTTGTTGGCCCAGTTGTTCCGGCTGTGCGTTGAGCTGTCAGTAACTCAGCTAGTAACTTACGTATATATAAATCATCTTCACGCTGTATCCCGCACACAGCCGGGTAGGCAGAGCGAACCTAGTGTTAAGACACTCCGTTCTCCACTTTCTACCGAATTCTGAAGACATTGCGTTGAGTGGCAGAGCTCAACGCGGCGCTTAGCCACGACACCAATCGAAATATAAATTTAAGTAAATATTTCATCTCCTCGAGTGGGGATCGAACCCACAACCAGTCGGTTTTACAGTCACACTTCGTGCCTCTGCGCCACGACTGTATATATGCAGTCAGCCCTGCAGTGTGCGGGATACAGCGTGAAACTGAAAAAGAAAATTTAGACAAATAATTAATGATATAGTTTCTGTTTATTAATATAAAGAGAAGAAAGAATATTTTGTTATTTTTTTATTTATTTACATATTACAACTATAGGCAGAGAGAACATAATACTCCCTTCCAAACTTTCTGCCCAATTTTCGAAACATTGCTTATTGAGATGTGGAACACAACGCCGCACTTTGTCTTATTACGAGAGCGAAGCAAATGAAAATAATTGATTTCCCCCATTCTGAATCAAACCTACGAACGTTGCGTTAACAGTCACACGCTAAATCACTGTGGCACGACGGTTCATCTCACTAAATGAACTTTGTACTGTTTTACGGAACCTGATATTGAGCTTATGTAACCAGATTGAGGCAACACTGGTACTTTAAATGTAAACATGCCTTCGTATGAAATTTCAGTGTTTTTAGATACATTTTTTCACGCTGTATCCCGCATATAGAGGAGTATTCAGAGGGAACCTGGGAACCTAGTGTTGAGAAGTGTCTCAAAGGGAACAGAAGTGTGTTAATGGAGAGTGCAGTGGCACTCTCCATTAACACACTTCTGTTCCCATTTTTCGCTGAATCCTCAAGGCATTGCGTGCTGAGTGGCCAGAGCGAGGAAATCAGAATATTACATTCCCAACAGTGGGAATCGAACCCACGACCGCAGCATATACAGTCGCACGCTTGTACTTGTATATAATTTTATTTTATTAAAATATATTTATGTATGTAAATAAAATATACGCACAAACTAAAATAACATTAGATAGTAATGATAGCCTCAATATATAATTATGACTTGTCCGTTAAAAGTGAAATTTTACGTTATATATACTTATTGAATGAGATGGCGGTGTCCGAGATACGGAGACTATGTATTTATTAAAATACCAGACAAAATAATTTCATTTTTTTTTATGTGATAACAGAAGAGAATAATTTCAGAATATTTTTATATGTGATAATAGAACAGAATAAATTCAGAATATTTTTTTATGTATAATAATAGTAGATGAGAATATTTTCAGAATATTTTTTTTCTTGTTACACGCTGTATTCCGCATACAGCGAAAGGCAGATCCTAGTGATAAGACACTTCTTTTCTCATTTTCCGCAGAATTCTGGAGGCGTTGCATGTTGAGTGACAGAACTAAACGCTGTACTTTGCCTCGACACCAGAGAAGAAATGAAAATATGAAATATTTCATTTCAATATTACTTTCGCGTTTACAGTCACACACTTGTGCCTCTGCGCCACGACTGGCCTCGTCACATTTTTTTTACTGTAATATATTAAGCAGGATACGCAGAGAATAGATAAGAGAGAGAATTCAGTAACAAATTATGTTACTGAGTTAGCTTATTAATAATCTGCTTCTTAGCACGTAAGTCTCTAATGAGACTTACGTGCTAAGAAGCGGAACTTAAAGCCGCCTTATCTAACCCAATCGAAAGAACAAACAAATTGTTTGCTCATAAATCTGAGATCGAGCTTGAGATAATTTTCATTCATAGATATATAATTTATGACTGAAAACGTTTAAAACTGAAAACAGCATCTCAAGATCAATCTCAAACTCGAGAGCGGTTTTGTAAACACGAACCTTAGTGACGTAATAAATATTTTAAAGTTTCAAACAAACATGGTCACCCTACCACGCGAGTTTTGTAACTACCTAGTGAAAGTAAGCTTCTCGTTCTCTACAACCCGTCAGAACGATACCTGACACACGATGGTGAGTGCATTTTACTTATTATTAAAAAATATTAAATTAACTTCACGCTGTATCCCGCACACAGCAGGGTAGGCAGAGGGAATCTAGTGTTAAGACACTCCGTTCCCCACTTTCTGCCGAATTCTGGAGGCATTGCGTGCTGAGTGGCAGAACTCAACGCCGCGCTTAACCTCGACACCAGAGCCAGGAAATCGAAATATGTATCAGCTTCACGCTGTATCCCGCACACAGCAGGGTAGGCAGAGGGAACCTAGTGTTAAGACACTCCCGTTCCCCACTTTCTGCCGAATTCTGGAAGCATTGCGTGTTGAGTGGCAGAGCTCAACGCCGCGCTTGACCTCGACGCCAGAGCGAAGAAAATGGAAATATAAATTTAAGTAAATATTTCATCTTCTCGAGTTGGGATCGAACCCACAACCAGTCGGTTTCGCAGTCACACCTCGTGCCGCTGCGCCACGACCGGCCTCACTTATTATTATTATTATATTAATTATTAATTTTCGTTTCTATTTATCTATTATTAATAAGGTGAGTTAATTATTTTATTTATTTAGTGCTTTATTTAGTGTAGTAGGTAATTGTTGGTGAAATTTGTTATTTGAAATGTTTGGAAACAGTGAGATAATAAACAAAATATTATAAGCGTCCAGTTCCATCGCTCAACACGCAATGCCTCGAGAATTTGGCAGAAAGTGGGGAACGGAAGTATCTTAATATGAAGGGAGTGTCATAACACTAGGTTCCTTGGTTCCCTCTGCCTACCCTGCTTTTTGTGCGGGATGCAGCTATTGACACGTCCTCTCCGGTTTTCTTTATCGAGATTAGCTAAAATAACCTAGCTCTAAAACGTTCCTTTCGCCCATTTTTGACATGTAATATACATGTTTTGTGCCGGAACTCAAGGTGTAATGGTGCGCTGTGTTGGTTAATATCGCAAAAGCGAACGTGTTTTTAATATTTTTTTCGCTGCATCCCGCACATAACAGGGTAAGTAGAGGGAACCTGGAAACCTGATAGCACACTCTGTTTCCGTTCTCAATTAAGAACGAATCACGCTTTGTTAAATTTTTCTTATCCCCGAGTGAGAATCAGATGGTGTAATATTGTAGTGTTTACAGTTTGGAACTGTAAACCCTACAATATTACACATGACTGGCCTTTAAAATGTATAAGTATGTAATTAAGATATTTTATCTTTAAATATTGCACATTTTTCGAGTGTGTTTCGAACCTAAAACTAGGGGTTTTAGGTTCGAATCGATTAGTGGTTAATTTCAAAATATAGTGTCAAGATATTTTTTTATATGTAAATATTCATTAAATATTTCATTTCATTTTATTTAGATCTTCAAATGTCTAGACTTCAGACAGTATAAATGTTAATTAAAACAATCATATGAATAAACTAGCGGCTCGCCCACGGCTTCGCCCGCTTAAAATACATGATTACTGATTTAATAAGCACAATCGATTGACAACTATAATGACTTCTAATATGATTTTTTTTACGACATTATCGTCAAAGAATTTTTGATTGTTTTAAATAAAAAAATAAGACCATTGTTGATATTTGATATTTATAAAATATACATAAAGCTAATTATGTATTACACGTATATATTTTTGTAACTTTATGTTCTTTTTACCTATATAATATACGTCTCATCATAATTCTAAAACTCTGTTAAATGTGCTGATGTCAGTGAATAATTTAATTTAGGTTGTAGGATTCATAATATTCTTTGTAAAATAACTGTATTAATTGCATATTAACTCCTGTACAGTTTTTAAATTAGTTACATATATTATATGAACGAACCAACCAAAATATCTTTGTATTTACTTGATATTTCTTTCAAGATCGTTCTTTATCTCTGTGTTGAATTAATTACGACTTAAACTTAACTGTTATGATTAATGAAGGTAATCTCCACTAACAATTCAATTTTGTTTACTTTATTGTATAAAATATTATATAATAGTGCTTCAAAAATATATATTTTTATCAACAATCATATAACCCAGACGTTTCGAACGTCATTCTTTAGCCAGGGTCATACCAGCGCGATTTCTATATAACATTCGCTGGCAAGCTAATGCCTTGAGTTCATTCAAATGACGATAACTTTTTTTTTAATGAACCGATTTTGATGAACCAAACTTTAGAACCTAAGTTGAGTTAAAACAAAGCAATTGGTGAAATTTTCAAGTAAATCGGTTCAGTAGTTTCAGAGAAAAATGCGGACAACAATATGTCGACAGACAGACAGACAGACAGACAGACAGACAGACAGACAGACAGACAGACAAGAAATTCAAAAAAAATCTTTTTGCTTTCTATTAGTCTTTTTAAGTGTCCCTCTATCCATTTCAGTCAAAATTACTAAATGTACAGACAAAATATTTTTACTGTCTTATTATATATAGAGATGACAGTTTTCTAGTGAAAGTACATTCGGAAGGAATAAGTTTAAGTTTTTCTTGAATTTTTTTGTGTTGTTATTATTTAGGAATGAAAAATACTATTTTAGGAAACAAATTATAAAAATTGGACATATCGGGATTTGTACCTGCACAAGTCGAACCTGTACAAGTTTTTAATTATTATTTCTAATGTACCATTTTTATTAATATATGATTTGTATGAAACAGCAAACTTGGTCAGATCGTGACTTTGTCAGGTTGTAATTGAATGTACTCATGCAATCATCATTGGACTTTTTCTAATGGGAGATCATTTTTCTTTATGTATTTTTTTTAATTGCACGTTAAGATTAGAATTAATGTGTAATTGCGGAATTTAACGCTGTGTTCTTTAATAATCGGACCAAAGGAATAGAATTTTTCAATGTAAAATTCACTAAATGAGAACCCGCGACAATCGGATACACATCGGTTTCTCTTTTCATCACTTTTTCACGATCATCATTCATCACGAAATTTTGTAGCAATATTCTTTTAGAATAACATAAATATTTATATAAATATATAAAAATATTTATGTTATTCTAAATTCTATTTTTTAATTACAAAATAATTTAAATGTATGTAGGTATTCAAAGGCCAGTCGTGGCGCAGCGGCACAAAGTGTGACTGTAAAACCGACTGGCTGTGTGTTCGATCCCCACTCGAGGAGATGAATTATTTACTTAAATTTTTATTTCCATTTCTTCACTCTGGTGTCGAGGCAAAGCGCGGCGTTGAGTGGCACACAACACGCAATGCCTCTAGAATTCAAAAGAAAATGGAGAACGGAGTGTCTTAACACTAGGTTCACTCTGCCTACCCTGCTATGTGCGGGATACAGCGTGAAGCTGATTTAATCTTTAATTTTTTATGTATTCAAGAGTGTTTACGTTACATAATATTTTGCTTGAATCAATATTTGGTTTGTGAAACTGTGTGTGCTTGTATGCTAGTGTTTACAGGACGCGTAGTCAATCAACTTATTAACTAAACTCCATATATATTTTCTTAGAAAAAGTAAGAACTTTTTAACCGGCTTCAAAAGGAGAAGATTCTATAATCGGATTATATTTTTTTATTTATTTTTATTTATTTCGGATCTTTAATTTTCGATTCTTACCCTTTTACCGTTTTATAAAAAAAATCAACAGATAGTTTTTTTTTTAATTCATTAACGTTTTTGTGCGAAATCATCCTCAAAATACCTTTTTTCACAATCCACATAGAAAATCTTTATAAAAAAAAAAGAAGAAGAAAGGAAACCAAAGTAGAAGCCGTTTGGGTAGCGGAAATAAACGCCGTTATTCAACTAGAACAGATATTTTTCCAAAATTTATAAACAATCTGAAGCATTGGATTAAAACCCAATATCAACAAATATCAGTCACTTCCCACTGCAGCAATGTGACATTTTATTTGTGATTTTACTTAATAAAAATCTGTTCAAATTTCAGGGAGCTTCACAAAGCGAGCACTCGTCCCAAAATAAAAGCGATTTAGTGGCGAGGATCAAGGAGAGACTGAAGACTGTCGATCCAAAGAAGGCTAAAGAAGTTGGTGGAGTGTTCCTTTTCAACGTTATTAAGGGGACTTCTGTTTATTCTTGGAGTAAGTTTGTTTTAGCTTCAGTGTTTAACTCCGTTCGTATAGTTAAGACGTTCGAGACATTGATGGCTCGAGCGGAAACCAATGCCGCACTTTATATTAAGGCCAAAATCAAAGGCCAAAGGGGCCAAAATATTCCATCGAAGTCAAAATAATCAGGGACAGAAGAGTATGACTGTAAGCGTGACGGTTACAGGTTCGATCCCACACGGGGGACTAAATTGGTTAATATTTACATTTCTTTGCTGTGGTAACGGAGGCGAAGCGTGGATTTGACTACCGTGATACAACAAGCAATGCCTCGAGAATTTGACAGAAAATGGAACCAAATAGTGTTAATAAGAACGCAGTGTCTTAACAGCTTAACATCTAAATAATATTTTCACTTAAACCGAGCATAATCACTGAATACGTAAATATTACAACTTCTTTCTATTCACAAGATAATTAAAATACAGACAGAATAAAAAACTAAATCCGGTGTTATATAAGGGAAGCTTTCCTTTTCACAAGTTTCAATTATATTTAGATTCTAAGAATCTACAGTTTTTTCCGAGGGTATTGTGGCTTAGGGACACAAGGACCGTAACGCGACGGTAGTGGGCTCGATCCCCACTCGAGGAAATGAAATATTTTGTTTAATTTATTTATATTTTCATTTCTTCGCTCTGGTGTTAAGGCAAAGCGCGGCGTTGATTTCTGCCATTCAGCGAGTAATGCCTCGAAAAATTCAGTGGAAATGGGAAACGGAGTGTAAGACACTAGGTTCCCTCTGCCCACCCTGCTGCATGCGGGATACAGCGTGAACCTGATTTATTTTAAGATATAAATGTTCAATTTTGGTACCACCTATAACTGGTAGCTACTAGTACGTGTATATCAACGAACATGCCACTAAAACACGCTACAGGCGTGTATCGATTGATTGGATTTATTTGGTTGGAATATTTTGATTTTAGTTTTTTTTTTAATTTCAATATTTTTTTTTCATTGTCCTGACTTGGTTAGTTCAAGTTCGGTGTTAAGCTCTGTAGTTTATACTATGAATGTACTGAAAATGGTGTATAGGCCTTTTATAATCAAGGTTGAAGCCAGTCGTGGCGCAGGGCCACAAGCGTGTGACTGTAAAAACGACAGGTTGTGGGTTCGATTCACACTGGAGGTAACGAAATATTTATTATTTTCACTTCCTCGCTATGGTAACGAGGTAAAGCGCGGCGGCGAATTCCGTCACACAACACGCAATGCTTCCAAAATTCGACGGAAAGTTAGAAAAGTCTTAACACTAGGTTCCCGCGTTCCCCCTGCCTATCCTACTATGTACAGAAAACAGCAGGTAGCTCAAAAAAATATGCATATAATATAATACTAAATAACTATATGAAACACAAAAATATTTAAAAAATACTATTGACAGTAACTATTATTATATTATATTTCTTTTTCCAGCCCTAGACCTAAACCAAGTGACAGTATACGAGGGGGAACCAGAAAACGACCCAGATACAACGTTCACACTAAACGAACACTACTTCAAGCAACTTGTCTCCGGCAAAGAGGACCCGCGGGTCATAATGCAGGCGGGAAGGTGTTCCGTCACCGGCGACATCATGAGAGCTATGAAACTGGAACCTTATATAAAATTAGATTAAGTTAGCTTTTAATAATAGTATGTAAGTTAGCTTTTATTAATAGTATAAGTGTAATATGTTAATTTAGTGTATGTACAATTTTATTTACCCGACTACGGTGAAACAAAAAGGAAGGTTATGATTTTGACCTGTATGTATGTATGTATGTGGGTATATGGATAGCCGTGATCGTGCCACCTACTGTAGCAAAACAGATTTATTATAATTAAATTAAATGAAAACCATTTTCACGCTGTATCCCGCAAACAGCAGGGTAAACATAGTGTTAAGACACACCGTTGCCCACTTTCCGCCGATTTTTGGAGAGAATGTTGTGAGTTCGATTCCCAGTAGGAAAAATAAGGTTTTTTTTAATTTCCTCGCTCTGGTAAGAAGACAAAGCACACGTGAACAAAATATTTCAAAAATTGAGCAAAAAATGTGCCGTTACATATAGAATAAAGTATAAAGTACTATACGATCAACCTCGAATGGAGATTGAACCGACTATTATCAAATGTATACCACTCTACAAAAATGCAATACAATAATAATAATATTAATATAATTAATTATATTTGTGATTATGGGTTTGTTTCATTACGTATTTATGGGTAAAATTATAAGTATGTATATCTCTTAACGAGTTTTTACTGAGAGAGAGTGTCAGAAAAGTCAGAATATCGCTTTTTCTGATTTCCGTAGGAATTTCCGGAAACATTCATAGTCCTCCCTTACACTACACTCAGTTTTAGACGCCAGGCGCGGCATTATGTGTGACTGTAAACCGACTGGTTGTGAGTTCGATCCCCACTCGAGGAGATGAAATATTTACTTAAATTTATATTTCCATTTCTTCGCTCTAGTGTCGAGGCAAAGCGCGGCGTTGAGTTCTGCCACTCAACACGCAATGCCTCCAGAATTCGGCAGAAAGTGGGGAACGGAGGGTCTTAACACTAGGTTCCCTCTGCCTACCCTGCTGTGCGCGGGATACAGCGTGGAGCTGGTAAAAAAAAATAAAAAAAATTATGAATTGGCACTTTTCCAAATATTTCAGGAAATACATGCAAAGTTTGCAAATAATGTATCTGCATATGTTGATATATTTTAGTTGTATTTAAAAAGGTACAATTATATTAATTTGTCATTCAGATGAAAGTAAAGAATGTCAGAGAAAAGTGAAGAAAAGAGTAAAAATGTCAGAGAAATGTAAAGAAAAGAGTAAAAATGTCAGAGAAAAGTAAAGAAAAGAGTAAAAATGTCAGAGAAAAGTAAAGAAAAGAGTAGCTAAAAGCTGACACCAGTCGCGGTAAAGGGACACACAACTTTAAAACACGATATGTTGTAGGATCTTTAGGAGGATATATACATTTCCTCGCTCTGACAACCACCACTGAGTCACATTTACTTTCGCCACTAACCACGCTTCCAGAATTTGGTGTAAAATATGGAACAGTACTGTCTACAGGTTCACTCTGTCTGCTATGTGAGGAATACAGTGTGGAGCTAAAAAATATATTTAATTTAATATAATATAAGAGTCCTAAGCGTAATTATGACCATATAAGGGTTACGAAAAAAACATGTTATCTGGTCTCTAGCGGAATACAATTAAAAATATATTTGTAAGCTAAAAAACGACTTTATTTTTTACAACTTAAAGTTAATTATTACACTTCAACAAGGAGTCAAAGGATAATTTTTTAAATCTGTAATAACGTACTTCAAACATGTAGGATTTTTAATTAAAAAACAAAACATTATTATTTGAATTATTTGACGTCAGCGGTAAACAATATCCATTTAAAATTATTAATTGGAGTTAATTTTTATAAAATCCCGTTGAAATTCTTATTGTGGCAGTCGTGACGCAGCAGCTCTGCGTATGAGTACGTAAGCGTGACGGTTGTGGGTTCGATTCCCACTCGGGGCAATGAAATATTTACATTATGTCAGTTGCCACTTCAGTGTTACCTATTCACATTCAGTAAGTTCTTTTCAAAGTGTTTTTTTTCTCCAAACAGTGTCGGCAAATGATGATGCTATTTATACATTTTTTTTATGCTTTAAATATTTGTTTATATATTTACTAGTGGGCGCACGCGGCTTCGCCCGCTTATTAGGAGTGAATTCTAAAAAAACGACGAAACACGTGTTCAATAAAATATTTTTAACAGTCTGAATTTAAATTTTTATAAAAATCGGTGGCGATTTAAAGATTTTTCCATACAAACTTTCAACCCCTTATTTGCACCCTTAGGGGGTGAATTCTAAAAAACCATGAAACACGTGTTCAATGAAATGTTTTTAAAAGTCCGAATTTCAAATTTTATAAAAAATCGGTGCCGAGTTACATTTTTTTCCATACAAACTTTCAACCCCAATTTCATCCCTTTAGGGTTAAAATTTTTCAAAGTCCTTTCTTAGTGGATGTCCAGAATATGAAAATAAACAACTGCCCAAATTTCACGTTTCTACCATCAGTGGTTACGGCTCTGCGTTCGTCTTACCTCAGACAGTCAGCACAAATCCTGTTATATATATAGATTATTTATGACATTTAAGATATTTTTGGGGCCGTTGTGGCCCAGGGGTACAAGGATGACTGTAACGCAACGGTTGTGGGTTTGATCCCTATTCGGAGGAATAAATTATTATTTATTCAAATTTATATGTCTTTGTGCTGGCACCAAGGCAAAAGCACGGTGGAGAACAGAGGGCCTTAACTAGTGTTAAGACACTCCGTTCCCCACTGTGATTTTTACTCTGCCTTCCCTACTGTATGCGGGATAAAGCGTGAAGCTTGCTTGCTTTAGCGCTAAGATCTCTGGATCCAATGGTCCGATTTACTTTTTTATTTTGTATGAAAGCTACATTTTCCTCAGGAGTGCTAATGGGCTAGGTATGCGGGCGAAGCCGCGAGTGGGCTGCTAGTAGAACATAAAACAAAAAAACTAACGTTTCACGTTATCGTAACTGATATTGAATAAACTGCGTATACCTTGATTTATGTCACATAGCCGAATATTTACGTGACATACAATATTCTGTGAACAAATAAATGTTACATATGACCATCGAATTCACTATAAACTAGCTATATTAGATTTTTTTTAAAAAAATAATAAAAAAATAATTTTAATATATATATATTTTTTGCCACCTTGAGGCCGTCGTAGCGGTTCGATTCCTACTCGAGGGAATGAAATATTCACAAGGTAAAGCATGGCGGTAATATTTGCCACTTAACAGTTGTCACCCAATGCCTTAAGAATTCAGCGGAAATTGGGGAACACAAGGTACCATGTCCCCCTGGCCTACTTTGATATGTGAGAAAGTCTTTATTCTCTTTTCACAAGGCTTGGTCTTAAAAAATATGCCTAGAGATTATAAAAAATTTACAAAATCTGAAGTCAAGTTAATTTTGTTTAAGGTTACGTTTGTTTTTGTCAAGTATATCTTCGTCTCTTTATAGTGCCAGAGCAAAGAAATGGAAATATTAAATATGATAATGAATAGGAAACGAACCCACAACCAGTCGCGTCACAGCCGCATGCTTGTGCCCCTGCGCCACGAATAGCCTTTTTTTATTTTTCGTGCTCAAAAACCGTTTAGTAATCAAGCTATCAAGATTTTAGATAGATACTTGTCAACTTTAATTTTTGATATAATAAAGTCTACTACAGACTGAATGTTTTATCTGGTTTATTTAACAATAAACTAAGTAATGCTTTATCTGGTTTATTTAGTAATACTGCCTTATTGCTTTCTTTCTATTTTTCTTTACCTTTTATAGGTATCCTGCACATAGCAGGGTTGGAAAAGGGAACCTGGGAACCTAGTGCTAGAACACTCCCATTTCTTATTCTTTTATTCTCATTATTTTATACATTCTTCGAATTCTTTAGGGCATTGCATATTTAGTGGCGGAAATAAAGGCCGCTATTTCTTTTGATGGAAAATAATTTTGGATAAATAAAAGGACTAATCATTTAAAAAAATGCTTTGTAAATAAATCCTTGATATTTTTAAATTTAATTTTAAATTTAATGCAGCCTCAGTGCATTTTTAATCTGTCCCAGCTGCACATAAATAGTAAATATAAGCTTAATTTTTTGTTTGTGTTTGAATAAAGAAAGCTTTAAACAGTAAAAGAACAAACCATGTGCAGTGGATTTCTATATACAAAGCATTATTTTCCATCATCAAAAAAAGTGTTTCATCGCTAGGTTTATATTGGTTTTTTTTATCTTCACTCTGTATCCCGCATATAGCAGGATAGGGAACCTAAGAGGAAAAAGAACAAAGCCCACAAAGAAAGTATGTCGATAAAATAATAACATTAGATGCATATATTTTTATATTTTTGGCAGTAGGCTGATTTTTATATGAAATAACTTACCAATTACATATTTGCTTAAAAAAAATATTTGTAAACCGCTCTTGACTCCGAGATCGATCTTGACAGCGATCTAGAGATGATGTTATCGTTCATAAATTGTAATCCATGAATGAAAACAGCATCTCAACATCGATCTCAGAGTTGAGATGTATAAATACGAGCCCTCGTTTCCTCTGACTGTCTGCTTATTTTTCAGCTTCACGCTGTATCCCGCACACAGCAAGGTAGACAGAGGGAACCTAGTGTTAAGACACTCCGTTCCCCATTTTCTGCTGAATTCTGGAGGCATTCCGTGTTGAGTGGCAGAACTCAACGCTGCGCTTGTCCTCAACACCAGAGCGAAGAAATGGAAATATAAATTTAAGTAAATATTTCACTTCCTCGAGTGGGGATCCAACCCACAACCAGTGGGTTTTACAGTCACACTTTGTGCCCCTGCGCCACGTTTGTCTGCTTGAATGTGTAAAAATAAAAAAAATACTAAAATATTTCAAAAACGTACAAAAATAAAAAAAAAGAAATACAACGTTTCAAATACTTATGTAAAGAAGGCTTTAATTCCATTCAAATAGAGAAAAAAGCGATATTTTATATATACATACAATAAATGTATATACGACCTAACACCAAAGTCGCTGAACAGGTTAGCCATTACGGTACTGAGGTCGTGCACCTCTCGGACCCTGACATTAGCTGCTCTAAATATAGTAAACTAGTTCCAAGATGTCTCCGGAGTTATTTTAAATGTAATTAAAAGAAATTACTTTAGAAAAATTACACATTCAATTGAGGGCAATTAACGTTTGTTAATAAGGTTGTGGGTTCGATTCCCATTCGAAGAATTTAAATATTTTATATCTTTTTTTATTTCTTCGCTTCGGTGCCGAGTCACAGCGCGGCGTCGAGTTTCACCACTCAACACGCAATG
Organism: Heliconius himera; assembly: GCA_021202915.1. NCBI lineage: Eukaryota > Metazoa > Arthropoda > Insecta > Lepidoptera > Nymphalidae > Heliconius > Heliconius himera. The sequence goes on from JAJHJA010000305.1 coordinate 260,711, forward strand.
CCTCCAGAACTCGACATAAAATGGGGAACGGAGTGTCTTAACACTGGGTGCCCCCTCTGCACCCTGCTGAGAGAGGGATACAGCGTGAAGCTGAAAAAAAACCGGAGAAGCAGGAGTCGGGCCCGCTCTCCGAGGGTTCTATACAAAAATTGGGGGTCTCGGGCTTTTTCTGACATTCAGGCTTAGCTTAGCCAGAGCCCTTTCATCTGATACCTCGCTTGAACTAGCGGCTTTAATAAAAAATTTCGCCCCCCTTTAGAGGCTATTTATTTTTAAGATATAACCACAAATGTATTATAGCTTTCATTTTTTTTCCTGAACTAGTACTACCTGTAGACGCTAGGTTAGCCAGAAGTACCCTATGAATTGATTCTCTTTATGGTGTCGAAATATGCGGTTTTTGCTATTTAAGGCTATTATTTTTATTAAATCCTATTTATCCACTAATTTATATGTTTTCAGATTTTTTTCTGAACCAAGTAATACCTGTAAGAGCTAGCGGCCAAATTTCATAATCCTAGATGAACCAGAAGTACCCTACGAATTTTATTGTGTTGAAATACGCGTTTTTTGCGATATAAACGGCCATATCTCTTTTCTAAGTAAATATAAAAATATCGTTTTTATCAGGAAATCAAGGGGCCGTAAATTTAGTGTAGTTTGAATTTCAACTCGATAGCTTCAAGCATTGCTGAGATAAAGATCTAGACAGACAGACGAACAACAGAGTGATCTTATAAGGGTTCCTTTTTTCCTTAAAAAGTACGGAACCCTAAAAACGGCAAGACCCTAAATACAAACGGATCCAGTGCTTGGGAGCCAACACAGTGCCTGACTGTAAACGTGAAGGTTGTGAGTTCGATTCCCTCTCGGGGGAATGATTTATTTTCATTTCTTCGCTCTGATAACATGTTAGCGTGTTAACAAAACACTTTATATTGACACTACACCTCCCTTTATCTACCCTGTTATATGCAGGATACACTGTGAAGCTAATAAAATAGCCGCTAACGAAGGTATACGTTCGGAGTTCTGTACTGCAAAGGAAAACAACGAATACTTCAAGTAAATCTAAAAGCTTTTCTTTTTAATAATAAAGACGTATCTTTTAATATAATCCTTAAGATTTTTAATAATTATAACAACGTGATTAAGCAGTAAGTGGTGAACGTCTCTGCCTCTGAATATATATGGGATACAGCGTGTTGTTATATTGTAGTGAATATTATCTTGTAATAAAATATTAATCCTACTAATATTATAAATGCGAAAGTTTGTGAGTATGTATGGATATTTGTTACTCTTTCACGCGAATACTACTGAACCGATTACGATGAAATTTGGTATGTAGGTAGCTGAAGACCCAGAATAACATATAGGCTACTTTTTATCCCGGAGTTCCCGCGGGATTGATTCCTAATTGAAAATAGATACATTTATCGCTTCTGATAACTGAATGCGTGATCTCAGGGTCAAACCTTGAAGGTAGGCCTACATTTGGACACGCTATGTTTTTCTCATGGGTAGCTCTATGTGGCTTGCTCACGTGTTTCCAAAGCAAAAAATGTGTATGTTTATGCTGAAGGAAAAAAAACGTTAAATATAGTTTATATGAGCATACTGCAGTACCTACCAATAGACCTGTGATTAGAATTTAGAGCTTTGCAATACTTAGTTACCATATTTCTTATATTGATAATATTGTTACGTTATCATAGGGTTTCCACGCGGACGAAGTCGCGGGCGGCCTCTAGTATAGTATAAAAGAGTAGTTCACATGTATTTGTGTGTATTTTTATTATTATTATTAATTAATTTTATTACAAGACGGTGGTGAATATTATCTTGTAATAAAATTAATTAATAATAATAATACACACAAATACATGTGAACTACTATTTTATACTATATTAATATTTTATTACAAGATAATATTCACTACAATATTATAGATAATGGTAGAGAACCCTTCGTGCACGAGAACTCGCACTTGGCCATTTTTTCATTATTTCCTCCAAGAAGTCTATGAGTATATTATGCACACTATTATAAAATCTTGTATTAATAAATGACGTAATCTATGGTATTATATGGTGAATATAGAAGATATTTACTAAGTCATAATAATATATAATTATGTAGCTGGCTGCTAAAGGGGACTAAATCATTACAAAAAAATATTTTTGAAAAATTATATATTTTTTTTGATAATACTTTTGAATGTGTTTAAATATTTTTTGAAGATTTCTATTTCTGTTCTTATTTACCATACTTAGTAAAATGGCAGATTATGGTTTCGATTCCCACTCGAGGAAATGAAATATTTAATATTTTTATCTCTTCGCTTTGGAGTTCAGGCATTGTGTGTTGAAAGGCTCCAGAATTCGGCGGGAATTGAAGAACGGAAGTGTCTTAGTGGGGACGGGGTTTCTTAATACTAGGTTCCCTGGTTCCTTCTGCCTGCCCTGCAATGACAAAAAAAAACTTAGGCTATTATGCGTCGGACAGCGTCATATCAATGCATATGCGGGTTTAATCGCATCTATTTATTGCAAGTATGTATACTGACGTAGTCATACTGACATAAATGTACCGATGCATAGATATAGATATGTTCTCATTATTATAACTGTATCGTTGCATACAACAGCCTGTATAATAAACTAGGAGTTTAATTATTTATCATTTTTTATCATCTTCACGCTGTATCCCTATAACCTAATGTTAAGACACTCCGTTCTCCGCTTTCCGCCGATTTCTGGGGGCATTGCGTGTTGAGTGGCGGAACTCAACGCTGCGCTTTGCCTCGCTACCAGAGCGAAGAAATGAAAATATAAATGTAAATAAATCATTCATTTCCTCAAGGGGGGGTTGAACCCACAACCAATCGATTTTACCGTCACACTTTGTGCCCCTGCGCCACGACTGGCTCCAATTTAATTATTTATGAAAATAAAATATTATAATATATTAAAGTTAGATATATGAATTATATTATTTTGGTTTTTGATGTATCTAGTTATTTAAATTATTATAAAAAGTAACTAACGTGCTATTATTTTTTAAATTCATTATCTTTTTAAAAATCGTCGTGACGAAGCTGCAAAACTTTTGACTTAAATGGATGACTTTTGACTTAAATGGATGAATTTGAATGGTTGTGGATTCGATTCCCACTCGGGGGAATTATTCCATCGCTGTGGTAATAAAGGAAAGCCCGGCGTTGAATTCCGTCACTCAACGTATCAAGAATGGGGCCGTTTATGGAGACGGAATTTGCTAACATTGGGTTCCCTCTGCTTCTCTTATTATATGCGGTGTATCCCGCGTGCCCTTATTTTTTTTTACTACTAACGTTAAACTGTAATTAACTGAGTACTTAAAAAACAAGAACAGTCTTTTTTCCTCATAATTAGGGACAGTACGATAAGTGTTAAATCACGTATACTTGGTCCAAATTTACTAGCAGATTAAATTTAGTATCACTAGCTTTATGTAATTAGGCCGGCTTGTTAATCTTTGAGGTCAGTATTTTTTTAGATTCCCGCTGTATGTTTCACGTGGATACGCTGAGGGTACTTGGGAACTTATTGTTAAGGCACTCCGTTCTGGAAAGTTCCATCGAATTCTGGAGGTATTGCATATTGTGTTGAGAGGTAGAACTCAACGCCGCTCTTTGCGGTATGTATACATTATAAAAATGTAAAGCAAAATTTTAAAATATAATAAACATTTACAAGTAAACTTTTAGTCAATGCAAAAAAATTATGTCTATAGAGCCTAGTATAAAGTAATTGATCACTATATTCTCTCATCTTTTATACAAATAATGTTAAAATACAGTATTATATAACTACAATATAAAACTTTTATAACTTATGATTTAATATAACTTTATATCCAAAGATCTAAACAAGTAAAGGACGTCAAATAGGCATTTATTTATATGATTGGCATTCACTAGAACGGGCTATCTGCGTCTAAGGACATGCACTAACCCTTGGACCAGTATAATGCTCCTTATGGACAGACGTGGAGAAAAGTGCTTAAAGTTTTTAAAAAAAAAAATGTTCTTAGCCGGTTTAAAAAAATCACTTTTACTTTTTTTTTGTTTTCCGTTAGAAAAAGAAGTGAAAGGAACTTTTACTATAATAAATATTTAAAGAAATTTGAATTTCATTTACGATCGTTGTAATTATTTAGACTCTAGCACGTCCCAAATATTTCACAAAGGATGATGACAATTGTAAATTAAGATAGCTTTTTTAACCTGAAGCTGTGTTCTGTATGTAGAAGGGAAAAGGAAAGCTCTAGTGTTAAGACATTACGTTCTCCTTTTATTGTACTAGAATTTGAAAGTTGTCTGTTAAGTGACGTAACTAAGCGCCGCATTTTGTTTTAGCAAAATAGGTCTCATTGAACGTTTTCAGTTAGATGCTGTCCCACTGCACCACGGCAATCTCTATTAAAAATTTTAAAAATTCTAATAATACAAAATTTTATATAATAGATATTTTTAAATGTAAAGTACATATTAATAGAAATAAAATAAAAAACGACGTGAAACAAACTGCATTTAGTAAAAGAAAATAAAGTAGAATTTTTTTTACCAGTATGATCTTTTTTGCATCCTTAATTAATATATTTTCAATTTAAAGATAATACCTTGCTAGGTTTCGGGACTCAATACGCCATTTAAAACATTATAGAGAAAGAATATGTTACCACATATTCTTTCATGGATTCCTCGCTACCCATTCAGAAGGTTATTGCAAAAATGATATAAAACTTTAGCCTTATTACATAGTTATCACTAAATCTAGGTTTATTATCTGCTGTAGTAGAATAGTAGTATATAAACATGTCAATACAAAGCCAGGGTCAATGGAGAGTGTCCTTTGTGTTTAAAATAACGCTAACTCACGCGGGTGCTAAATAATAAATCGTGTAATAAACTCAAAAATCTCTCAAATAATGTTAAAAAAAACATATTATGATATGAAATCCTCGCTACCAGAGTGAGAAAATAAAATGATTAAGTCACCACCACCTTACGGTGCTAAGGCCACCAATGGCCTCAACAATTAACAGTTTTATTTGTATCAAAAAAAATCTATTGGTGATTAAACATTATATTTGTAGATCAAAGCCAATCGGAAGTATTACAGAATCTATATGAAAGCTCATCGTGTAAAGGTACTAGACAAAACCATGTCAATCTGTTATTTACTAGTCAACATGATTATGAGATTGGCTCGTAGAAAATGCTTTTTTATCCTCAATTTTGTCTTTAATGCATATTTGTTTTTTGAATTGACTAACAATAGAGAGTAGAGATCTCCGTGACGCAGTGCGACAAGTAAGTATAAAGCGTGACGGTTGTGGGTTTGATCCCCACTCGGGGGAATGATATATTATTTATTTCATTTCTTCGCTCTGACAACAAGGCCTCAAAGGTCTTAACACTAGGTTCCCAGCGTGAAGCTGAAAAAAAAAACAAAAAAGGATGAATAAATAAATTATATCATAATATTAATATTTTTTTTAGATTTACTTACATTTAAATATTCTGTAAAAATTAACTTTAAAGAATGTTTGACTGTAAATAATTTCATGACCAATTTACTTATAATATCTATAAAATACTATCCATTAAATTAATTAACACTTTTCCACGCGACGATACCGGTAAGTCGAGCTAAGGCTATATCGGAGTGTATATTTTTATAATTCCCATTCAGAATTCGCCAGCGATACAGTTCACATGTAAACAAAACAGTGTAAACATGTCTTCTAAACTTTGTATTCTTGTGTTCACTGCTATAATAGCCGTTGGATATGGTAAGTTATAATAAATATATTATTATTTTTATTTATTTATCCTAACGTTTTAAGTTCCTTTTCGGAAATTTACTCCGCTTAAATAAAATTATCTCCGCTTTTCACACTATTGGAGAGTTGCGTTCGAACTTGTAACTATCGTTTGAACTTACCATTTGAGGCATTACGTACTACACCTTCCTAGTTCTTTTAAACGATACAATATATTCATATGATTAAATATAAAAGGCTAATAACTTAAGTAAACTAAGGTAACTATCACATGGTAGGTTTTATATCATTTTTATATATTTTTAATGATTTCTTAGTAAGTACTGTTTCTTGTGATGAAATAATTTAGATTTTTTCCTTAAAATCAGACTGAGGCCAGTTGAGGCGCAGGGGCCCAAAGTGTGACTGTAAACGTAACGGACTGTGTGTTCGAATCCGATTCGAAGAAATTAAATATTTAATATTTTCATTTCTTTGCTCTTGTTACGAAGCAAAGCGAGGTGCTGAGTGCTACTCAACACGCAATCCAGACGCGTGACGAACGAAGGGTAGCACTTGGTTCCCTGTGCCTACCCTGCTATACGGGATAAGGCGTGACGCTAAAAAAGTAGAACTTTTTCCTTGAAATCATACTGAAATATAAAATCTGAAATAATTAAAAATATATAAATATATTACTTAAGACCATATTATTAACTAGCGGCCCGCCCACGGCTTCGCCCGCTTAAAATACATGATTATTGATTTAAGCAGAATTGATTGACAACTATAATAAAATAAAATAAATAAATAAATCAGCTTCACGCTGTATCCCGCACACAGCAGGGTAGGCAGAGGGAACCTAGTGTTAAGACACTCCGTTCCCCACTTTCTGCCCAATTCTGGAGGCATTGCGTGTTGAGTGGCAGAACTCAACGCCGCGCTTAACCTCGACATCAGAGCGAAGAAATGGAAATATAAATTTAAGTAAATATTTCATCTCCTCGAGTGGGGATCGAACCCACAACCAGTCGGTTTTACAGTCACACTTCTTGCCGCTGCGCCACGACTGGCCTTGTTTACTTTATTGTATAAAATATTGTATAATAGTGCTTCAAAAATATATATTTTTATCAACATTCATATAATCAAGACGTTTCGAATGTCATTCTTTAGCCAGGGTCATACCAGCGCGATTTCTATATAACATTCGCTGGCAAGCTAATGCCTTGAGTTCATTCAAATGACGATAACTTTTTTTTTAATGAACCGATTTTGATGAACCAAACTTTAGAACCTAAATTGAGTTAAAACAAAGCAATTGGTGAAATTTTCAAGTAAATCGGTTCAGTAGTTTCAGAGAAAAATGCGGACAACAATATGTCGACAGACAGACAGACAGACAGACAGACAGACAGACAGACAGACAGACAGACAAGAAATTCAAAAAAAATCTTTTTGCTTTCTATTAGTCTTTTTAAGTGTCCCTCTATCCATTTCAGTCAAAATTACTAAATGTACAGACAAAATATTTTTACTGTCTTATTATATATAGAGATAGAGATAATGTTATTCACCGTAAATTCAATATTCACTGCTAAACGCTTACAATGAATGCAAATTAAATAAACCATATTGTGTTTCATATATTCGATATACATTTATAATTTTTTTTTATGATTTCGGCGAACTGTAGAAGCGACGGTCGTAGGTTTGAGCCCCTCTCAGGGAAATAAATTACTTATTATTATTATTTTCAAAACGAAGACAAAATTTGGGGTTGAGTTCCGCCATTCTATACGTGAAAATTGTGCGGAAAGTAGGCAGCGGAGTATCTTATGGGTTTATTGTGTATTGAAATTCTATTGTAGTTATGGTTAAAATTAAAAGTTGATGATTGAGAGATGAAAACTCTCTTTTTAGCTCCCGCATATAAGAAGGTAGGCTGAGGGAACCTGGAAACCTAGTTTTAAACATTTCATTCCCATTAAGACACTTCCGTTACCTACTTTCCGCAGAATTGTCGAAAAATATTATCTAATTATTTCACTCTCCCAAATGGAAATCGAACCCACAACCTGTCGCATTTACAGTCGCCCGCTAGAGTCCCTTCACTACGACGGCCTCGTTAATAACTTATTAACATAAAAAAATATTTTCACATTTACCAATAGGTGTTGACCAAACCAATTACGATCTAAGCAGGAACAGGATAAACGGCGCCCGTAACGGTAATAACTACTATCGAATAGTAAAAGCTTCGAGCTCCATCATAATACTTAATTAACTACAGTATTCTTTCTATTCATCGTAAATAATAAAACATCTCTTTCATTTTATTCCATTTTAAAAATGCTTCATCCATTCCACATCAATCAGTAAAACATTTTTGCCATATTTTTTTTTTTAATTTGAAGCCTTTTATAATCCGCTTTCAGCTACGGAGATTTTCACAGCTTAGCTTATAGGTATTTTGTTAATAAATGTTATACGCTCCAAATATTGTTATTTTTTTGTTTTAAATTCAATTGAAATGTTGATTTTTTTTTATTATTTATATACATATTTCTATAGTTAAAGTTGGCTGTTAATTAAGTCTTTAAAAAAGGTTCAGGTTTGTTTTCACATGGCGTGATAAAAGCAACCTAATGTTTAGACATTTATGGGATGGGCACAAGACTTTTCTGGGGTGGGCACGGAATTATTACTTAGTGAAGTAATTTCAGAAATAATAGATATGTAACTTTTTGTATTCTTCACGCTGTATCCCTCACATAGCAGGGTATGTAGAGAGAACCTGGGACGGTCCCATTAAGACACTTCCGTTTTTCAGTTTCCGCCGAATTGCGTGTTGCGTGTTGAGTGGCGGAACTGAACACCGCGCTTTGCCTCGTTACCAGAACTAAAAATACTAAATATTTCATATCCTCGAGTGGAAACCAAGAACCTGTCGCATTTACAGTCGTACGTTTGTTCCTCTGCACCACAACTGGCCTCATATAGATAATTTGTAAAGATGAAAAAATAAGCAAAATTAATCTATTTACAACTTAAAAATTTACTTCACACATCATATTATTAAAATTAATACAATAATAGGAAGAATAAACTACGACCAAGGTCAAAAATCTTCATTTGAACTCCAAATTGTACGTTAACTACCTAAACTAAGATAGTATCTTGTTTTTTTATTATAATTACCGTTTTTCTTTAAGTTATTTGCATTAAACGCTCTTTTGTAGACTAGTGATGTCTGTATATTTGGAAAAAATAAGATTGTAAGTATTTTTTTTTTATCTGCATCAATTTTTTTGTGACACATATTTCACATTAGGTGGTATGAATAGAATTAACCTAATAATATTATTCTTCAGTTTGAATTTGTTTGATGATGTTAAGTTTTTTTTAGATAAAAATATTAAGTTTTGATACATCAAAATCAAAATTATATTAATTAGTAGGTAAATCATGAACATATATAGAGGCCAGTAGTGGCGCGGGGCACAAGCGTGTCACTGTAAACGCGATAGATTATGGGTTCGATTCCCACTCAAGGAAATGAAATATTTCATATTTTCCTTTGCTCGCTCTGGCGTCGAGGCAAAGCGGAGCGTTTAGTTCCGCCAACACATAATACCTTTAAAACTCGACGGAAAGTGGGAAACGGATATGTCTTAATAGGAAGAGAGTGTCTCAACACTAGGTTGTAAAATTCAATCTACATACCCTTATATATGCGAGATACAGCGTAAAGCTAAAAAAAATACATATATTCTTGCTAAAATTAGCCTTTTAAAGGTAATATTGAGAAAATAAATCAATAATTTAAAAAAAGGCTTATTTACTTATACAGGGCTTTCCATTTTTTTTTTAATTAATTTCACCAGCTGCCTCCATGTCCATCTAAATCTAACAAACAATCTGTTCACAATCCACCCCCCAAAAGCAATATTTCATAATTCATCGAACATAAAACACTCGCGCGTCAAACGTCAGGTCCATATAACAATTACCATTCGATCATTCATCGCTAACGCTCAATCCATCAATCACTCAACAGGTTTCACTATAAGAGATATATGGGACTATTTATTAGGGGGCAACTACGGTTACCCGGGGTACCGACCTGGCCACTATCCCGGGGGCTATCCTGGAGGATCCGGCCTGTACCCAGGGGGACAGTATCCCGGACAGTATGGAGGACATCGCCCCGGGTTGGAAGGACCGCCTGGTGCTCATCCGGGATGCCCGCTTTGTGATTCGTCTGTGTATAGCTACTGTTCCCATAAGCAAGCTCACGATTCTTGTTGCTGTGATAATAATAATTGTAAGTTGGTTTAGTTTGATTTTTAATTTAATTTAAGTGAAACTTTAAGAGGGGAACGGAGTGTCTTAACACTAGGTTCCCTCTGCCTACCCTGCTGTATGCGGGATACAGCGTGAAGCCGATTTTTTTTTATTTAAGTGAAACTAGCGACCCACGTGCGTCTTTGTCCGCCTTTAGTTATAGCCAAATTATACATAATATTTACATTAATTGTAGCCTTTGTGTTATTGTAATTTAATACTGTAAAGTTTCACCTAAATTAGTTTAGTAGTTTTTGCGTAAAATTGAAATAAAAAAGCCATCCTCTCATACGTTCACATTTATAATAAGTAATAATAGTAAAATATAACATATAAAACCTTTTTTAATAAGATATTGTATAGAGTCGTTTATTTTCATGAAATTCCTCGAATTAATTATTCAAAGTGAATCTTCTGCAGATTTAGAAATAGGATTTGTTTTTTATTTTTTAGCTTCATTAGCACTATAGGCAGAGGAAACCTGGAAACCTAGTGTTAAGACACTCCGTTCTCATTAAAACACTTCCGTTACCCATTTTCAGACGAATTCTGGATTCTGAATTTTTATTTCTAAAAAACCATTTAACTTTCTTAAGTTTACCCTACGTTCTAAAGTTATAAGCTTTAAAAATGTAAAAAAATATATTTAATTAATTTATAAATTCTCTTACAGACTACCCATACGGCGGCTGTAGTAAATCTAGTTGCAACTTCATCTACGCGAATTCCTGTCAAGAGTACCATCTGATCACTAACTGCTGTTGCGTGGATCTGGGGAAGAACGCCGCTCCCATAGTGCCCGCTGTACCCGCCATTGTGCCAGTTGTGGCCTAAGAACTTATTAATATATAAAACTTTAATGCCATAATCGTAAATCATTCATAATTTCGTTCATTCTTTATAATATCTTTATTTATTACACAAATTTGGAGAACCTATCGTTATCATTACAATAACATTATTTTGAAAAAAAAAATATAAGATATAGGTAATTATATTATAATTTAATCTCGTATATAAAAATGATTGAATAGTCTTTTTCGAAATTTAAATAAAAACCTTTATTCTACACTCTATCATTAATTCATCATATCGCTCAATTTAATAAATGTATGAAATATTTACAATTAAGTTTATATAGGTGCTATTTTTTATTAGGTGCTAATTTATAATAAAATAAAATATTAGAAAAATATAATAAGTTTTGTCTTATTCTCCCACAGCCTTGTCTTTAAACTTTTTTGGAGAATATATGGATAATATTTTAACACAAGATTCAGATAATGTTATTAAAGTACTTGTTATGAACTGAGAATTTGAATTTCTCTATACTTTGCGTCGCTTCGTTCTTTTGTTTAAAAAAGGGAAAATAATAGTATAGTTTTAAATGAGGCAGTCACGTTTACATTAGAAGCCAGTCATGGCGAAAGTGTGCCTATAAACGCGACTGGTCGTGGGTTCGATTCCAACTCGAGAACATTAAATACTTATTTAAATATATATTTTCATTTCATCGCTGTGGTGTCGAGGCAAAGAGTCAAGTCCCGCCACTCAACACGCAGTGCCTTTAGAATTATTAAGGTAGGTATACTACTTACCCTCTACTAGGTACCCTCTGCCTACCCTGCCGTGTGCGGGATACAGCGTGAAGCTGATTTTTGCGTTTACATTCAGCGCAGTAGCACAGCTAAATAAAAACTATAAACGGGACGGTTGTGGTTCCAATTCATACTTAGGAGAATAAATTATTTATTCACTAATATTCTAGCACATATTCATTTCCTTCCTTTGGTAACAAAACAGGGTGTGGCGTTGAGTTTCGTAAAAATCTATTGTGGGGATAGCTGGGATGGCTATGACCCACTTGGTCCCCCTCCTCCTGACGCCCTAGCTAATTAAGCCACGTTTTCACATCCCACACTAAATGCAAACAGTAAATAAATGAAACAAGCTGCCATGCTAACTCATTTTACATTTATACAGTATCAATATTATTTACACACACGTACATACATAATAGAGAACTATAAATAGATGAGTTTTGTAGTTCTAACATAAAAATAAAATTTAAATACTATTCTTTATGTTCATAATATAATAAGTAAATATATATATTCTAAAATAGTATTTTTAATCAATTATTACTTTATAGAGCTTACACTACGATGTGAGCTCTTAATAAGTTAGTACACAACTGCTGACATTCCTTTTTCTGGGGAATTTATCATTTATAGCTAAACAAACTTTTTTTTTAAACATAACATTTCTTTCTAATTTGTGTTAAAAAAAATTAAATGGTCAATAAATTAGAACAAGGAAAAGTGCAAGAAATAAATGTAATTATTTATAATATAAATAATTCGATTCGAATATAATATAAATATATGAAGACGAACTACAAAAACAATTCACCATTCAAGTTTCATCCAATATATAAAAAATGGCGCCATTTTTTTTTATTTCGTTGTCAGTTTTGCTAGATTCTGATCTAACTGCTTAGTGCCATAGTATATTATAAATAAACATAAATATATACACTTTTTTTATAAATATAAAAAAATATATAAAAATAAAGGGATTATTATTTGTTTTTTTTTCAAATAAAAATAAAACTACGATGAATACCGTAAAATTACGTTTACTTAATACTAGGATACAAAAATTATGTTTTCTTATAAAGAAAGTGGTGCAAAATATTTCATACATTCATATTTTGCCTGCCTTGGACTAATACAGTAACAATTTTGCATGTCATATAAAGTGTAGAGTTTAAAATGATCTCTTTTTTAAAGCTTCATGCTGTATCCCGCATATAGCAAGGTAGACAGAGGGAACCTTATTTAGAAACATTCCTTTGCCCACGCATCGCCGCATCACGCAGTGGCGGAACTTAACGCCGAGTTGGAATCGAACTCACGATCGTCGTTAAATTGTTTTAATATACAAAAATGTATATTAAACTATTATTATTGATTAAGAGTACAACAAAAAAATTGTTGAAATGTTTACTTTGACTCAATTTGACATTATGTATGATATATTTAACGTAACTGGGTTCGAATCTTGGTGATGTCATTTTCTATAAGTTAGTCATGGAAAAGGATTTCTGAACTTGATCTCTACACTATAACTATTTTATTTGACAGTATTTGGTTCCGGCCATCATAAAAGAATTACAATGTTCACTTTTCTTATAACAACTTTTTTGTTTTTTTTATTTTATGTATTGTGTTTTTTTTTATTTTATGTGTTTTGTCTTGACATTTAAAAACAATAGGACATGTAACCAATTCAATTATTTAGGTTGTCATTTTATTAACGGAAATAAAAATAGTCCAAGAGACTAAATTGTGTTGAAATAATATACGACAAGTACGCCAAAATGAAATCGAAATTTGACAATATTTCAAATCACAAAATCAAAAAGAATCCAACCAACGTTACATGTACAACCAACATTTAACATTTATTTTGTTTATTTTTCAATGCATGTTGTTTTTCGAAAAAAAAGAAACGAAACTTATAATTCCCATAGAAATTACTAGAACATTCCATTTCGATAGAACAAAAAAGATAAAACAGTACTTATAGCGTTAAACACGTTTCTTACACAATATTATAGTACCATTCATTTTATTTTGGCTGTAAATTATTTATTTAACTTATGACATTTAGTTTATAAATCAGATTCTTGGTAGTTTTCAACGCATCCTGTAATGGTTCTTCTCTTGGACCTGACAGAGTTCCCCCTTGAAGGAGATCTCCACTTCGAAGTCGAGGTCGCGATTGTTGCGAGCGTTCTGTTGCATTGAGAACGTGCCGGTTATTTCTTCACCTTTTTTAACCTAAAAAAAATATTTTCTTTTAATAAATACAGAAAACTATGTGTATAATACCAATGCATCAAGAATTCGCCGGAAAGTGGGGAACAGAAAAGTGTTGATGAGAATGAAATGTATCAGCACTATGAAGAAAACGTATTTTTAAAATATTGCCAAAAAAAATTAAACAAGCAAGATTTAAACCAGTGTGTCTTCGAAACCATGTAAAATAAACTAGTGAACTACATTGTAGGTTCTCTTTCTTTGCTTTTCATATAAGCTTTTTTTTTAATTAAAAGTAAAATTTTCACACATATTTACTACCAAAAAGATAATGAATAAATAAAGCTGATTGATATATTGCATTTTACGATATTCTTCACAGTTCTAAATAAATAATCCAATATTATAAGGAACTTTTAAATCAATATTTCCTTAAAAGTTGAATTAGTATAATATTTTTTATTTAAAATAATCTTCTCAATTTTAAAATGTTCATACAAGTCATTAAGCTCAATTTTCTCTTATATCTTAATGCCACCAAGAAGAGCAACAAACAAGCAATACTACGAATTCTCTCATATATTTATAACATACTAGAGGGCTCGCGCGGCTTCGCCCGCTTATTTGGAGTGAAATCTAAAAAAACCACGAAACACGTGTTCAATAAAATATTTTTAACAGTCTGAATTTAAATTTTTATAAAAATCGGTGGCAATTTAAAGATTTTCCCATATAAACTTTCAACCCCTTATTTGAACCCTTAGGGGGTGAATTCTTAAAAACCATGAAACACGTGTTCAATGAAATATTTTTAAGAGTCTGAATTTCAAATTTTATAAAAATAGGTACAGATTAAAAAAAATATCCATACAAACTTTCAACCCCTATTTCATCCCTTTAGGGTTAAAATTTTTCAAATTCTCTTCTTAGTGGATGTCCAGAATATGAAAATAAACATCTGCCCAAATTTCACGTTTCTACGCACAGCGATTACGGCTCTGCGTGCGTCTTACCTCAGTCAGTCAGCACAAGTCCTTTTATATATATAGATAACAACTTAACTAAAACTAAAACTGACCGTCATATGCTCGTCGAAGTAGAACACCGTTTGCTTCCAATGCGTGTAGGGTGCCTCCGGAGCCGTACTGAACCCGAGCCGCTTGTGGGACTTCGTGAACTCCACATTGAAGAATGTCACTAGCGCTTGGATGAAGTCGTTACGACGCACCTGTTAAAAAAAGGAGTAGTTTAACAATAAAGTTCCATAAAACCATCGTGGGGGTTCGATTCCCATTCAGGGGAATGGATTATTTCATAATTTCTATCCTTTCGCTCTAGTAACGAGGCAAAACGCGGTTTTAAATTACGCCACGACAACAAAAAAAGGAATGGGGTGTCGTAACTATAGGTTCCCTCTTCCAGCTATGTGCGGGAGACAGCGTGAAGCTAAAAGCTAAAAAAAAGCGTATGGGAATCGAGCGTCCCACCTGCGGCTTCGTCCGCCTAGCCAGTTTTATATTATACAAAATACAAATTATGCAATATCTTTAGATAAATTGTAATCTATGTGTTACTCTGATATATAGGATGTAACGCGATCGACAAATCTACGGTGGTCTATGTGTAGGGGGACTTCAGTACATATCCATTTGACCCCCTGTATGTTCAGCGATTTTCAATTGTATGGTCGTGTTATTTATGTATTATATAATACCGTCCAATAATAGACCCTTTGTATTTTATAATATTTTATAACTATCGGTTTATACATCTTACAAATAACATCAAAATAAACTAAATTTTAACAAAAACTTTCAGGGGCTGTAGATAAAAAAATAATGGTGTATTTTTACATACGTCATTTTAAAAACTACAGGTATTTGTGTAAAATAATCTATGAAAACTTCTTAAGGCTAGCAACGTGATAAAAAAATGTAATTGAATCATAAAACAGTAAATAATTGATATTCTAATTATGAGAATTCACTATTTCACCTATAAATCAATTTCTTTAGGTATTTACTGGAGTGTGTGCATTTTTCACCGTTCAAGAATGGTCAGACAATATATAAACCTTGCAACCACCGAAAATCGCTAAAATAAAAAAAATACCCTATCCATTTTGTAGAGTTGATCCATCGATCGAGTAAACAAACCTGTATAAACTATACTACTGTAAAGTTCCATCTAAATCCGTTTCGTAAATTTTGCGTGTCTTTCATACAAACATCCTAAAAAATTCCTCATTAAACTTCACAATTGTAATATACTAGGCAGTCAGATAATATGTAATTTAATATTATAATTATCGATTTTAATAATATTAGGAAAAATATTTATAAATGAAATAGTTAATTTTTTTCCTGCCTAAAACGAAAGGTTAAAAAATATCATCGTTCAAAATTAAAAGAAAAATAAAAAAATAAAAATAGGAAACATTAAAAATCAATTATAGCAATTAGGAAAGAAAAATATTTAATTAAAAAACATAAAAATTTGAACGTAGCGGGACTCGAACCCGCGCCTCCTGGAAACCGACCAGGCGCTCTGACAGTGGTCATAAGTATTTTTCTTTCCCAAGTGTGGATTAACACTTTAAAAATTGTTAAAAATATAGCAATTATTTGTATTAGAATATTTTAAAACTTACCTGAAGATGGAACTTTGATTCAAAGTTCAAATCTTCCTTTTTCACTGTATATAAATCTATCTCCTTTAATAGGCAAGAATTTGTTACCACCTGGAAATAAAAATAATAAATGATTAACAAAAACATTTTTTATTTAAATTAAAGGTAATCCAATCTCCGCTTTCCGCCAGAACTCACATGTTGTCTAGTTAACAGATCAAGAAATAAAATAAGTTATTCACCCGAGTAGTAATCAAACCCACAACCGTAGCATTTAGTTAAAGACAGTCTCATTGTGCCACTCTCTTACTACATATACTAGAAATGATATTAAGTATTTTAATGTAATTGTATTAAGAGGTACGTCAACGCGCTATGCATTGAGTGGCGTAACTCAACGCCGCACTTTTGCTAGAAAAATTAAAATAATTGTTTTCATTCCCTCGAGCGGAGATCGAACCAACAGCCAACGCATTTACAGTCACGAAGCCTCACTGCATCACAACAACAAAATTTTTTATATTAACTAAATTCTGTCTATGTATTCATGAAATTCAAAATTTAGTAAAATCGCAGACAGACATTGAAAGTACATTTTAACATATATGAATAAGATTTATTCATTCAAATCTCGATTTAGGTGATATTGTAATAAGCCTAAAAATAAAAAACTTACATAAACTTTGAGTACATTTGAAATTTTAAAATAAATTTTCATAGAGTAAGACGCCATTTTGTGTAAGCTATCAATTTAACCAAAGAATGTTTTTTTATATGTTATATTGAATACTATGTTTCAATTTATTTGATTTGGAATATCTTTTAATTCTAAACATTTTTTTAAAATAGTAAACATAATTGTATTGCATTGCATTTAGCTCCTGTTTGATACATTTCACGTAATTACACATACAAAAAAAATTAAAAAAGTATCAAAATACCTGTTTAGCATCAACAACGTCAACAAGCGGTTCAGACATCGCCACTTTCCTGATTGAGGACATGTCGAAACCGTATACATCGTCCCACCAGTTGATCTTTTCATCCTTGTACTGACGGTCTTCTATGCCACAAATGAACAGGGTGCATCTGGAATTGAAATAGATATTATAAAGGCTAAGTACTATGTTAAAGAACTCTACTAACCCACTATTACAGTGACTAGTATTTTTTTAAATAAAAGTGTGCTTATATAAAGCGAAATTTTATGACAATAATGCAGCATTGATTACATTTTATTTATTATTTTATGTATGTTCTGTTGAGTTACATTCTTATTTTTACTCATAAAACATAATTCAACAAAACACTAGCAAATAAAAGCAATAAAAAACACATTTAATTTAAGATATAATGTGAAAATAAGAATATACCTATCAGGAAACAGCATGCCATCTGACTTCAGCCATTTGTCACGGGCATACAGAACAGTGTCGAGCATGCTCTCATAGAAGAGGCAGTAGCCCATCCATTCTGATATTATGATGTCAACTTTCTCCACTGGCAGTTCTACTTCTTCTACCTGTGAAATAACAAAAAAGTGTTAAGATATGTATCACAATTACTAAATAATAATTTTAGGGCTAATGAGTTACTTTAATTTTCTCACTCCAGTAACAAGAAAAAGTAGTGCTCAGTTCTACCACTCAATAAGCAATGTCTCCAAAATTAAACAGAAAATGGGATAAACACTAAATTTCCCATATACCCAGTTATATATAAGATACAGTGAAGCTAAAAATAATTTAAGTTGAAGTTTTTGCTTATATTTTTAAATTTTCTTACAGTATTGTATGCAAAGAGTATGCAATGCTAAGACACTCAAATCTACATTAATTTATATATTTTTTTCACATTTTATCCCACATATAACAGGCAGAGGTGAAAATGAAATTAATTGATTTCTGTACACGGGAATTGAACCCATTGTCATTGTGATTCCAGTTAAACATTTTCCCACTGTGCCACAACTGTCCCTGACTGAGCAAATTGCCTACTTTTTAAAATTTTACATATAGATATTTAGTTTCTAAGATGAGAGTGTATGTTCATCAAAAACAATCTTCAACTACATAATATTAGTATAAATAAATGTGCACCTTAAGAAATATTAACCAATAAACATTGTTTACTTCAACATATCCAACAATACAATGATGTTTTATTAAAACAGTAATATAACATACCTTTCCTTTAACAATTTCAATAATATCATCGAGTCTGTTTGCCTCAACTATTTTCCGCGCATAGTCTACAATGTTCGAGCATTCTACTGCTATTACTTTTGCAGCACCAGCTTTAGCAGCAAACATGGAGAGGATGCCAGTACCGCAACCTATGTCTAATACTGTCTGTGAACAATTTCTTAAGTTAATTCATATGCTTAGATTACTAAGAAAAATACATATTAATCAACCAAAAAAACAATTTCAATGTTTTTCATGAACACTGTCATTCAATCATGAAAATTAGGATTTCTTTTACATTTACATTCATTATGGAAATATAAATAATAAATTACTGCTCACTTCAAGCATTCATATAATTTTGTTAACAAAGACAACATCCGCCTAAGACTTAAAATTAATTATTTTATGAAAAATTAAATTATTTTATTTAATTAAATATTAAATGCAACTAACTTTTCCTTTGAACAGATGCCTATTGTGATACATAGCATTTCTGTAAGTAAGAGTTCGGACTTCATCTTTTAACATCTCCTCGTGTATACCAAAATGTGCGTATGAGTCGAAATAATAGTCTCGTGAGGTCATTTCTTCTGCTGTCACGTTTTTGTCTGGTCCTACAAAGAATATTTGCACAATTTCAGAAAAAAACCACGACATAAAGAAACACGTTTTCGCCGCAACGAGTACCGGCGTCATGTTGAAATTTCGTTAAAACTCACCATTTTCAGTTGCTGGCGTAGATGCTGCAGAAGTGCTCTCTTGCGCGACGTCCATGCTCTCCATTTTTATTAATTAAGAATAGCACAAAGTCAAAAAGTAATATAAAGCGTATATAACCTGTAAGTTCACAAAGTACGCTAAATCGATCTGTCACAGACAAAATTTTACGAGTACTTCTATTTCAGGTAACTGGTGTTTATACCTTATAACTACTAGATTATTATATCTATTAGGGGGATAATTGAGTAAATATCACAAATTTAAATATGTTTAAGCAATGTCTGCTTAAACAGTATTACCGAAGTACGAAGAACAAACTCGCCTCAAAACGAGTTAAATTGAAAATTGAATGAAAGCTTTGACAACAGACTATATCAAGAGCTAAGAAGAGAATTTGACTCATTATTTGATTTTGTATGTAAAATATCGATTTTAGTGAGTTGAATCGATATAAAGTAGAAATAAAAATAGTATTTGTTTTCTTAATATTATTACATTAACTATGATATTATGATAAATAAAATAGTTATGTAAGGGTTACATTTAAAATTTAATTATTAATTAATATGTTATCATAAGATTTTTTGTAATTGTCATTTATGATAAAAAATCGGTACTATAGGAAAATACATCACTAGCCGTAGTTAGTAGGACGCCGTTTTTTTTATTTCTCATTCGCGCCAATTTTGAAGATTGACGTCACTATGGTGCGTTTTAAATTTGAATCTACATTAGAATATTTTAATAATTAAGATCATTTCAAAATAATTATATTTAAAACAGTAATAATGGATTTTAAAGTGTCAATAACAATTTTTAATTAATTACTATTGTATTTTGATTATTTAATATTCTTACTTCTCATATAAATATTATTCAATCATATTCAAAATACAAGTAACAAAGAAATTTACATAATACAACTATATATAATCGAAATGACCCAATATGTAAATTAGTTTACTCTCTCTTAAAAATTTGAAAGCTTAACATAGTAAGTGCCTGCTTTACTTTTATTGGTGTATTTACATTTTTAAATCGCTTAAAAATCTAGTTTACGTATGTATGTTTTTGTTTAAGCAATAGTATGTGTGTATGTATTTTTACTTAAAAGAAAAGAGTATTAGTACTACGTTCAATTTTTTATATGTTTTCTAAATAAGTATTTTTCTTTCCTAAGTGTGAAATAACACTTTACAAATGTTCAAAATACTTATATTAATACTACTATAATCAGCCTTCTCTCAGAATTTAATCAGAAGGACTTCAGTAGCTTAGAATAAGATTATCTACATATCTTTTCTCTGTAAATACCGTACCGTAAATATTTTATCGTAGATGTATATATATATATATATATATATATATATATATATATATATATATATATATATATATATCTTACCGAACTTTTGTCACTGTGACCTCAAATTCTACACATAATATGTTATATAAACTGGAATTTTATATGTAAATCGATCGATTGACAATCCTCATTTGGGACGAATTATTTTTAAATTATTTTCATTTTCCTCATATATAGACATAGCTAGGACAGACATAACAGACATATCGCAAGGTTGAGTTCCTTCCACCACTTAACAAACCGCCCTATTTTCGAAACGTAGCATGTTGAGTGGCGGTTCTCAACGCCGAAACGACGAAGTGCGAGCATACAACAATCGTGTGCGGCGCTGCTTCTCGTCGCGTTCATATTATTATTTACATTAGTAATAATTAGGTAAGTAATTGATGAAACCTTAATGAATTCACGCTAAACTAAACTAAAGCTTTTATTGTCACGCTATAATGAACTTATTTATATTACACGGGTTTTGAAAAACAACTAAAGTGTAATTATATGCATTAAAGTCTAATTATATAAGAGGTAAATAAGTAAAAATAATAATACAATATTTTTATACTCAAAAATGCAAGCATATCCTTTAAATTTGATAAATAATTTTATTTTTATTGTCATGAAATGGTAACTGTATATTTAATAAAAAAAAATAACAACTTGAGCTATTAATAAAAAAAAATAAGTATATTATTAGATTAAGTTAAAAAGACTGACTGAACACGATGGTTTTTCATTGAATTTCGAGAATCTTGGATATCAAACGGTTTCAAGGATATTTTTATTTATTCCTCAAACTTAATTGAGAAACATTGAGTCCGCTACCCGCAACTTTATTAAAGTGTTGGAAAAAAATGGATTAAAAATGGAAACTACAGGAAGTAACTAACTTTCAGAGTCAGTAGTTTTCAACCTATTAAAAAAAGGATCTTACGTAAATGATATTAGTAATTTTTTCCAAGATGATTTTTCTCTTTAAAAAATAATTCTAGAATAATATAAACAGGCAATGCAAATACTGGTACATTTTTTTGTAATTTTCCAAACTATTAGAAAGACAATTTAGCTGGTAATTTTATATGTTTCATGAAATATTTTATTTTCCTTATCCGTGATGAAAGTTATTTCAATATAAAAAACCGGACAAGCGCGAGTCAGGCTGGCCCACCGAAGGTTACACAAATTACAAAAATTGGAGGTCTCGTTTTCTGTAATTCAGGCACCTTAACTAACTGTAGTTTAACTAACTGTAGTTTCCATCTTAACTAACGCCTTTGATACCAAATTTTCCCCCATTTTAAGACTATTATTTTTAAAGACATTTTAACCATAAATGTTAAGTTTTCATTTTTTCCTAAACTAATAATACCTGTAGATGCTGGCTGCCAAATTTCATAATTCTAGGTTAGCTACAATAACCCTATTAATTTTGATTTCCTTTATAGTGTCTAAATATGTGTAATATTTTTTGCAATATAAACGGCCATATCTTTTTTCTAAATAAATATAGAAATATGTTTTTATCAAGAAATCATAGGGCCGTAGATCTGAGTATATGGTTTGAATTTCAATTCGATATCTCCAAGCGTTCCTGAGATAAAGGGTCTTGACAGACTGACGGACGGTCGTGTATACACGATATTTTTGTTATCTCTTCATCTCAATAATATAGTAAAGTTAAAATTAAAAAAAAATCGTTGAATAAATGTGTGTGTTCAAGGAAAGCGTATAATACATTAGATTGAAAGAATTTGGAGACCTTTGCCAAAACCTGGCTCACAGAAGAAATTGTCGATGTCTTTTAAAGATACCAAATGCTTTAAAAAATATATAATTTCTCTGTAAGATAAGATTTTATTTATATATTATTATAATAAATACATTTGAAAAATATATTAAATATATGCAGTAAAATATTTCAATTAATAATAGGGAATTCTTTTATTATATATATTCATTTATTATCATTACATTTATACTGGACGCAGGTTTATTTGGGCCTTATCAGCCAACCCATCGATACGCTATCGAACACCCGATACGTTACTACAAGTATGTACTGCTATATTTACAATTTTACACCAGTCTCTACACATCTCTCGTCGAGAGAGCACGGGTGTTAATCATTTGCTTTTATTCTACGCATTATCGTGTTTGTAAATCTTTTTATATAATTCTATATTTAATTATGTGCCTGTGAAGTATTTTATTTACTGGAATATCTTCGGTCTTCTATTCTATTTTTTATACTACATACAAGGTAAGCGCCAGTTTTATTAAATAAAATGTGATCGTCGTAAAAATTTAAGTTATTTTTATAAGTGAAAAGTTCGCGCTAGTTTTAATATTTGAACAGTTTTGAGTTCTTTTTTTTAAATGCTTTGGTTAAAATTAAAAATTTCTTAAATCAAGATTTATTGTGACTATGACTGACTAGACTATGTGTGGTGAGACGTGACAATTTGAGTCATATCTATTGTAATATATTTATTTATTGTTTAATTTATTATTTATCTATAAATATATTTATATATATTTATTTATCAAATTCTACCAAAGACTAATACGGAATTCATTCAAACCGTATTCATAAGGCGATGTAGGTTGTATAAGTAATACGCATACGATCGTAGGTTTAACTAATTTGTCACATGTATAAGATGTACATGTTTACTTAAAGATTTCATTTAATTTAAATAAGCACGTGGTGCTGTTGTCACATGTTTGTGTGGGCTAGATTCATATTAAGTAGTGGATGTGGATATGTGAGTGTGGATTTTTTTAGGTAAATATATAATAATTGAAAATTTTCATGGGATTACTACGAAAATATTTTTTTTACCGAATCTCCTGAATGTAGGGCACGAGTAGGCTCTGTGACTGCAACATGTGCCAGCCAGTCCGGTGTTAAGACACTCCATACTCTATATCTTGCTCAATTTTACTTAAAATTCCATAACAAAAAAAATTATAAGGATTTGAACTGAAATCGTTATTATTAGGGATGTTTTTTTTTTCCTTTTTAAATTTAAATAATGTTTTTTTTTACTATCATACAATATCTCAGGTCACCTAAATATAAAAATAGTAGCACATGTCATAAAAATAATGTAATAAAATTTCACAATGCTATTATTATGATTCAACAATACATTGTAAAGTATATCTTGGATCTTCCTATCAATTTCTTAAAAAACTATTATCGTCAATGAAAATTCATATACATACTATAAAAGGCTTCACGCTTTTCCCCAATAGCAGAGTAGGTAGTAGAAACCTATGCCCGTACTTATATCAACTCTGAGATTGATCTTGAGAATGATCTCAGAGTAAAGAGTGCTTCATAAATACGGGCCCTAGTGCTGTACCACTCCGTTCAGGCGCAACTCAATTTTCATGACATCTCGATTTGAGCGGCACCACGAAACTCAACGTAGCATTTGGTATTTAATTGAATCATTTCCTCCAATAGGGATCGAACCCACAACTGTCACGCTTAAATGTTATCCCACTCCATGACAAAAAATAATATACAATATTTTTATTAGAAATAAGAATATCATCAGTTCAGAATATTTAAAATTGACTTATTACGTTGGTTACATCGATAAACCCGGCAAACTATAATCTATTTTAAGGAGAGAGTACTTGTGAACCCGGGAACGGAGTGTCTTAACAATAATTTTCCATTAAGACACATCTGTCCTTAAATTCTAGGTTCCCAGGTTCCCCCTACCTACTCTACTATGTGCGGGATACAGCGTAAAGCTAAAAAATATACCTTAGCATCAAGTTAATATCCACACACGTTCAGTGCACATGCAAGACGCACTATGTCGATACAAACGTAAACAAAAGCCATAAAGATACATAATAAGTACTAACAAAGTCACTTGTTAACCCAAGGGCATTTTTACGTAAATTACCTGTTTTATTTTTTATCCTTATTTGGTTAAATATTTTATTTATTTTTCTATAATTTACTTTTTCATGGACTACACTACATCTAAAAGGTTGTAAACAGAAATTCTTTCAGAGAAATTGACAAATATTTTGAAATATATAACAGTATGTAGGTATTTATTTTAATAAAAAAAATATTTTTAACTAACGGAATAAAAACATGTGTGTAATCACATATATTTAAATACAGGAGCATATAGAGGTAGTCATGGGCTCATGGCGCAGGGGCACAAGTGTGCGATTGTAAATGCAACGGTTGTACGTTCCATTCCACTTCAGGGAAAGAGCGCCGCGTTGACTGCTGCGCTCTTTCCCACTCAATACGCAATGCCTCCAGAATTCGTCAATATATGGGGAACAGAAATATTTTAAGGGAAGTATGGGAACGAAATATCTTAATTTTAGGTTCCCTACCTTCCTTTCCAAACAAGACAAGTAATATAAAGTAGCACTGTCTAATTTGTGATCCTATCATATCATAAAAAAAATATCTCATATCTAACTTATAGATTAGATATCATCTATATAGACACGTGTATGGCGTCCCACGCTTTTAAACGAAACGTTTTCGATTCTACATAAGTCCGCCAAAAGCAAAACACACTACGAAAAAGCTGTCAGCCAGTTCAAAAATATCCTTGTTATTGAGGAAGCCAACAAAAGCTGACTGGTGTATTTTAAGACATTATTTACAGTGTGGGAGACGTTGACCTATATTGCGAATTTTCACATTATTTTATTGGACAACAGTAATGTAGTGACGCGATTTAGAAAATATTTATATTCTTATATATTATTTTTGTGAAAAGTAAAAAAAATGATGCCCTCATAATACAGTTGCCTTGTAGCTGGACTTGATGATTATAGAATCCAGATTTATCTTAACCTTAAGTTCTTTGATTTTCACGATTATTTGCTCACACATTTTAAATGAAACTATTTTAACCGGATTAATCGCGTATATTTTGTTAAGCTTAACCTTTGTTAAGATAATTCAAAGGCCACAAAATACCGATTTATACCTGTGAAAGGATCAAAACTAAAAAAAAAACTGCATAAAGTTATATAGAATAGAATTTTTCGACCAATTACAATAATTGACGCTGCTTTTCCTCATAGTTTTTTTTTAATATTTAAATAAGATATTGCGTTTGCACCTAGATTTATCATCCTTGAGACATTCATATCAGAAAATCAAACATAGATTTTGTTGAATTACAAAAAAAACTTAACAAATTAAATATTATAATCAAATACAAGCCATCTGATAAGATAACGTTTAAGACATTATTTTTTAACCTTTTAACGTAGCGCATTTTAACACCTAAGTGGAAATAACTGGTTTAGTCTAGCATTTACTTGCTACTGAAATCGTATTTAAATATTGTTTTTCACGCTGAAACGTAAGCAGAGGGAACCTAACGTATTACGACACTTCCGTTCAATTCTGGAGACGTGTTACGTGGTGGAACTCAATGCAGTGCTTCACCTCGTCACCAGAGCGAAGAAATGAAAATATCAAATATTTCCTTTCCTCGAATGGGAATCGAACCCACAATCGGTCGCGTTTACTGTCGCATGCTTGTGTCCCTGTGTCACGACTGGCCTCAAAAAATTTAATACAATACGTGAAATATTTCTATTTATTTATGACTACCAGACAAAATATTTCTACTTCACAGCACTAGAAAATGGCACTTGTAATTTTGACCATATTAAATACTTAGAAAGAAGAGCTCATGTAACATGCGGCCTAGAAGTTAAAATTTACATAATACCGTAGCATTATTAAAAAATGTCCATTTTTTTATGAAAAAATCCACTGAAGCGTTAAATTTCGCCACCCAGCAACGTTTCTAAAATAAACAAAAAGATGAAGAACTGAATATCGTATAAGAATTAATAAAATAAAAAAAAATTGCGACAATGCCAATTTAAAATGCAATTCGACGAACGTGAACAGAGAAATAAAATGAAATAAAACAGAAGTTATTCATATTATAAATGAAAATTCCATTAAAATGGCACGCTGTGCTGTGCAATATGCAGGCAGTGTCAGGTTTATTTGTATCGCTGTACTTGGAAATTGAATACGAAATATGTATTTATAAACAAAAGAAGAAATATTAAAGCAAGTACATTCAGATATTCGTCGAGGCGTGATAACGAAATTTATAAAAGGATTTTTACTTATTTTTTTATATTACATCTTGTGCTTATTTATAGATTTAGCCGGATTATATTGTATTAAGTTGAT
This sequence comes from Heliconius himera, assembly GCA_021202915.1. Classification (NCBI taxonomy): domain Eukaryota; kingdom Metazoa; phylum Arthropoda; class Insecta; order Lepidoptera; family Nymphalidae; genus Heliconius; species Heliconius himera. Next base: position 287,812 of record JAJHJA010000305.1, read on the forward strand.
AGTATAAGAGCCGATTGTGATATTGTAACCCTGTATTAATTATTAACTTTTACTCACGGCTTCGCCTACGTGGTTTAACGAAATTGACTAATACTTTTATATTACATATTTAAAAGTATCTGTGGTAACTCTGACTGAAGGTACAGTTACATTGAGACGATTAGCGGGATGTAATATATACTTCCTTGATAAATGGTCTATCCAATAAGATTAGATTTTTACAATTAGAAGCCGTACTTAATGAGATTGGCGCGACCAAATCAAAGAATTGCTAACTATAATATTATAGTATAGGCCATTCAAACATTCAACAAATCGACAAATACTAAATAACATTTCTCGTATTTCGTTAGGTACACAGGCTTCCGTTCTTCACTCTCCGTTGGCATTGTGATATTAAAATACATACTGAAGAAAGTAAAATGATGTAGGTATATATTATCATATCACTTCAGTTTCTTTTGCTTAGAATAAATAAATAAATAATTAAACAAGACTACTAAGGTAGTACTTAACAAAAAAAAAAACATTAAGAAGTTACTTTAAAGACCATTTTTTACCTTTAATTATTATGCTAATATAAACCGAGTACAAGGTCACTGTCACTAATTTATAGTTTTTAGACATGACAATAGAACATTTATTACATCGCCATTGTCCTACTTACAAATCATCAACTCAATATTAAGAAATGACTACTTTTTTATGAAAGATAGAAATTATTGTTAATGTATAGATAACTGTTATCTATAGTATATCAGCTTCACGCTGTATCCCGCCCACAGCAGGGTAGGCAGAGGGAACCTATTGTTAAGACACTCTGTTCCCCACTTTCTGCCGAAATCTGGAGGCATTGCGTGTTGAGTGGCAGAACTCAATGCCGCGCTTTGCCTCGACACCAGAGCGAAGAAATGGAAATATATATTTAAGTAAATATTTCATCTCCTCGAGTGGGGATCAAACCCACAACCAGTCGGTTTTACAGTCGCACTTCGTGCCGCTGCGCCACGACTAGCCTCCATAATCCATAGGCCATAGTCTATCGAAACTCCCAACATCAAAGAGTTTAAATAATTTTAAAAAATATCTTTAAATTAAATCTTTAATTTATTTATTTATAAGGAAGATGATTATAAATCGGCGAAATCATAATTAAGCGAAAAAAAAAACATAGTTTTGAATATAAACATAAATATTTATTTGCGGAAATTAAAATACACTATACATTTAAATCCGCTGGATTCAGAGGGCGCAGAACCGGGCGGAGTGGCGAGCATTAGGGGAGGCCTATGTCCAGCAGTGGACTTCGAAAGGCTGATGGATGGATGGATGGATACATTTAAAAAAAAATTGTGAACATTATTCACTAAACTTATTTTTCAATTTCTTAACAGCAGCCTTAATTCACTTTATTTATTATTTTAAAAAGATTTTTTTTTTTAAAATACATCAAAAAATTGTTAACCTAATTGTTTTAACAGCAGTCCTTCAGAGTACGTCACAAGTGCATCTGCACATCGGTCATTAACATCGGGCTGCGCACAACGTTTACGATATAAACATTATTTTGACGATGTATTTTTAAAAAACATTTTAAATGAAACTCTTTAACTGGATTATTCGTGTATATTTAATGCAAATTTGCATTATGTTTTTGGAAATCTATCGCGACTTTTCGAATACTTTGCAGTACGTAGTCCGTGTTCAAGAGTTAACTCAAAAAAAAATCGGTCAATAATTTTATTATTATTTCTCTAAATATAAATCTCTGATAAGACTTAAAAATCCCATTTTAAATGGAGAGTCCTCGGCAAAATGTTATGTAATAATAAAGAATTAAGTATGTATTAAAGTTATGGAATAATTGAATTTTACTATTAAGATTGTTAATTGCAATAAGATTGCATAATTATAGTACCTATATTATTGTGATCCCAAATTGTATATACATATATAGATAGGCCAGTCGTAGCGCATGGGTACAGAGTGTGACTGTAAAATACTCTGGTTGTGGGTTCGATCCCCACTCGGGGAGATAAGTTTATATTTTCATTTCTTCGCTTTGGTGTCGAGGCGAACCGCGGCGTAGAGTTCCGCCACTCAATACGTAATGCCTTTAGAACTCGGCGGAAAGTTCGAAACAGTTCCTCTTAACACTAGGTTCGCTCTGCCTACCCTATGTAAGGGATACAGCGTGAAGGAGGGGAAAAAAACAAAATATAAATATCTCATCACCATAAGGTTATTTATAATAACAATGAATGAAATCATCTGGGATGTGATTTGATAGGAAATTGATAAAACGACCACACGTGAGTCATTGTTAACTCAAACAAATAAAACACTGGAAAAGCTATGTAATTGTATTCTTTTGTAAAAAAAAAATATTATAAAAACATTCCTATTAAATCGCATTGAATTGTTGTAGCATTTTCTAAAGTTATAAGTTATAAATAAATAGAAGAAAGAGATATAAAGAATTACTAATTAGCTGTTCTCAAAAATAAAAACCGGTAAGCTGAATAAATACTGAAAAACTAAATTCATATTATTTTATTTAAAATATGTAGGTAATATTTTTTAGCTTCACGCTGTATCCTGCAAATAGCAGGGTAGAGAGAAGGACTGGGGAACCTAGTTTTAAGAAACTCTGTTCTCGTTAATACATTTTCGCTCCCCACTTTCCGCTAAATTCTGGATGCATTGCGCGCTGAGTAGCTACGTATAAGTTATTTACTAAATAGTATTTTAATATTTTGTATGTTTGTATTGTATTGAATAAATATTCTAATAATTAATTTACAATATTTATTACATTTTTAATAATTATTTCGGCGTTGTTGTCGTTTATCCGCCATTCAAAATGTAAAAAAAAAATATTTGAGGTCAGCCGTAGCGCAGCGGTACAGTACAACTGTAAACACGATTATGAGTGGGGACAGGTTGTGGGTTCGATTCCTACTCGAGGAAATTGTAAGTTTATTTTGTAGATCAAACTAATTACATACACTAGTGAAGAAATAGTATAAAAATACCTATAGTATATATGTATAAGTATAGATGAACTTTTCATTTTAATAAAAAATCTAAACTTGAATAGTAAGCACAAGGATACCTAATAGGCACTTAATACAAGTAAGAACGACTTACATCGTAAAATAAAAGTAAGCGGTAAAATCCGAGGACACCAACTCTCGGTTAAATTAAATAACATTTAAGAATTGATTGAATGTTGTAAATTGCCTTATACATATCTCTAAAGTCTTTTATAAGTATGTACGTAGAAGTTATTAGTACCTAATTTATTTTTGTGGTTAATAAAAAAAACATGATAGTTAATTAATACACTAAAAAACTAAACTAAACTAACTTCACGTTTTATCCTTAGCGGGGTAGTCAGAGAGAACGGAGCGCCAAACGCTACTGTATATCAATAAATTAAACATATTTATATAAGTAGTTTAGACCCGTATGTATAAACCGCTCTCAAGTCTGGGAGCGATCTCGAGATGCCATTTTCAATCATAAATTACATATAATTTATGTAGATATATGAATGAAGACGACATCTTAAGATCGAAATTAGATTTGACAGCGATTTATAAATACGGACTTAAACTTAACTGTTATGTTTTGACAGTTCAACTTGGAACCAAGTAGCAGCAATTTATATCAATATCAATATTTCGTACCTTTTTTATTCCGTACCTCAAAACGATAAAACTGAACCCTTATACGACTACTTTGTTGTCTGTCTGTGTGTCTGTCAAGAGCATTCATCTCGAGACCATGTAGATATATCAATCTGAATTTAATATTAAATATTCAGGTCAGATCGAGATGTGACTGTAAAAACCGACTGGTTGTGGGTTCGATCCCCACTCGAGGAGATGAAATATTTACTTAATATAAATTATATTTCCATTTCCTCGCTCTGGTGTCGAGGTTAAGCGCGGCGTTGAGTCCTGCCACTCAACACGCAATGCCTCCAGAATTCAGCAGAAAGTGGGGAATGGAGTGTCTTAACACTAGGTTCCTTCTGGCTACCCTGCTATACAGCGTAAAGCTAAAAGAAAAAATCTGATTTACGGTCCCTTGTATCACAAAAACAAATCAACGTTCTAAGTCAACGTTATCAAAAGATACGAGCATTTATTCATTTTGTTATATTACGTGAGAAATTCGACGTGTAATCAAAGCCTATAGGGTACCTCCCGTATAAGTTCTCAGTTCTTGCTAATTGTGAAATACAAATAAAGGAAAAAGTCCAAAAAGTGATTTTTTGTCAAAAAGTGATTTTTGGTCAAATTTTTAAGGCTTAATTTTTCATTTGTAGATGTTTTAGAATTTTTAAGGCTTAATATTACAGAAAATTTGTAGTGGGCACGCATCCACGTAATATTTTTATTAAATAATATTCATCATAGATTTTAGACGAGCGTTAGTAAATCAATATTTACGAAAATGCTATTATTATCAATTTGCTTAAGTGTTGAGTTAAGCTGTTCTTATCTGTCATACACTACACATATTACATTTATATATAAACTAGCTGTATAAACCTAAATCCAGGTTAAATAAATAGTGGGCCAGTCGTGGCGCGGGGGCACAAAGTGTGACTGTAAAATCGATGGTTGTGAACGGAGTGTTTTAACACTACAATATATATTTTTATCAACTTCACGCTGTATTCCGTACACAGCAGGGTAAGCACCGTTCTCCATTGTCCGCCGAGTTCTAAAGGCCTCGACACTAGAGCGCAGAAATGAAAATACAAATGTAAACAAATATTTCATTTCCTCGAGTGGGGATCGAACCCACAACCTGTCGATTTTACAGTCACAATTTGTCCCCCTGCGCCACGACTGGCCTCAAATTATATTAATTCCTAAAATACTTTAGCTATAGAGGCCATCTTAACTTATTGTGTCTGCCTTTGGAATGGTTGTGGGTACGAACTCCACTTAAGTGAATTAATTATTTTTTATTCACTGCTCTAACCTAACAAAACATATCACAAATTTAGATAGAAAGCGAAGAATGGCGTGTTTTAAATCTGCATGGAATTTGCAGGATACAGCGTGAAGCATAAAAAAGTAAAAAAAAAAATAGACCAATCATTCAAATTTAACCAATATTTTTGTAGACACACTTCTCTCAGTGTCACAGCTATAATATATGAAGTGACAATAGTGCCAGTCAGTTTACAAACAATTAGATAATTGAACCATTCAATTAACCAAGCACTCTATTTAACAAGATTTCATTATTTTAATAGAACAAAATACGTTTCTATATCTGTAATAGTATTCATTTATTTTATTAGTCACATTAGAAACACGATGTCTTTTTATTGTATTTGAAAATTATAATTTTTTTACCTTATGCTGTCTTCCGTATATAGCAGGGTAAGTAAAGGGAACCTAGTGTTAAGATATTTCATTCCGCACACTCCGCCCAATTGGCGACATTAAGTGTAGGCGGAACCACAACCGTCGTTTTTAAATTAAGTTGTTGTGCCACTGAGCCATGAGAGTCTCCGTGCTATTAGTACATTCAAGATTATATAAATATTGAAATTTTGTAAAATATTTAACATTGAATTTAAAAATTCAAACCAAAACCAATAAAGCTAAAAGATTGAAGAGGACATTTATATTTTACTTTCGCCTAAATCTTTCATATTCCTTGGTTGAATATATTTATATCGTTATTATACTCATCTAGTAACGTACCATACATTAAGGAAAAATAGAAGATGATAATAAAAATAAAACAAAACTGTTTTATGTTGTAATTTTATAAACTGAGCGCTTATTAAAGTTTGTTGTTACAATATGCTAATTTTATCCTCAAAATTTTCCGTTAAAAATAAAATAAATAAATGGGCTTCACGTTGTATCCCGTATATAGCAGGGAAAGCAGCAGAGGGAAGTGCTAAAACACTCCGTTCCCCATCTAGATGTCGAGTGAAAGAGCTCAAAGCCAGGTTTTTAATACCAGAGCGAAGAAATGAAAATATTAATGAATAATAATTCATTACCAGAGTGGGAATGGAAGCCACAACTGTCCCGTTACAGCTACACGCTGTTGACCTGCGCCATGACGGCCTCAGATGAAAAAAATATAAACAACTGATATGACAAACTCAATACAACTAATCCAGGAGCTTTATAAAATTGGAGCAGGTAAATGTCAAAATAAATATAATGAAAATGTTTATTTTAATGATAATATCATTTATCTACGAATATTTTCATGTTATTTACACATGATTTTAGGATGCATTTGATGTATTTTATGAGTAGTATATATACTTTAAAATAAATTATGAGATAACAATATATAAGAATATTCTTTGATTTTTTTTTCTTTAGATTATCATATAAATCGACTATTAAAGCATCTTATATTATACCTCTAAATCAATAGAACTTTAAGAATTGAAACGCTAATATCTTTACAATCCAACATATATTTAAAAATCCCAGCTTAAAAATAAAAGAGATATTACAATAAATCCTTCACAACATTATTGCACAGTGTATTCAATTTCGCGCATAATATCGTTAGATCATAGTATCTACTGACGACGTTAGAAAAAATAAACAAAAAACGTGCTTCCTCATTTAGCTGCCAGCTAAAATTAATTCAAACCACATTATCACTGGTCAATGAGGACTAAAAATACTACGTCTGAATTCGCAATGACTACAGTACGGTCAATAAGTTGTGACCGCTCTGAAGTTCGTATTTCTGAACTCAAGAAGAAAATATTCAAAAGTAAAAAAAAAAAAAAAAAATAGCTTCACGCTGTATCCCGCACACAGTAGGGTAGGCAGAGGGAACCTAGTGTTAAGACACTCCGTTCCCCACTTTCTGCCGAATTCTGGAGGCATTGCGTGTTGAGTGGTAGAACTCAACGCCGCGCTTAACTTCGACACCAGAGCGAAGAAATGGAAATATAAATTTAAGTAAATATTTCATCTCCTCGAGCGGGGATCGAACCCACAACCAGTCGGTTTGCAGTCACACCTCCTGCCGCTGCGCCACGACCGGCCTCTTCAAAAGTAAAAAACATCCAAAATCAAATCTACAACGCCGTCTATCTTTTATGAGGGAGAGTCTGTCTATAACAAGCGCGATGGACATGGGCATAGAAATAAGAAGGGCTGGGTGGTCCGTGCCCCCCCCTCCCAGAATAGTCTTGTGCTCATCCTAGAAAATTTTAGTAATAAAAAAATTACCTTGAAAAATAAAAAAAATCTTTCACAAATTTCAACTTAAGTTTTGAACATCTTCTTGATCAAAGTTAGTCCAAATTTTTTCAATAATATATGTATAATTGCACAATTTATACATATAATAGAAAACAAAAAAAGCATCCGATATCATTGTTGTAGGATAGTAACGCCCAAACGTTTATCTGTTTCCATTCAAGATAAAAAACGTTAAAAATTTTAATATTAAGTATTAAAAATGATAATTTTGTTGCTAATCCAAATATTCATTATCTATTAAAAATATTGGTATTAGTTACTCAAATACTTATTTCATCATTGATATCAAAATAATTTAAAAATTATTAATTTTTTTAGTACTAAAATTCATTAAAAAAAAATAAAGTGAGGCCGTCGTGGCGCAGGTGCACAAGGGTGTGACTGTAGCGCGACGATTGTGGATTCAATCTCCACTTGTAGGAATGAATTATTATTTATCATTTTTTTAATTTCTATACTTTGGCACCAAAGCAAAAAGCCCGGCGTTCACTTAACAAGCAATGCCACGAAAATAATCTGTGTCTTAGCACTAGGTTCCCTCTGTCTACCCTGCTGTGTGCAGGCAACAGAGTGAAGCTGATTTAATTATAATTTTATTTATTTTAAAAAATCTGAAATGTTTTTTTCATAATATTATGTAGGTGCCTATGTCATTTTTTTACAAACTGTCATATGACTTGCCATGCTAGTGTGTTTGTTAGTGTATGTGAAATCGTATAAGCTCAATTTGACCCACTTCCCAGTATCCGATTGACCTAAAATTGCAATCCAAATTTCAGCCTCACATTGCTGTTTTAAGAACATAATCAATATTGTTGTTAATACCAAATGGCCGCCACAACAAAATGGCGGATTAGAAATTTTTGTACAAGCCACTTACTATGAATATCAAATGAAAGGACTTTATTTACAATATATATACGAATAGATCTCGTATATACAAAAAAAAAAGCTTATATTTAAAAAGGTTCTTATTCATTATTTTTTTATTTCATTTTTAATAAAATATTCGATTCTATTATCTATATCTACTTGCCCCAGTAATCAGTATCCATATTGTAAAAATACCAGTAGCATGTCGTCGATAAGATGTTTGTCTGCGGGTACGTTATACCCATACTATAATTATTTATTTCAAACTACAAAAAATTATGTTAGTATAAAATATCATACACATAAGAGTTTTATTAAAATTAACCATAATAAATTATTAAAAATTTGTTACCTGGTATTTTTTTAAGGTTCCGTAACTGAAAAACTTATTTTTATATTTATTATTTTTTTCTTTTTTTTTCCGCTTCACGCTGTATCCCGCACACAGCAGGGTAGGCAGAGGGAACCTAGTGTTAAGACACTCCGTTTCCCACTTTCCGCCAATTTCTGGAGGCATTGCGTGTTAAGTGGCGGAACTCAACGCCGCGCTTTCTCCTCGACACCAGAGCGAAGAAATGAAAATATAAATGTAAATACATAAATACTTCATCTCCTCGTGTGGGGATCGAACCCACAACCAGTCGATTTACAGGCACACTTTGTGTCCCTGCGCCACGATTGGCCTCATATATTTAATTTCAAAGAAAATAAGTACATAAAGATACTACAATTTGTAAATTTTTATACGTGTACTTCCCGTTGACCTACAATGCTGAAATAGGACATAAAGATTAACATTATAGACTAGGCTATCTATAAAATAGATATATTATGTAAAAAATACTATAATAATAATCTATTTTATAAATATATATGTGTATAAAAACTAGATAAATAAAATATCACCGACCATATTATAATATGTAAACAAAGCTTAAGCCATAAGTTACATAAGTCTATGCTAGTGTTATCACAATTTTATTATTGTTACAACACTAACCCGATGAGTCATTTGTCTTAATTATAATTAATCGCCGGTTCAATTCCGTACCATTCTGTATAGTAAGTACGCCTACTGTGTAAATAGCATATAAAAAGAATAATAGTAAAAAAATATAAGAAATGTATAAAAAATTCTATAATATAAAAATTATCATGACGAAGCGACACGGCGCGGCGTCGGTTTGTAAACGCTACGGTTGAGGGTTCGATTTCCAGTCGCAATTCGCTGGTAACAAAACTTGCGCGTTGCGAGGGCAACCTTGACAACAGGTTCCCTTTACGAAATTCTACTTCCCGAAATAAAATTATATCTATTTTTGAATTCGTGACTAAATTACTAATAATATATTAGTTGTTTTCTATCTTTCGTTGAAATATAGAATTTTATCTCTCGTAGATTAAATACTATATTAAGATTGTAACAAGTCATTACCATTCAATATAGTGTTTATAATTGTTGATTCACCTCTTAAAGTCGTCAGCGATCTTATTTATATAGTAAATTTATTTACACGTGTAGTTACACTATGCTAATTCATGTTTAACTATTTTACTTAACAATTTGTGGCGTGACAGGTTGTAGGTTCGATTACCATTCGAGGAAATGAAATATTTAATATTTTTATGTCCTCGCCCTGGTAAGGAGGCAAAGTGCGGCGTTGAGTCCTGCGACGGAAAGTGGGAGACAGAAGTGTTAGTTGTTAATTGTTGTCTTAAGTTCTTAACACAAGGTTCTCTCCCAGGTTCTCTATGCCTACCCTGCTATGTGCGGGATACAGCGTGAAGCTAAAAAAAGTTAAACAATAAAAAACAATTACTTTAATCTGCCATAGAACATAATAATTTATGAGTATTATTTTATATTTCAATTTCTTCGCTCTGGTATCGAGGCAAAGCGCGGCGTCGAGTTCTGCCAGTGGTGGTGAAAGTGGGGAACGAAGTGTCTTAACATTAAGTTCCCTCTGCCTATCCTGCTGTGTGCGGGATACAGCGTGAAGCTAATAATAATTATTTTATTACCTAACATAATGAACTGTAATCACATCGCTGCCTATAACGTGACCTTAAAAATAATATTATTACATCCAATTAATTTTATATGTATCTAAGTATTATCTATATCACTTTGATTAAGCAATTGAAGAATTAATAACCGTTCTAATTTAATCAGTATCTTACTCGTTGAGGCCAGTCGTGGCGCAGAGGACAAGTGTGACTGTAAACGCGACTGGTTGTGACTTCGGTCCCCACTCGAGAAAATGAAAATATTTACTTAAATTTATATTGTCATTTTTTCGCTCGAAGCAAAGCGCAGCTTTGAGGTCCGCTATTCAACACGCAATGCCTCCGGAATTCGGCTGAAAGTGGGGAAGGGAGTGTCTTTCACACAAGGTTCCCTCTGCCTATCCTTCTGTGCAGGATACAGCGTGAAGCTCTTACACGTGAAAATGTTACACGTCATCGAATCGCAGTTGTAATTTTTCTGACTAACTTAAAAATCAATTATAAAATCGATTTTGAATTTATTTATTAATATATAATTTTCCGGCATTTTCTTCTGCGGAGACTGTGGATATTTCTTAACGGGCAGTAAGTCCTGAAAGAAGTAAAACGTGTTTCTCTTTAATTTTCTCTATCACAAAATGTGAAAGATAAGTTATACATAAAAAAAAAAAAATTGTAATTCTTTTAACATGCTTATGAAATTATAATTTAATGTAAGCGGATGTACAAAATAGTGATGTACCAAAAGTCGGCACTCTTAATTTAGATCTAATTCAGTTTCTCAATTTCGGCGGACTCTATTGAGATTCTCAATAGAGTCCGCCGAATTTTCTTGATTGATACTAAGTGCCGCCTTTCCTGTATGATTCGAATGTCGGTAATATTATTGGCTTCATTGCCATGCAAGGGTTAATTCTGTCATGTACTTACTATCTCTAAATTATTTAGAAATAAACCTTCTGATAAAGTAATATGGCTCATAGTAGATTGTAATAAAAAAATCGCACGTGAAACATGAGTAGTCCTAATGACGCTGACAATAATTTCAAGTTCATTCACCATTAATACGATTATATTAAGTCCTTTGTAGTGCATGATGGAATTTATTTATGACACTCTGCTCAAACGTGGTAATATTATTCTTTAATTTTAACCGACTTTATTTTTTATAATACTTGACGTGCAGAGTGCGCAATTGTGGCGCACTGGCGCAAAATGTTACGGTAAAGGCGACGGTTGTAGGTTCAATTCCCACTCGGGATATTGAACTATTCCATATTTTAGGAACTAAGTTATAAAATTTCTATGACTGTAGTTTTCTTTTACAGGAACGTCGAAAAATTAAAAAATAATCAATCATATTTTTTTTACAGTGTCGAAAATGGCAAGTAAGGAGCTGGAAGCACTGGACAAAACATCTGGAAACGATGTGCAACTAAGACGAGAATTAGGATTATTTTCTGCAGTTAATTTAATTTTAGGAGTAATGATCGGATCAGGAATATTTGTATCTCCGGCATCAGCGTTAGAGCATTCTGGTTCTGTTGCTTTGTGCCTAATTGTTTGGGCTGTATCCGGAATAATATCCTTATTAGGTGGGTGTAGGTAAGATACCTATTAATTATTATTAAGTTCAAAAAATATATAAAAATAATTCATAACATTATAAACACATAAAAATATTATAAAATATATACTGTTTATTTTAGGAGCGCTATCGTTTGCCGAATTAGGAACAGTCCTCGGAAAGTCTGGAGCTGAATATTCTTACTTCCAAGCAGCGTTTGGAAAATTTCACAAATTTTGGGGACCGTTACCATCTTTTATATGTGCTTGGATATATGTTGTGATTTTGAGACCAGCTGAAGTAGCCATCATTGTGATGACTTTCGCCGAATACGCCATACAGCCTTTTACAACAGATTTAGAACCTGATTATAAAAGAACTGCAATCAAACTTGGATCGTTGGCTGCACTTTGTAAGTAGTATCAAACTAATTTATCGTAAAACCGTTACTATCGTAGGGCACGACCCTAGTTTACATATAAGCGTCAAACGATTTTGACATTAAACTTTACAACCGCCACATATGTCAACTGTCAAGTTACAAATGTCAGCGGTCGGACATACGTTGTGCGGATTTTGCTCGTTAAATTTTGAATTTGTAATTTAATAGTGTTTATATTTGTTGAAAAAGTATTCCATTAGCTTAAAATAATATACTAATAAACTTATTGCAATATTGAGTTCAGTTCAGTTCTTAATATATCACGTTTCAAGCGTGCCAGAATTTGTAATATTGTATATATAAAAGAAGCTTTTCGTACTTCAAACGATAACAACAAATAGAAAAAGTGCGCGATGTCGAGTAAAATTAATACAGAAACAAAAGAATGTTTATCTGAAGAAATAAAACGACTTCAATTACGATGCCTTGATACGTGTAATATTATTGAAAATTCTCCATTGGATGCCGCTATTACTCCAAATAATATTGGTAGTAAAGCTCTGTTCTACGTGGAAGGCCTGCGTACAGAAATTCAAAATTCTAATACACCAATACCAACCGACGAAAATTTAATAGTCACAGAATTTCTTGCTGAAATGAAAATAAAGACTGAGCAAGTTGAGGAACTTTCGGCATTTACTCGTGGTTCTATATGTGATGTTGTTGAAGAAAGACAAAGGTATTTTTCTTTATTATACTCTTATAATAAATAGATTATATCATTGTTCTTTATTGTTGCTTATTGAATTCCTAAATAATTAACATATAATTTAACAATTACTCACTATTTAAGATTGACCAATCTTACAAAAACCGCTGATGAAGCTTTGTCGAGACCAAGAATAGTACAAAAAGAAGTACAACCAGAACATTTACAGAAAGCTAAGGAAACATTTCACATGTTAAAAACTGAACTTCATGGACTAATACAGTCACTATTTCCAACTTGGTGCGAATCTATAATGGATGTAATGGGAGTAAGTATGTTTTGTATAACTAATCATTTATATTTATATATTACGTCAATGGTTTTAGATATTGTAAAAAAATTAAATAAATAACAATATATGGTAAAAGTTTTATAATGTTATTAATGCAGTGGCTAAGCATGTGACTTTAAATTGTGATTGTGGATTTGAATCCCACTTAGAGGAATTAATTATTTAATATTTGCTTGTTCTGGTAAAAAAAGCAAGTTGCATTGAGCTCTACTACTCAAAATGTCTCAAATATTTGATCTAAAGTGAGAAATAGACTGTTAACACTAGGTCCTTCAGCCTACCCTGCAATGTAGCTGGATACAGCATGGGGCTTGCTTGAAAAACTATTTTTTAAACAAAATACACAGTCAAAGCCTGTATGCTCATTTGTCTTTTGCATTAAAACGGAAAAAAAATAAAACAATTCTTTTGGGTTACCTTGAAAAATGTATCCCATACCACTTACACATATAGCTTCCACATACAGACAGCAATCAATTAGATTTTAATTATATGCACTGAAAATTGATTTATGTTCATTGTTTGTTACAGCAACTGATGCAGGAAAAACTAAACGACGAGTCTAGCGGCTATATTCAAATATCTCAAGAAAATTACACGGTCATTGAATTGCTAAAAGATATGAATATTGTTACGACTAACCCATATAACAATATGGAAGTTAAAATTGCCTATTAGTTACATTATTGTTTAAAAAACTAGTTTTAAATATTGTAAATAATAAAGATAATTAAGTTAACTAATAAAGTAAAAACTTTTAAATTTTTATTGTGTTTTATTTTCTATATATTAAACTTTAATATTTTAAATTGTTATATTTTACTCCAAATTTACAGAATAGTCAGAGGGAATCCAAGAACCTAGTGTTAAGGCTCTACTTTTCCAAAAAGACACTTCTATTCCCCACTTTTCAGGCGAATTCTGAAGGCATTGCGTATTGAGTCGCGGAACTCGACGCCGCGCTCTTCCTCGTTAACTAAGCGAAGAAATGTAAAAAAATCTTTTTCACGAGTGAGAATCTAACCCACAACTTGTCGCATTTACAGTCCAATGCTTGTGCGCTGATTTCCCTTCTACCATAACAAGAGAATGTAAATTTTTTCATTCCCTCAGACCCCCAAGTGGGAATCGAACTTTCAACCCCCACGTTTGCATTGACCACGCCACGACGACCAATAGTTGTATTTTTATATAGATTTCCAATATATATTTGTAATTGTAACAAATCCCAAATATTATAAAATGTATATTTTTTTCTTCTATTTTCGTTTTTATTTTCAGTTATAATGACATACATCAACATAACCAGTGTTAAACTGTTTGTGAAGGTCCAGAATGTGTTTGGAGTGTGTAAAGTGTTTACTTGCCTTGTTGTTATTGGAGGCGGTATATATGAAATAGCCAGAGGTAATTAAATTTTGTTGCTAGACCACAACATTTAAAGAAAATACAAATAAATATGTATTATGGAAAAATTGACGCCTTTTCCTGTTACAAAAGCAATTTTGAAAAATATCTGTAGTGTTTAAATCAAAGCAACGAATTTATTTTTTCTTTACGCTCTTTTTAGTTAACGTGTACGTGTATTTATCAATCAATCAATATAAAAAAAAAACAATATAAATAAGAAAATGTTTTTGTGTTCTTATTTATTCTTTTCTTATATATTAACTTCCCTGTCAAAATATAATTTTAATGAATATGAACTATATATGTATATTATGTAAATGTAAATACATTAATTCTTAAAATTATTTCCAGGTAACACTGAAAATTTAAATAAAGGTTTTGAAGGTAGTGCTACAACAGCCGGAAGTGTTGCTCTCGCTTTATATTCTGGACTATGGGCATATGATGGCTGGAACAGCGTGACTGTTGTTACAGAGGAAATTATCAATCCTGGCGTGTAAGTTTTTCTTTTCATTTTAATAAATCAATCAATAAATGTATATATAAAATTGAATGAAATCATCACTTTCCTAATATTTTCAAATATGTTTTATGGATACAGCACGGATGGTATTTATTGATACAACATCTAGCTAGTATACGTTATACCTCATGAATATAGGTCAAATCTTTGCTTGAAGGAAATAATTATTTTGATTTTCCTGCTCTAGCACGACATATTGTTTTTTTTTTTTAACATTTTATAATAGCTTACCTATTTTCTTTTGTTTACCCAACGCACCAAAAGACACAAACTTAACTTAACTTAGCTTCACGCTTTATCCCCAGCGAGGTAGTCAGAGAGAACGGAGCGCCTAACGCTACGGTCTCTACATACCTCTTTCGCCTCGTACACTGTCATCAACCTCTTCATACATGCCCTCCGGGGGTCCTCATGCTTTTTACGTGACCTTCCTCCAGTATCTTTGATACTGTGTTTTCGAAGGTCTCCCCCTATCTCTCTTACCACTCACTTTTCCATCATAAATCTTTTTTGCCATTCTTTCATCACTCATTCGTTCGACATGCCCAAACTAACAGCAAAAGACACAAACTAAACAACATTCCTTTCTAATCCACAGGAACGTCCCCCTCAGTATATCAATAGCAGTGCCACTGATAACTGGTCTCTACGTATTCATGAACGTCGCATACATGTCAGTTTTAAGCTATACTGAAATGGTCTCGGTGCCGGCGGTCGCTGTAACTTTTGGTGCAAGGGTATTAGGTCCAGCAAGTTTTATTATACCGCTAGGTGTTGCCATTGCGACTTTTGGATGCGCAATGAGCGTACAGTTTGGTATTACCAGGTAATAAAATGTTTTTTTTTATTCGACGACTTTAAACCTAGTTATAATATTTACGTATTATGTAGATATTTTTAAAAATTATATGTTATCAGAAGTCTTTGAGTTCATGAGGACTTTTCATGAAATATTAAATGTATGTCATTAATACATTTTATTATGACAAAAAATATGTTTTTACTTTTGTGTGAGAATTATTTTAGAGTTTTTTTTTTAATTGTCACCTAAGAACAATGTCATTAACTTTATTTCTTGTTGTTTCTTGTTTGCAGAGTTTGTTACACAGCAGCTCGTGGTGGACACATGCTGGAACTATTCTCTTATGTTAACATGAAGAAGTTAACACCTGCTCCTGCTGTAGCATTCCAGGTACATTAATAATACTGAATAAATTTAACTGATCTCGTCATGGCGCAGTGGCACGAAGTGTGTCTGTTAACGCGACGGATGTGGGTTCGATTACTACTCGGAAATCATCATCTCATCATTTCTTCGCTCTGGTAACAAGGCAAAGCGCGACGTTGAGTTCCGCCACTCAACACGTAATGCCTCGAATGTATGACGGAAAGTGGTGAATGGAGTGTCTTGATACTAAGCTATCTCTGCCCCTACACTGCTATGGCATATAGCAGTGTAGGGGCAGAGATAGCTTAGTATCAAAAGGAAGCTGGAAAAAAAATCGACGATTAGTTTACCGTCTTAGCTTTTAAAACAAATCTTACTACTTACTATTAAAGTCTTACAAATCCTACTATTATGTCTCAACTTTTTTTAATATTATATGTTCAAATATTTTCTGTTACAGGCAATGTTAACCTCAATTTTCATTATAGTTGGCAACATCAAAACGCTAATAGACTTCGCTAGTTGGTTCCTATGGTTTTTCTATGGACTAGCTATGGTAGCATTACTAGTATTACGAAGAACTCAAGCGGATAAACCGAGGCCTTATAGAGTGCCAACAATAGTGCCATGCTTTGTGTTGCTAGTGGCGATATTCCTGTCAGTGTTGCCAATAGTGCACGATCCGTCTATTAAATATTTAATGGCGATAGGATTTATTTGTATCGGCGTTGTAGTGTACACGCTGTTTGTGTATTATAAGAAAACGCCTACTACTTTGTTAAGTGAGTATTTAATTGTGTATAAACTAAGGTAGACGTTGTTTTATTTCGATTTCTATAATTTTTTTTAACAATAATATATCAAATGTTGATAATTTTTAAACAGTATTTTTATAATACATTAATAAAAAGAAAAAAACTAAACAGTTAATAGAAGTCCTTGAGGCGCAGGGAGGGGCACAGTATCTGTATTAGTTACAGTGTGGATTTTCACTGGGGGTAATGAATAACTTTTATTTCATCCTTCTGGAAAGAAAATACACGAATTTGTAGTAAGGCTAGGTTCCCGCCGCCTGCCCTGCTATATGATGATCCAGCGTGAAGCTGATTTTTCCCGCAGTGTACAATAACGCGCGGCGTTAAGTTCCGCTACTCAATTCGCAATGTTTCTAAAGATAAAATACGCAGAATGGAGTGTCTGAAACTTAATTACATGCCTAACTATATATGACAGCAACAAAAATAACTTATTTTTTGTGTTTATTCTTATATTCATTGTAATAATTAATGTAATTTTATTACAGGTAAACTTACATTCCTAACTCAGGTGCTTTTCGAGAGTGTACCGCCTACTAACCGTGAAGACTGATTCTATTCGACTTATAATATTTGTAAATAGCTCTAGTTTGTAAAACTATATGAAGAGGAAACAAATTACATTATATATATTTTTATGTGGCCTTTTTATTAAACCCTTTGTTTTATTATGAAATAATTTATTTATAAAAGCCTGTGTTTAAACTTACCATATTAATAAGTATTTAAGTAGAGACCAGTCGTGGCGCAGGGGCATAAAGTGTGACTGTAAAACCGACTGGTTGTGGGATCGATCCCCTCTCGAGGAGATGAAATATTTACTTAAATTTATATTTCCATTTCTTCGCTCTGTTGTCGAGGCAAAGCGCGACGTTGAGTTCTGCCACTTAACACGCAATGCCTCCAGAATTCCGCAGAAAGAGGGGAACGTAGTATCTTAACACTAGGTTCCCTCGGCCTACCCTGCATTGTGCGGGATACAGTGTGAAGCTGATCTATTTTTATTTTATATTAATAACTAATATGCCTTTATTACTGATGACTACACGAATCCTCCGAATAGTTAAAATGATCTAAGTTTATATCGCTTAAAAGATATCTTATATACAGTTTTATAATAATTTTATGAAAAGAGCGACAGTTGCTGGCTTCTCAGCAGAACTGCCCTCTGACGAGGCGGTTTTTTTGTATGTTCATTCGAAGATTCAAAACTTTATAATAGTCAACTTGAATTTGAATATTTCAATTGAATAATATTAATAAATTTCTACCTAAATTCATTTAATACGTAGAAAATTAAACCGTTCGCACATGGTTAAATTTTAATGTCTGTAACAAAATAGATACGCGTGATGAATATTTTTTTCCAACAACCAAATCAGTCAATAGTTACCACTAACCAAATCAATAAACCATTTATTCTTATCAAATTATATACATTTTTTTCTAAATTTTCACGAGACTTTAAATTTAGTTTAACTTACATTTACAATAATATATCTTTTAGATACATTTACAATTCACTGGAATTTTAAATCCATGAGTTATAATCCATTAGCATAATTTTAAAGAATATTTTTTCCGTTTCAAATTTGAATTGTAATTTAAAGGTTTATTTTTAATGTAAATTTATTTTTTATTACAAAAACGCATTTAAAATATTATAAAATCGATAATAAATTTTATTTTAATTATACAATTTATATTTCAATTCATTATTATTTAAAAACGTGGCTTTGTTATATATAAACATAATACATAATGTATATTATACATAGTTTATTTTTCCAGAAACATTTAATTACAATAGAAAAAAAATCTTAAAGCTTATTTTACAATTTATATATTTTTTGACAATTTAAAATCGATGTACTTCCAAAAAAATCGATAAAAATAACCGAATTGCTAGAAAAGTGTAAACACTAACAGAACAGGCGGCGCTGAGCCGACAGCCGCTTTCAATGTTATATTATGTGAAAAGGAAATAAATAAAGGGATTTTTTTAGTAAATAGTAATACAATATCTAAACCATCATGGCTTATCATTACGTTGTTACTGCACAGAAACCAACAGCGGTTACAGCATGTATTACAGGTAAATAAAATCATTATTTGGACGTTTCAGAGGTTAAGCCTAATAGTATATAATGAAAGCTATTTTGGGCCAATAAGATTATTTTTGTTATTGATATTCATATGTAGCATTAAATATTTTTCTTAACTTTTTATTTCTCATTTTATTGGATGCATAGTAGAAATTCTAAGACGTAATATAATTAGAAATGTGCAGTTGTAGTGACGATTTGTGACTTGGTACCTTCGCTTAAAGGAGATCAAACACTGCATTTATTTAAAAATGGAAATTAAATGATCAATACTCTTCCAGTAGCTTTTCCTAAAATATACTGACAATGCTAATAATATTTAGAAAATATATCAAATTATAATTTGTTTGCTACAAAGAATGTACTATTCTAGGAAATTTCACATCACCTACGGACTTAAATTTGCTGGTGGCGAAGGTCTCTCGATTAGAGATGTACCTTGTCACTCCAGAAGGACTGAGGCCAATGAAAGAAGTTGGTTTATATGGCAAAGTGGCCAAGATGAAACTATTTAGACCTCCAGTAAGTGATCTTGCAAATTAGTATAATTTCAGTTAAATTACTTTGAAAATATGCAATAAACATTGAAATATTTATATTGAAAATGGCAGTCCAAACGTCTGGGCTTTTACAACATTAATATTTACAGATATTTTTTAAAAAAAATACATATATAGCCAATAATTTAGAAAACATTGAGAAACTTACCTCATGTAAGTGAGTGTAGTGATCAGTTATAATAATAATAAAAAACAGAATGTGCAATAATTTATAAAATATCTTGATTACAGTATGAAAATAAAGATCTAGTATTCATTTTAACTGCCAGATACAATGCAATGATATTAGAATGGAGGACAGGTGCCAACGGTGAATTGGAGGTAGTTACCAGAGCCCATGGAAATATTTCCGATAGAATTGGGAAACCATCCGAGAATGGCATTCTTGCAGTCATTGACCCACAGGCTCGAGTGATTGGTTTGAGGCTATATGATGGTTTGTTTAAAATAATACCCTTAGATAAGGATTCTACTGAGCTAAAAGCTGCTAGTTTAAGGTTAGTAAATCAATTTGTTTCTATATTGTTTACATTAATCTTAATATAAGACAATAGTGGTGCAGTGGCACACAGTGTCTGAGTGTAATTGTGATAGTTGTGGGTTTGGTTCACATCACAACACATGACAACTTGAAAATTGGGTTGCATGTGGTGAACAGATTGTGTTAAAATTAGGTTAACTCTGCATATCTAGTTTATAATCATTTATATCATAAATTAAAAAAATATGAAAACAACTTACTTTTGCCTAATTAACATACATTATATTTCAATTAGGTCACATTTGCCTGAACATGATTGTTCTTTTATTTCTTTGTTTTCAGATTGGAAGAATTAAATGTATATGATTTAGAATTCTTGTATGGTTGTTCTAATCCTACTTTAATATTAATTCATCAAGATCTCAATGGAAGGCATATAAAGGTGATATACAATTACTCAATTTTTATTACTTTCAAATTAAATTAAGGGATTAAAGCATTAAATGTCTAAATTCTAAATAAGTGTAATCATGACATGTGTAGAAAAACACTAAGATTTTCTAGAGGGTCCATTATTCTGTTTTTAAAGAATCAAAAATTAAATGTAGTTTTACAGTTTATTTCTGTTTTTAGTTTTCATTCATCACTAGCATGCCAGTTAAGCTTACTTATACACTTATACACTTATGCACTTATACTTCACTAAGTGTTTACACAGACTCAATATAAAATATAATATATAATGACAAATTAATAAATACTTAGGGAATCTTAAAATGCTGTTTTCATTAATATATAAGATTCAGTGAATGAAAATGGCATCTCAAGATCAATTTCCTGAGTTGAGAGTGGCTCATAAATATGAGCCTTAATAGCAAGCTATTATGTTTATATAATTGAAAAATGTATCGTGACTGTTATCTCAATGGTTGTATGTTCATTATGCACTCAGAGAAATTAATTACTTACGTTTCTCAGCTTTGTCCAAAGACAAAACATAACAGTGAGCGAAGCTCCAATTTGGTTTTGAAGGCCTATTTCTAGAATATATATTGCCAACAGAGAAATTAGGGGCAATATAGCATATAACATTACATTCATTTAGATTTATTATTTTTTCTTTATGTAATATACATGGTGAGGCCAATCGTGGCGCAGGGGCACGAAATGTGACTGTAAAAGCTATTGGTTGTGGGTTCGATCCCCACTCAAGGGAATGAAATATTTATCTAAATTATATATTTCCCTTTCTTCGCTCTGGTGTCGAGGCAAAGGGCGGCGTTGAGTTCCGCCACTCAACACGCAATGCCTCCAGCATTCGGTGGGGAACGGAGTGTCTTAGCACTAAGTTCCATCTGCCTACCCTGCTGTGTGTGGGATACATCGTGAAGCTGTTTTTTTTTTAATATATATATATATATATTTTTCCAGACACACGAAATAAACTTAAGGGATAAAGAATTTACAAAAGTGCCATGGAAACAAGACAATGTTGAAACTGAAGCTTCCATACTGATCCCTGTGCCCAGTCCATTAGGTATATTCATTATTATATCACTTATTAGTATTTTTTAAATTTCATTACTGAAATTGTGTATCTTTGGTGCTCCTTTTACTTCTAATATGTCAAGTTCTAGAAATCCTTATATATTGATTGGTATAACTGTTTATGTTTTTTGACATGAGGCAAAGTCTGTCTGTGTCTGTCAAATGTGAAGGTGTTTAGTTCAATTTTCACTTGAATTATGATTATATTTCAACTATTTTCATTTCCACTGAAAGTGGGAAATCATGTGTCAGCAATAATTTTTTTGTATATATATTTTTTAGGTGGTGCAATTGTAATAGGACAAGAGTCAATAGTGTACCACGATGGGCAAAGTTATGTGGCAGTGGCGCCTCCACAGATAAAGGTAATTTAATTGTAATGTGTTTCTTCCTGAAAGTTAATAAACATTAAACATTTTTAGTGTCGAAAATGTGTGTAGTTTATCAGTCAGAGAGCTTAGCCGGTTTTCGCAAAACCGGCTAAGCTCTCTGACTGATAGCAGTCAGTTTTTTATATTTAAAAAAAATATATCATGTCAATGATAATAGAACAATATTATGAATGATCTTATTGTTTCTCATATAAGAATATTATAAAAGACTGAGATCTGATCGAGAACTACCAGTGACTAGTGTCACTATAGTGTGGATGTACCCTTATATTTTTTAGATTTGTACTGTTTCTGTGTATAATGTAATATAGCAGGGTAAGTAGGGAATGTTGAATACCTTATCTCAATATTGCCTTGGTCTTATTATCAAAGAAAATGAAAATATTCTACACCTTCAACTGAGGATCGAACCCACAACCATCACAATTACAGTCTGATGGCTCCTTATATTTTAAATTTATTTCAGTTAACCCCAATAAACTGTTACTGTCGAGTGGACAGCCGAGGCCTGAGGTACTTACTAGGTGATATAGCGGGGAGACTGTTCATGCTACTCTTGGAACTGCAAGAGAAAATGGATGGTACACAGTCTGTGAAGGATTTAAAAGTGGAACTGTTAGGTTTGTATAGTTTATTTTTAAATGTTATTATTTGTTATATTTATAAAAAAAATGTAATATATTAGTAACTCACATATAGCAGAGTAGGCAGAGGAAACTTGGGAAGCTAGTAGCACACTAGCACAATCCATTCCAAAAAGACACTTCTGTTCTCCATTTCCGCCGTATTCTGGGGGCATTGCGTGTTGAGTGGCGGAACTCAACGCCGCGCGTCACGTGTTCGAAATAAAAATATTTAATATTTCATTTCCTCGAGGGAAAATCGCACAATGTCCCCGCGCCACGACTGACCTCAATTTTATTTATATGTATAGGTAAATACTAACTTATTATTATTATTTCCCCAGGTGATATCCCAATACCAGAATGTATGACGTACCTGGACAATGGTGTGGTGTTCATAGGGTCACGCCTAGGGGACTCTGCCCTCATCAGGCTTTCGGCCACCCGGGACGAGTCCTGCCAGTACGTGCAGCCCATGGAGAGCTTCACCAGCCTGGCGCCCATTGTGGACATGTGCGTGGTGGACTTAGAGAGACAGGGGCAGAATCAGTTGATTACTTGTTCTGGTGAGTGAATTATTATTGTTTTATGTCTGTCTATGTACTTGGTGATTGTTTAAACAGGTTCTTCATATTTATGTAATACGAAAGGTTTACTATAAAGCTATAGTGGGGAAAAATCACATGCACACACTGAACTGTTGGGCTGTTTATCCCCAACCTTTTCGTTAAAAAAAATTTTCTTTTTTCAAAAAAGAACATTAATAGTCTAATCCAATAAGCATGGGAAAGCTGCACTGACTGGCTTCTATTTAATAATTTTTAATATGATTGTTTTTCTTTTAATCTAAAATAGCATCCTAACCCTTACAGTAAGAGAATTATGAGGGCCACAACCCTTTACTATTAAAGATGTCTTAATGAAATTTGAAATAAAAGTAAAGTTTGAGGCACAAAAATAGTGTGTTGCTATTTCAATTAAAAAACAATACATTATTTAATGGTACACATTTTTAATTTTAAAGGGAGTCCCTTTTGTAATAGATATAATTTTAATAATTTACAATTTTGAATTGAGCTAGTTTAAATATTAAAAATAAGAAGATGAGAGAAAATACAAATAAGCATAAATATTATAGCTTTTACAAATGATTAACACAAAAATTGGGAGGCAATGATTCACTGTAAATGAAATGGTCATAATCAGTTCAAATTTTAGTTGGGGAAATGATTATTATATTTATTTACACTCTTCGTTTTGATTTTTGATTTGATGAGGCCAGTCGTGGCGCAGTGGCACAAAGTGTGAATGTAAAATCGACTGGTTGTGGGTTCGATCCCCACTCGAGGATATGAAATATTTACTTAAATTTATATTTCCATTTCTTCGCTCTGGTGTCGAGGCAAAGCGCGGCGTTGAATCCTGCCACTCAACACGCAATGCCTCCAGAATTCGGCAGAAAGTGGGGAATGGAGTGTCTTAACACTATGTTCCCTCTGCCTACCCTGTTGTGTGCGGTATACAGTGTGAAGCTGATTTGATTTGTTTCATTTTGATAATGAACGCGGCATTCTGCTGCTAAACAGGCAGTTATTAAATGAAATAGAGTAATGTATTGATAGAAAGTGATGAATTGAGAAACTGAGTGACTTAACCTCTTTTCTCTCTGAAACGAATTATTTCTACCTTCACCAGGTGCATTTAAGATGGGTTCCCTGCGTATAATCCGCAACGGCATCGGCATCCAGGAGCAGGCGTCCATCGACCTGCCCGGCATCAAGGGCATGTGGGCGCTCACGCTGGCGCCCCAAGACAACCACCACGACACCCTCGTGCTCTCCTTCGTTGGGCAGACCAGGTCACCCATACACCTATTTAAATATGTCTTCTCATAACATTTTCATAATTATGCTTTAATTTATATTCATACTCTATAGTTAAGTGCTTAAGAGTCCTAAAAGACTACTTGTTCAGCTAAATAATACAATAAAAAATGCTATACTTTAATTAACTGTTATTTTTGTTAAAATATGTTATATTTTATATTAT
This sequence comes from Heliconius himera, assembly GCA_021202915.1. Classification (NCBI taxonomy): domain Eukaryota; kingdom Metazoa; phylum Arthropoda; class Insecta; order Lepidoptera; family Nymphalidae; genus Heliconius; species Heliconius himera. The sequence goes on from JAJHJA010000305.1 coordinate 312,656, forward strand.
CAACAGAGTGTTAACTTTGAATGGCGAAGAAGTGGAAGAGACCGAGATCAAAGGCTTCGTGTCAGATCGTCAGACTTTCTTCACTGGGAATGTTTGTCATGATCAACTTATACAAGTAAGTTTTTTAAATATGATTATATATATATATATAGTTTATAATCATTAGAAAAAAAAATGTTCGTGGCGCAAGTGCACGAGTATTCGCTTGTAAACGGGACGCTTGTGGGGTCGATTCACACTTGAGACAATCGAATTATTTCATGTTTTCATTTCGTCGCTTTGGTAACAAAGCAAAGCGCAGCATTGAGTTCCGCCTCAATAATTGGCAATGGAAGTATTGCCAACTGTTGACTATATGAGAAAAGTGGGCAATGGAAATATTTTAATGGGGACAAAGTGTATCAGCATCAGGTTTCATCGTTTTGCTATGTATGGGATACACCTAAAGCTTAAAAAAAATATTAAATAGTCAATAGTATGGTACAGATCATAATGTTTCTATAGTAAATTATAATATAACAAAGTTTGCGATATTACCGTGAAATAATATATGCTTACGGACAAGATCGAGAAATAACCCATAAATGAAATCAATGAAATTCTTGATGAAAATATATTCCTTAGGTGAGTTCATGCTATATACAAATAAGGTGTCTGTTAGATCGATAAACAAAACACTGATACAAATAAAAAGATGATTTAGAAAAAAATCTGAACTCAGAAGGAGTAATTTCGAAGTATTTGTAGACCATACAGTATAGTTGAAAAAGAATCAGCTTCACGCTATATCACCACTTTCCGACGAATGCTTGAAAGATATGAAATAAGGAAGATAAGCTGAATATGTTTTAGAATAGTTTTTTTGATAGAAAATATCAACAGAATGGTGATAATGACAAAAAATTAAAGCTTTGAAACGTTATTAGAAATGCACTATAACATTTATATTATATTATTATACATGGTGGAAGTGTCAGCGCTCCTTTTACGGGAACAGCATATAGGGTGAAATATTTTAAACCCATACCTAAAGAAATTAATCAAGATAACTCAACAATTTAGACGTAGGATTTTTTTTTAATTTCACGATGTTTATCCACACCTGTATTTCGTGTGACGCAGTTATGCATAGATACCAATAACGTAAACAAATACTACTACAAAAATACTACTAAAGGTTAGCAACTTTGAACTTTGTCACTAATACGTACGATTCGATATCAGTATAACGCGGTTTCCCTTTGATAGGATTATGTGTGCGTGCGTCGTTCTTGACAAATGGCGTTTTATATTACAACAATATGCTTACCCTGTATATACAAAAAGTTCTCAGACTTTTATTGCGTAAAATAATCTTCAAATGGGCACTACACAATATACTTGTGATAAGGGAATTTTGATGGAGGTGTACATCGAAAAAAAGACACGCCTATTAAGCCTATTGATGTGGCCTATTAAGATCTGCGGAAGATCTTTGACCGTGTGCTTCATCAGTGCATCTTGTGTGTCATATCGTCAAACCCATCCCGATTACAGTAGGAGTTCACCAGGACTCATAAGAAATACATCAAGTTGTGCTAGATACTGTTTCGGATCATACGCAGGATCAACCTCTATAGCTAATGATGTATACCGACATCATTGATGAGAACCGATTGATTTGGAGTTTAAAGTCAACATCTGGAAGGATTTGCTTGAGAGCGGCGGTCTTAAACTAAATTTGTTGAAATCTCAGTTCATATGTAGATTACTAGAGCCTGGGCTTGAGTCACTATCCACATATGTTCTGCATTAAAAAAACAGGTACCGCGAATCCGTTACGCTTGAGTCCGGATGTATCGATCACAAAGCCTGAATGAGCGGTGCCTATGCCAATTGGAGAGAACTCACTGGTGTGGTCTGCAACCGCAGAGTACCGCCCGAGCTCAATGTTCGATATACAATAGCATGGCTTAACCAATTTCTTATACAGCGAATATTGGCCAAGACTATATCAGCATATTAAGGTATAACGCAGAAATCATACGTAGCACATTCATTCGAGGTAGTCTTGGGCACAGAGCTGGATGGGCACAGCAGTTCAAATAAGCGGTGGTTAACCGATTCACACATAATCGATCTGTAATTGTTTTAGGTAACGGATGAGGGTATCCGGCTGATATCGCGGGGCGCGGGCGGCGCGTGGGCGCTGTCGGCGCAGTGGGCGGTGGGCGGCGCGCGCGGCGTGTCGGTGGTGGCGTGCTCGGCCACGCGCGCCGTGGCGGCGGCGGGCCCGCGCCTCTACCTGCTGGCCGTCGGGGACCGCGAGCTCACCCTCATCAAGTACGTAGCAAGCAACTAACTGAAGGAGGCCAGTCGTGGCAACGGTGGGACTATAACGCAACAGTTTGCGGTCGATTCTCATTAGAGGAAAAAAAAATATCTTAATTTCCTGCATCGAGACCATGCAGAAAATTAAGATATTTTACAAGGTCCCCAAAATTCGGCAGAAAGACGGAATCGAAAATATCTTAATGAGAACGATGTTTCTTCACGCTTCCCGGGTTCCTTCTGCTTACCATGCTATATGCGATGATTTGTGGTTTAGATCAGTCTGCATGGAGGAAGAAGTGGCGTGTCTAGACCTAGGCCCGGGCGGGGAGTCAGCTCTGCTGGGCGTGGGCTTGTGGACCGACATCAGTGTGCGAGTGCTGAGACTGCCCTCACTAGAACCCTTACACACGGAGAGACTGTCTGGCGGTACATCATATATTTCTCTTATATTTTTTTTAGCGTCACGATGTATACCACACATAGCAGGATCGGCAGAGGGAACCTGGGAACATGGTGTTACGACACTTCGTTCAACACATTCCGCCGAATTCTGGAGGCATTGCGTGGCTGAGTTGAGTGGCTTAATTTAACGCCGCGCTTTGCCTCAATACCAAAGTGAAAAAATGAAAATATTCAATATTAAGTAAGAGTGGGAATCGCACCCACAACCTGCAGTATTTACAGTCATACGATTGTCCAAACCAATTCAGCAAAACACGTAGAACGGAAATGTTTTAATATGGAATAAAGTATCGTAACAGTAGGTTCCCCCTGTCTACCCTGCTATGTGGAGGATCCAGCGTGAAGCTAAAAAAAGTTGAAAAGTAAAAGTGTTATTATGCAGAACACTCACAAATATTTTTAAATTTATATTCCAGAGATCATCCCCCGTTCCCTCCTGATCTGCGTGCTGGAGGGTGTTTGCTACTTGCTGTGCGCGCTCGGAGACGGCTCCATGTTCTACTTCACAGTGGACCAACAGACCGGTGTGCTGGCCAATAAGAAAAAAGTTACGCTGGGCACGCAGCCCACTGTGTTAAGGAGTTTTAGGTAAATATATATACATTTTTTTGAGGCCAGTCGTGGCGTTGTGGGTTCGATCCCCACTCGAGGCGATAAAAAATTTACTTAAATTTATATTTCCATCTCTTCGCTCTAGTGTCGAGGTTAAGCGCGGCGTTGAGTTCACTCAACACGCAATGCCTCCAGAATTCGGCAGAAAGCGGGGAACAGAGTGTCTTAACACTAGGTTCTCTCTGCCTACCCTGCTGTATGCGGGATACAGCGTGAAGCTAATTTATGTTCTTTTTTTTTATATACATTTTACTATATTTATATTAGTACTAGTGATGGATAAGATATCTGTACCGTATTTACAAATATTCGAGGGAGAAGAAAGTTACATATCCGAGAGTTTTAGGCGGATCTATTTACCTTAAATGGCAACTTTTGGTCTGGTTAAAGTCAAGTTAAAAAAAACAGTCCTCTGTTCAAATTAAAAATAACTTCATGTTAGTTTGTATGGAGAAATTACTTTTTTCTTTAATTTTCTGTTAATATGTATGTATTGAATTTTGTTCAGATTATTATTATTGAGATCCGTATCAATATCCATATCTGTGAAACTTGGCAGGATATATCGATATTCAGATCTGTATCCGCGGATATACTTCATTAACAATCCGGCGCATTACTAATTACTACAAATAGCACACTACACTATCTTTTTTTGGACTATAGAAGGAGAGATATACGGTACTTTGTCTATAAGGAATTATAAGCACTATATAGATCATAGGTAATTTAAAGGGTAGGTTGCGAAGGAGATATAGTACTATTCTACCCTGTCCTATTATGCTATGTTATATTCCAATATATATTGAACGTATAGAACTAGTTGAGAATCAAAAATCAGAAATCTAGAAAAATCACAATTTTGGAAGTAAGTATGTGAGGTCTATATAAATATAAGAATATCTTACTGATATTTATTATTACTTGAATGTATATTTTAAATTTTATTTAGCAATTTAGTTGATTAGTGTCTAAACTGCGCTCATTTCTATCCCTGTTTTTTTATCTTATCCCTCTTTATTTTGTTCTTAAATATGAATGAATACAAATTTCAAGATAATTCCGTTATTACCTTTTTTTAATATTTATTCTTATCAATTTTTATTTGTTTCAATAGATCTCTATCAACAACAAATATCTTCGCGTGTTCAGATCGGCCCACAGTGATCTTCTCGTCCAATCACAAGCTGGTGTTCTCTAATGTCAATCTCAAGGAAGTTACCCATATGTGTTCATTGAATGCATCGGCTTACCCTGACAGGTGTGTATGTGTGTATTTTTATTAATTTCAATAGTAAATTTTATTTAAAGTCTATCTTATATGTTTTACAGGATAAGCAACATTTGTTTGTGTTAGAAATGGATATAGGTTTCAATTTTAAAGACTTTTTTTCTTATTCAATTTATATGTTTATCTTTTTTAACTGGGTATTTTTAATAGGGATAATTCGATAGGGAATCAAACCCACAACAGCCGCTTTATTCTTATATTTTTTTAATAATCTGTAGAAGGAATAACCTATTGTCATTAAATTGCTCTGCAGAAGATGAAAATTGGGTGGTGCATAGGAAAGGAAGTGTCTTAACATTAGGTCCCCGTTTACCCTGCCTTAAACGGGGCATAACGATATATTGAAGCTACCAAATAGTATAAAATATAGTAAAAGGATGTTTTAACGTAAGGTTTTAATACCACTATACCTGCCAGTGTGTATCTTGGTCCGTAAAATATAATATTGACTAGTTGTCACTGTCCTGAAGTTAGCTCTTCTGAACTTTAGCGCATTGTTCACTCAGGAATAAAAAAAAACTAAATTAAGAAAATTTATGGTGGATGACAAGGTGGATGCGGAAAAATGTATTGCTGCCGGTAACAGGGTTGACGGTGCCTTAACTGCATTGATGAGACGGCGAAACGTCAGCACAACTGCATGTTTGGTCGTAGACAATGTACTGTTTGGTACCGACACTATTATACGGCAGCGAAACGTGGGTATTACAGAAGAAGAATGAAAGAAAGATGAATGCTGTGGAGATACTATCTCTTCGTAGAATATGCGGAGTCAGCATATCCTACGAAGTCACAGTGAGAATGAAGAACATGCTCAGGTGTTTTGGGCACGTCGAACGAATGAGTGATGAAAGAATGGCAAAAAAGATTTATGATGGAAAAATGAGTGGTAAGAGAGGTATGGGGAGACCTTCGAAAACACAGTATCAAAAATACTTGAGATACGTCACGTAAAAAGCATGAGGAACCACAGGGGCTATGCATGAAGAGGTTAATGATAGTGGACGAGGCGAAAGAGACCGTAGCGTTTGGCGCTCAATTCTCTCTGACTACTCCACTAGGTATACAGCGTGAAGCTAAGTTAATAAGAAAATGCCCAAAATCAAATCAGAGCAGCCATTTTAGCTAACTTCAGGGCAGCCACGACTCGTCGACCGTAGTATATTTATATTTTATATGATTTCTAGCTTAGCTCTGGCAACGGACAGTACAGTGACAATAGGAACAATAGACGAAATACAGAAATTACACATTCGCACTGTGCCACTTGGTGAAACGCCACGACGCATAGCATATCAAGAAGCTTCACAGGTATATCCAGATTGTATGAGATTTCCTTATTTTTATTATACTTAGGAAAACCATTATATTATATATTTAATATGATTGTGATATTCAGAATTATTGGATAATCCTACAAGGATTATTAGAACACTTGTTTGTAAAAATAGAAATTTTAAAAAATCTATGATTTAAGAATTGTAATGTTATCAAAGTTTTACACTAATTAGATCTTGAGTACTTTTTTTACATTTCACATTAAGGTCCACACTTGGAAAGAAAAATATGTTTTAGAAAACATAAAAATTTTAACAAAGTGGGAATTTCGAAGTCAAATAATTTTATTCTAAATAAGAAGTTACATGCTTCATTTTTTGAAAATCAAATAATTTACCACCAGTTCACTAAAGTTAATGCCTCAGACCTGTGAAGAACCAGTGCAAGACACTCAGTGGGACTTTTTTAATTCAATTTTATGTACATGTGTAATTATTTGTAAAAATGATATCTTTGAAAAAGAATAGATTGAGTATTTCATTCCCAAGGCTTGTTATTATTTATAAAATCATTAATTTGGTCTATTATATAACCAATCAACAGAAATACCCTATAGCTCTAACATTTTCTTTATATCTAGGGACTTAAATATTTTAACGATGTCTCTTATATTAACTGATTAAAAATTGAAATCTACATTACACTTGTATACGCTTTGCTTAAGTAAGATTCAGGAACGGTTGTGGAGAATATAAGTGTATCGACTGTAGATACTGGAATATCACCAACAAAAGATTCTTGATCCGAGCTGGTTAGATCATTGTCAATTTTTTATTTTAAAGTTGAGATCCTTAGCTTTTCCAGTACCAACCAACTATAATTTGAATCCGCACCTCTTGGTAACCGCACAAGCGCTCTGATAACTAAGCTATACGTTCATTACCCATACACTAAACATAAAAAATATAGTTCTTGAGTATTTATGTGGAATTAAATTTACAATTTCAATATATATTTTTTACTTTTTTGTTGTTTTGAGTAATGATAGATAAATAAAAATTTAATTTTGGCTTCTATATAAAATTATAAACCTTGTTTCTGGTTTTGCCAAAAACTGGTTCTTACCTCTGAGCTAAATTTACCCTTAAACCTAACCTTAATAAACTAATGTTTAGTAAGCCTATGTAATACACATTGCAGACGTTTGGCGTGATAACAATGCGAGTGGACAAGCTGGAGTGGTGCAACAGCAGCGCGGGAGGAGAGGCGGTGTGCGTGCGTGCCTCCGCCTCCACCGCCGCCGCCAGCACCAGCGGCGCCCCGCCCGCGCCCGTCGCCAAGCACGCGCCCGCCCACGCCGACGTCGAGGTGCACAACCTGCTCGTCGTCGACCAGCACACCTTCGAAGGTGACCCGCCTTGTGCACTCACTCACTCACTCACTCACTCTATATAGGAGAGCGAGCTGGAGTGGTGTCCACGGCCGCCGCCCGCGCCCGTCGCCAAGCACGCGCCCGCCCACGCCGACGTCGAGGTGCACAACCTGCTCGTCGTCGACCAGCACACCTTCGAAGGTGACCCGCCTTGTGCACTCACTCACTCACTCACTCACTCTATATAGGAGAGCGAGCTGGAGTGGTGTCCACGGCCGCCGCCCGCGCCCGTCGCCAAGCACGCGCCCGCCCACGCCGACGTCGAGGTGCACAACCTGCTCGTCGTCGACCAGCACACCTTCGAAGGTGACCCGCCTTGTGCACTCACTCACTCACTCACTCTATATAGGAGAGCGAGCTGGAGTGGTGTCCACGGCCGCCGCCCGCGCCCGTCGCCAAGCACGCGCCCGCCCACGCCGACGTCGAGGTGCACAACCTGCTCGTCGTCGACCAGCACACCTTCGAAGGTGACCCGCCTTGTGCACTCACTCACTCACTCACTCACTCTATATAGGAGAGCGAGCTGGAGTGGTGTCCACGGCCGCCGCCCGCGCCCGTCGCCAAGCACGCGCCCGCCCACGCCGACGTCGAGGTGCACAACCTGCTCGTCGTCGACCAGCACACCTTCGAAGGTGACCCGCCTTGTGCACTCACTCACTCACTCACTCACTCACGCTATATAGGAGAGCGAGCTGGAGTGGTGTCCACGGCCGCCGCCCGCGCCCGTCGCCAAGCACGCGCCCGCCCACGCCGACGTCGAGGTGCACAACCTGCTCGTCGTCGACCAGCACACCTTCGAAGGTGACCCGCCTTGTGCACTCACTCACTCACTCACTCACTCACTCTATATAGGAGAGCGAGCTGGAGTGGTGTCCACGGCCGCCGCCCGCGCCCGTCGCCAAGCACGCGCCCGCCCACGCCGACGTCGAGGTGCACAACCTGCTCGTCGTCGACCAGCACACCTTCGAAGGTGACCCGCCTTGTGCACTCACTCACTCACTCACTCACTCACTCTATATAGGAGAGCGAGCTGGAGTGGTGTCCACGGCCGCCGCCCGCGCCCGTCGCCAAGCACGCGCCCGCCCACGCCGACGTCGAGGTGCACAACCTGCTCGTCGTCGACCAGCACACCTTCGAAGGTGACCCGCCTTGTGCACTCACTCTATGTGTACAACCTGCTCATCATTGATCAACCTTCGAATTTGCGTGAACGAGCTAGAGTAGTGTAGCAACGAGAGAACACGTACCTATTAATATTGACGTAGGCGTCCACTACCTGTTTATTATTGACAAGCATACTTTTGAAGATATTTTTTTTTACGTACATAAATATTAGTGGGAGATATTAAATTGTATTGTTAATGGTTAAGACAATATGGACGAAATGCTAGATCAGTCTAAATGGCAAGATATTAAAAAAAACTGAATGATGTGGTATTTTTGGGAAGTATGGTCAGTGGAAATGGAAGATACGCAATGGAAGATAGATATGGAAAGGCATATTACTGCGGCAGTGAAATGTGGATATTACAGAAGAAAAATTAAAGAAAGATAAATGGCGTGGAGATGCGGTCTTTTCATAGGATATGCGATTTCAGCTTAGCTGATCGAATCTGCAATGAGATACACAGACAGTACTAGCGAGGATGTCACGTTGCGAATGAAGAAAAACGTGCTCAGTTGATTTGGGCACGTCAAACAAATGAGTGATGAATGAATGACAAAAAAGATTTATGATGGAAAAGGGAGTGGTAAGAAAGGTAGAGGGAGACCTCGGTTGACCTTCGAAAACACAGTATCAATGATACTGAAAGAAAGGTCTCGTAAAAAGCATGAGGACCCCCCGGAGGGCATGTATGAAGTGACCGTGGCGTTAGGCGCTCCGTTCTCTGTGACTACCCCGCTAGGGAGAAAGAGTGAAGTAGAGTAAGTAAGTAATTGGTGAATTGTGGGGAAAGGCGTGTTTTAATATTAGTATACTCTATGTATGTAATTTTTTTTTATGGAAAAGGACAAGGCAAACGAGCCTTCGGGTCACCTGATGGTAAGTGATCACCACCGCCCGTGACCCCGTGCAAAACCAGAGGAGCTACAGGAGCGTTGCCGGCCGACAAGGTGGAGATAGACGCGCTTTTTGAAGGTACCCATGTCATATCGACCTGGAAACACAAGTTTATTTCGGCACTGTTCAGCGTTATCCCGAGAAAGACTTGCTCGGCCGGAGTAAACAACGTCCACCGTGCTATCATCTGCATAGCAATCAATGCTAGAATCCTCTTACATGTCATTGATATGTAGAAGAAACAGCATAGGGGATAGCTCGCAGCCTTGGGGAACGCCAGCGTTCCCGGGTATATCTTTGTCAGCTCAGGAGCACAGGAACGGAGCACTAAGGGAGAGATGCCATCTGGCCCGCTCGACTTGTGGATGTCCAAGGAAGACAGAGCTCGCCTAACAGCTGTTTGGTTAAACTTAACCTCAGGCATTGAGCTCTGGCACCGCGGGATGGTCGTCGGTGTTGTTCCTTAGTCATCCAAAGTCGAGTTTGAGGCAAAGACAGCGCCCAGGAGATCGGCTTTCTCTTTTGCCGTGTGGACCAAGATGTCATTTCCCGTGCGTAATGGCGGAAGCGAAAGCTGGCTAAAGTTGCCAAGTGTCGCCTTTGAAAGCGCCCAGAACTGATGAGTTCCGGACGGGTAGCTCTCAAGCTCTCGCCAACTTTTGCGATATGCTCGGACCTTGCTCTGGCAATTTGCCGCTTAAAGAACCTAGAGGCTCGGTTATACTTCTTGGGATTTTCACCTCCGGATCCTTATTAACCAAAGCTTGAGCCCAGATTTGATATGCCTCGCGTTTGCTAGAGGCAGCTAGCTTGCAAGACGTATCAAACCAAGGCTATGACTTGCCACCAATTGGCACTACAGTGCTAGGAATATAAAGTTCCATGCGTTGTAGAACCACGTCGGCAACAGTAGTGGCACAGGTACTAGGATCATCAGAAGAGAAGCAAACCGACCCTCAGGGATAAGATGAGTAAAATGTACGCATCCCATCGCAATCTGCTGACTTGTAGTGCCAGATGCGACGAGTTGCGTGTGATCTGCAGCTGCCGCGCTTAATGGGCACGACACTCCGTACCAGGCAGTGGTCAGAAGACCCCAAAGGGGCATCGACGACAACCTGGTACTGTTCCGGATGTGAAGTCAGCAGAAGGTCCAATAAAAAGGCATTGTGGTTGTCCACGTCCGGGAGTCGCGTAGGCGACTCAACCAATTGGGACAATCCGTTCGCCATAGCAAGGTCAAATGCAGCCGTCCCCGCGTGGTCGGTGGTGCGTGATCCAAGCCGAATTTGCCGAACTGGCATTGTGCGCATAAAAATCGCCAAGTATCAAAACCTAACCAAACCACCAAAAATCGCCAACATATCGTCGATAGCAGATTGAATGTGCTCCATGAGCCGATCCGTTTCTGCATTACCACTGTGGGACCTGTAAAGGCATGCGTAGACTCGGGCACGATCGTACGAGCCAACACGGAGCAAGATGGTAGACAGGTCCCGACCTTCAAAATGGACAAGATGACGGAAACTTAGGTCCTCTCTTACACAGCAACCCCGGCATGAGGCATAAAGTTATGTTCTATTTTGCAGCCGGGGTATTGGAGATAGGCTGTGTGGCTCGGTCGGGCAATTTGAGTCTCCGTCAGGAATAACAAGGCCGGCCGTGCCGTCCTGAGATGGTGATGGTAGGCCTGAGTTTGGAGACTCAGGGAGAGATTCTCCAGAACCGGGGAGCTGGTACTTTCCTGGGGTAGTTTCTCCTTAAGTGATGCGAAACGCAGTGGCATAAAGCCACTACTTCACGCCGAATTTAAATGCCGGGGGTGGTAATGATCCGGTCGAGTCTGCCCATGCGTGTTGCCATTGCTGGCGACGTGACACTACCACACCATAATCTAATATTAAGATACTCTATGCATATCTTGCGATGCATTTGTTAACATTGTTGGTCATTTTGAAAAACTTACGACAAAATGTAACAAATGATACAAGACTGTGTCACCAGAAAAGAAATTTTATATCAATATTTCCATATTTAGTCTATAGAAACAAAATAAACAATAATTGTAATTGATTGATATTTAACTTTTACATGTCGATCGCGCAGTGCTGCACGCGCACCAGCTGCAGAGCAACGAGTTCGCGATGTCGCTGGTGTCGTGCAAGCTGGCCGACGACCCCAACCACTACTACGCCGTCGGCACCGCGCTGCTCAACCCCGAGGAGTCCGAGCCCAAGCAGGTACACACACACACACACACCACGTACCTCGTTGTATTATGCACTTTTAATTGAACAAAATTCAAGAAATACGTAATTAATTATTTATTGCTGCCTAATACCGAAATTACTTCGAAACATAAGATTATTTTATGTAATATTTCACTTAGTAAATAGAACTAATTTTTTTTTTTCATACAATAAATATCGAAACTGAAACTTCCGATATAAATAAAGAATATTTCCATCTACCAACAGGGCAGAATTCTTATATTCCACTGGAACGAGTACAAGCTGACGCAAGTAGCTGAAAAGGAGATCAGAGGCGGTTGTTTCTCCCTCGTGGAGTTCAATGGGAAACTACTGGCGTCTATTAATAGTACTGTGAGTGTATAATAATTCAATACTTTTCATTTGCGAACAGCTGTTATTTATATCTACAAGTAATTTTGTTTCCTTAATCTATCTATAGATGAAGAAATTATTAAAATGTACCATTGCTTAAAAGCCATAATAGAGCAGCAGCACAGCACCTTACCGTTGTTCACATTCAAGGGAGTAAACTGTTTTCATTTCCTCACTCTGGTAATGTCTCGGCGTTGTGTTCCGCTACTTAACACGCGATAATAAAAAAACTTGGGCAGTATTGGGGAACGGAGTGTCTGAACGCTAGGTTTTCTTTTCAGAATACAGCGTAAATCTAAAAAATAACTATTCAATAAACATGAAATGGATTGGAATAGCATAGAAGCTAATACATCATTTCAGTTAGTATAATCTGGGTAACTTTTACAGATACGAGGGATATTTTACATTATGTATTAAATATTAAAGTACATTGTAAAAGTGTCTTTGTTTTATTAGTGCTGTCATAATACTTTTTACCCATAGACATTCACATAAACCTTTTTAAATACATCAATATTGAAGAAAATCTAAGTTCCAAATAAATAATTTTGTCTATACATATATAACTTTAATATTTTACATCACAGGTAAGACTTTTCGAGTGGACATCAGAAAAGGAACTTCGACTGGAATGCAGCCATTTTAACAACATAGTAGCGTTATATCTTAAAGTTAAAGGCGATTTCATCATTGTAGGGGATCTCATGCGATCGATGTCTCTGTTGCAATATAAACAGGTATTTGATTTATTATTCTTTTTTCTCTCCTCTTTACTCTCCACTCTCTTCTGCTAGCAAAATAATTTTGTTGTAAACAAGCGTATAAGGATTTCGAAATAAATATATAAACGTAATTCATGATCATTAAAGAGTAATCTTTGTTAACATTTCCTTGACTTTTTAGTAAAACGGGGTGTTCCTACGTGGTCGGGATACAGTGTGAAGCTGATAACTTTTAATTTTTCTCCTTGTTTTTTTCTTTAACACTAATAAATATGGACAATAGGATGGAAACTGTACAAAAAAAATACAAAATATAATTATTATTTCATTTTTATTTTATTAATAAAAAAATGATCGTTAGATTTAACTTAATATTAGAAATTATTACAAACCCTATTTATTATAATTGTATTTATTTAACAGATGGAGGGTAGTTTCGAAGAGATTGCTAGAGATTATAGCCCGAACTGGATGACGGCTTTGGAAATATTAGATGATGACACTTTCCTCGGCGCTGAGAACAGCTTCAATCTCTTCGTGTGTCAGAAAGATAGGTTCGTAGATTTTTTTGTAGAACTTTTTGTTTTTCGATTGCACTAAATATTATTAATATGACTTTTGTAAAATTGGTTTAAAAAAGTGGAGTATAAAAAATCACTACACCAGTTTTGTTTATGATCTCAAACTCACAGACAGCTTAAAGTCCCTAAGTATACAGAGATATGTTAGTTTCCTATTAGCATTCAAGCTTTTGTACAATGAGGATTTATATCAGGTGTTACTATACTCTTTTGTACCATCACATTTCGAGTCTTTGTGGTAGATAATATCAGCAACTCGAAGCAAATTCTGCGTGTAATGTGCGTGGGTAAATTATTAACGCGTACTTCCAAACTGTGCAATGTTATTTTTTTTCGGGAAATGGCTGTTAATTATCGAATGTACAGCCACCTTCACACTCTATGTGATATTGCATCTCGTCATTCCTTAGATTGTAGATGTGCAGGGGCGAAGGTTATGCTTACCGTGAGGTGTCCTTAGGCTCGTTTGAAAAAGTCGCTCTAGCTCAAATCCACAAGTATTTTAATATCATAACCCCTATGCAGCGCGGCGACCACGGACGAGGAGCGGCAGCAGATGGGCTACATGGGGCAGTTCCACCTGGGCGACATGGTCAACGTGATGCGGCGCGGCACGCTGGTGTCGCAGCTGGCCGACACGGCCGCGCCCGTCGCGCGCCCCGTGCTGCTCGCCACCGTCACCGGCGCCATCTGCCTGGTCGTCCAGCTGCCGCAGCAGCTGTACGACTTCCTGCACCAGCTAGAGGAGCGTCTCAACCACACCATCAAGTCAGTGGGGAAGATACCGCACGCGTTCTGGCGCTCCTTCAACACGGACATCAAGACGGAGCCCGCTGAGGGGTTCATCGACGGGGACCTCATCGAGAGCTTCCTGGATCTATCGAGGGAGAAGCAGCAGGAGACTGTGCATAAATTACAGGTACAAATATATAAACACACACATACACAATGTCTCATCTCTATACCTTCCTATCTTATCATTGATACAGATTGTCCTTTAGCGACAGCCTTCTCTTTGTCAAAAAAAGTCTCTCTGTCAAGAACACTTTTTTTTAATAAAATTAGAAGTATATGGTAATCTGTATGTGTTTAATTTTTTCAAATCTATTTATTAAATAAAAGCAATATTCAATCTCGTGCCCAGACTTCCCTGTTTTTAGGTTTCCGTACCCCTTAAGGCAAAAAGGAACCCTTTCATGATCACTTTGTGGGTCCGTCATTCCGTCAAGATTCTTTATCTCAGGAACGCTTGGAGATATCGAATTGAAATTCAAACCATATACTTAGGTCTACGGTCCCTTGATTTCCTGAAAAAACCATATTTCTACATTTACTTGTGGTTTAACCCAAAAAAATAATAGACTTAAAAGGAGCGCAAGAATTGGTACTAGAGCCGCTAGTTCAAGTGAGGTACCAGATGAAAGGGCTCTGGCTAAGCTAAGCTTGAGTTCCGGAAAATGCTCGAGACCTCCAGTCCACAGTGTTTCCAGGTTGATACGACCTGGGTACCTTCAAAAAGCGCGTCTATCTCCACCCTGGCGGCCGGACACGCACCTGTAGCTCCTTTGGTGTTGCACGGGGTCGTGGGCGGCGGTAATCACTTACCATCAGATGACCCCCACACGAAGTTGCCACCCCTAAGTTGCCTTGTGGTTTCCATAAAAATTACATTTTAATGTTATTTAGGCCAATGTTATTTACATTTGAATGTTATCGATGTTTTTATTTACATTTTAATGTTATGAGGCCAGTCGTGGCGCAGGGGCCCAAAGTGTGAATGTAAAATCGACTGGTTGTGAAATATTGATTTTCATGAATACTTTTATTTCTTCGCTCTGGTGTCGATG
Source organism: Heliconius himera (assembly GCA_021202915.1). Taxonomy (NCBI): domain Eukaryota; kingdom Metazoa; phylum Arthropoda; class Insecta; order Lepidoptera; family Nymphalidae; genus Heliconius; species Heliconius himera. Next base: position 327,883 of record JAJHJA010000305.1, read on the forward strand.
CAAAAAGCGGCGTTGAGCTCCGCTACTCAATACGCAATGCCTTCTGAACTCAGCGGAAAATGAGAAACGGAGTGTCTTAACACTAGTTTCCCTTTGCCTACCATGCTGTGTGCGGAATACACCACCTTATTTAAAATTATTGTATTTATTTATTTAGATCGACGACGGCGGCGACATGATGCGCGACGCCACAGTCGACGACATCATCAAAATCGTGGAAGACCTCACGAGGATACATTAATGTTACAAGATTAGTTAATAAATATCTTTATCATATGTATTTCTTTTTTTATATTCCAAGTTTATATTTGTATTTATGTATTCATTTCGTATTAATTTAAATAAATTTGTTTAGTTGTCGCTGTAGTTGAGTAGTTAGTAAGTGTTCTATTTATATGGGAAAGATGAATTCAATTGACATTTTTCGCTTAAAAAATTTGATGATTTTAGGCATTATGTTCCAATGTCAATATGCTTATATGAAAACGTAATTTACGGCCATCGTGGCGCAGGTAGCACATACGTGCGATTGTAAAAGCAACTGTTGCGGGTTCGATTCCCATTCGGAGGAATGAAATATTTAATGTTTTTATTTCTTCGTTCTGTGTCCTAATGTGGAACGCAATGCCTCAAAACTAGGTTCCCAAATTCCCTCTAATTACCCTGCTATGTGCAGGATACAGCGTAAAGTTAAAAATAAATAAATATACTTAAAGTTCTTTTGAAAAAGTTACTTAAAGACTTAAGTAACTTTTGTGACGATAAAGAATATTTAGTTGTCATAGATAAGTATTTAACATTTTTTAACTACAAATTTTCTTTGTATTAAATTAGTTTCTAATAAACTTAGTTTTTGTTCTTTTGTTTTTTAATAGAAATTCCATGTATGTAATACATTTCTATTAAATTTATATAGAAAAAAAATTAAATTAGTTATGTTAAATAAGATAAAAAATGTGAGATAATGGTAAAACAAAATTTAAATTATTTACTACGTGGTTTTCTTTTATTTAGCATTATTCCCTTATGTAGGCTGCTCAGTTACGAATTTACGTATTTTTAAAGTGTAGGTTATTGAGGCCGTCGCGGCGCAGGAGCACACGCGTGTAAACACAATAGTTGTGGGTTCGATTCCCATTCGAATTGGGAATGATTATATTATTTTCATATTTTCATTTCTTCGCTCTGGTACCAAAGCAACGTGCGGCGTTGAGTTCCGCCACCCAACTTGCAATACAAAAGATGCTAAAAACAGCTATCTTGTAACAATGTTGACATGAATCACATGTATGGACCCGAGATCACATGTGTGAACATAAGATCTTATATTATGTGGATGTGACAACGATAAGTAAGAAGAAAAAGTTACCCACCACTACACCCACCAAAATGTACCGCCCTACATCCCTAGCTTATTAATATATCTATTTACCACAGATATCTGATATTTATTATTAACTTCACGCTGTATCTCGCATATAGCAGCGAAAACAGATGTACTCTAGCGTTAAGAAACTCCATTCTCCATTTTAGCTACATTTTCGAGACGGCGTTATTACTGTGCCACGACAGCCTCCATATATATTCTTTACAAACATAAATATTGTGAAGGATTTTATTAAGGTGACTGCAATATTATCGTTGTAACTTTTTAATGATTACTTTATTAGTCACGATTTTTTGTAATATTTTAACAAAATACAACTACGACTGACTTTTACTTTGAGGCCAGTCGTGGCGCAGGCGCACAAAGTGTGACTGTAAAATCGACTGGTTGTGGGTTCGATCCCCACTCGAAGAAACGAAATATTTACTAATATTTTTATAATATTTATATTTCCATTTCTTCGCTCTGGTGCCGAGGTAAAGCGCGGCGTTGAGTCCTGCCACTCAACACGCAATGCCTCCAGAACTCGGCAGAAAGTGGGGAACGGAGTGTCTTGACACTAGGTTCTCTCTGCCTACCCTGCTGTATGCAGGATACAGCGTGAAAGCTAATTTGATTTAATAATCGACCAACCAGCGAGCAGTATCTATTTAATGTATAAAAAGTACCGAACAGAATGAATCTCTCTCTCTGAATACACCACAAATAAAGAAAAAAAAATAAAAAAAGGTTAAGAAAATAAAAAAGACAATAGGTATATTCCCATCGTTTAATAAACAAGGCAATAATCACAGGTTGCTTTAACAACGAACAATCACTTGAGACTGACAACACATACAGAAAAAAAACATAAAAAATTGAAAATGGCGCAATTTTACAGTTAATTGAATAAAACGATACTTAAAGTAGTTACTATTAAAATTGTATGACAATTTACACAAGATTATAATATTTTTTATAACATATAATTATTACTATATGTTATTATTTTTATTACTCTATAGTACAATAATGTAATACAAATTTAAAAAAAACTTTTCTAGGCCGTGTCTTAAAAATTACATATATTGTGAAAATAATAATATTTTTAATGATTAAAAAAAAGCTATAAATATTTATTTACTGTAACCATTAAAACCCACCTTTTGCTCAAGTCCATAAAAAAAACAATAAAAAGAAAATAGATTATCTTTTACAACAAAAAAAAATAAACTACTTAGTATTGACTACAAAGAAGTTACTTAGAATAAAAATTACAACGGAACTACGTATTAAATGAAGAAAAAAAAAATTACATACTTTAATCAAACAAATTTGCGTTATGATTGATTTTGCATTCCAAACAGTACGGACCGTACGACCTGTACAGTTGTTAAATATTAGAATATATAATCAGACACAGGGACCAGGTTGTGGGTTCGATTCCCATTCGGGGAAATGAAATATATAATATTTTTATTTCGTTGTTGTGGTAACGTGGCACAGCGCGGGTTTTCGTGCCGCCACTCAAAACTTAAAGTTATTTTAATATACCACACATACCACCACTTAACAGATGTAAGGGATAAAATATAGAGCTTTCCTCGATAAATGAACTATCTTAAACAAAAATATATTTTTTATTTTTAATCATTAGTTCCTGAGATAAGTACAATCAATAGATTTCAGCTCTATAATATTAGTATATGTATTCAAACTTAAGGCTGTTTACAAACTAAATTTAATGTGGCATAAGATGTGTTATAAATTAAAAAAAAATATCCATATTAATAAATTGTAAGTTAATTATTAAATATAAATCCAATTATCTAAAAAATTATGCCAATTTAATAATTTAACGTTTCTTTTTTTTTATTCTAACGTTCATCTTGGTATTAGTATAATTTACTTATATTTAATGTGTTATTTTTTAGAGGCCAAATAATATTAAAAATAAACGCATTACACTTTAAAAATTCAAATAGTCAATTTTATCAAGTAATTTTATATCTCTTAGCTTCAGTAGCGGCGTTAGGGTAGGGCGAGGTGGGGCGACCGCCCAGGGCGCCGGATAAAGAGGGGCGCCGCAGATGTCCGTTTTTGTCCAGTGCCATTTTATAATTCTTTATATTTTCCTATTCCTATTTCCCTAATAGATTCCTTGCTCAATTGAGCGAGGCTTACTTACTTGTAATGTTCCCAAAATTTATAGAAATATTTTTATGTAGGCACCACTAGAATGGAATGTAGTGTTCAATACGTTCAATTTCTCGGGAATCCCCATAGAAAAATAAAATTTCTGTATGGTCTATCTACGTCTTTTTAATATTTTGTGAAACCCAACACAATCATCTTCTTGACATAAGTCATGGATGCGAAAAAGCATCTGCAAGAAAAAACCGTAAACGCTGAAGATCCCATGCAGTTTCACTGTATTATACACCAAGAAGCCCTCTGTTCTAAAAAAATTGAATTTCAAAATGTCATGAAAGTGGTAGTTTGGACTGTAAATTTCATAAAACCACGAGGACTCAATCACAGACAATTCAAACAATTCCTTAATGACATCGAAAGCCAATACGGAGATTTACTGTATTATACAGAAGTAAGGTGGCTAAGTCGTGGATTGACACTGGAACGCAAAGCAAAGGAAAAACAAAGAAATGTCACGGAACTTAAAAATCCTGATTGGTTGTTTGATTTGGCTTTTTTAGTTGACATTACAAATCATTTGAATGTCTTGAACACTCGGCTTCAAGGCAAAAATCAACTGATATCCCAGCTCTACGCTCATGTATCATCCTTTCAATGCAAGCTGACGCTTTTCAGATCACAATTAAATTCTGGAAATTGTAATCATTTTCCGAATTATAAGAAAATGGCTGAAAAATTCAACAACACTGCGATTAATTTCAGTTATGTAGAAAAGCTAGATATTTTGATTCAATCTTTTCAAGACAGATTTTCGGAGTTTAAAAAAGTGAAACCTCTATTGGACATATTTAGCAATCCTTTTCAGTTGAAAATGCGCCAGAGTCACTAAGATTTACGCAACAAATTCAACGAAGGAGACTTTCTGAACTTTTACCGCTGCATCGATAAAAATATGTACGACGAGTTGCGCATAAACGCTCTAAAATGTGCCATCTTATTTGTTTCTACCTATATATGTGAACAAACTTTAATAAGTTCTTTGATTTTCACGATTATTACACATTTTAAATGAAACTATTTTAACCGGATTAATCGCGTATATTTGGTACTTTTATACATTTTTTGGAAACCCGACGTTTCGAACACTTTGCAGTAGTCCGTGGTCACGGGTAGACTGAGGTGGCATTCGTCTGTCAGTTGACATAATTTTTATATCAAACTACCGCCAACGATTTCTTAATTGCCTCGCGTACTGCCCTGGATTCCTGCAGAATGAGCTGATAGTATCTTGCCCTCTGGTATGGTGGGTTTGAGACTTCAATGATTTTATGAGTGGGTCCCAGGTGGTAGAAAGTTTCCAGCCATCCTCTCTATTGAAATTAGGATGTTTTTGTATTTCAATAGCCTCGCGGATCATTCTAGGAATGTATCTGTTTTCCTTAGCGAGGATTTGGGGTTTATCAAACCTAATGTAGTGGCTGGGTTTATCCACAGTATGCTCACACACAGCTGACTTCGATACATGCCTATTCTTGATATCAGAGATGTGTTCTTTCACCCTAACATTCTTGATATCAGAGATGTGTTAGGGTGAAAGAACACATCTCTGATATCAAGAATGGGCATGTATCGAAGTCAGCTGTGTGTAAGCATACTGTGGATAAACCCAGCCACTACATTAGGTTTGATAAACCCCAAATCCTCGCTAAGGAAAACAGATACATTCCTAGAATGATCCGCGAGGCTATTGAAATACAAAAACATCCTAATTTCAATAGAGAGGATGGCTGGAAACTTTCTACCACCTGGGACCCACTCATAAAATCATTGAAGTCTCAAACCCACCATACCAGAGGGCAAGATACTATCAGCTCATTCTGCAGGAATCCAGGGCAGTACGCGAGGCAATTAAGAAATCGTTGGCGGTAGTTTGATATAATAATTATGTCAACTGACAGACGAATGCCACCTCAGTCTACCCGTGACCACGGACTACTGCAAAGTGTTCGAAACGTCGGGTTTCCAAAAAATGTATAAAAGTACCAAATATACGCGATTAATCCGGTTAAAATAGTTTCATTTAAAATGAACAAACTTTTTCAATACTAAATAATAATAAAACAAAAAATCGAAACCGCCTTGCAAATGAAAGTTTGGAAGCAGTTTTACTTGTTGTTACAAGTAAATTTGAGCCAAATATAAAAAAGATTGTAAGCACTATGCAGTGCCACGCTTCAAATTAATGAATTCTTTTTCAATTTTAATAAATTATTATCAATTCTTTATTGTCTTTAATTACCTATACTTCTGGCGGCCGGCCCGCCATCAGTTAATGATTTGCCCGAGTGGCCCCTAGTCTTAATAAGTCTGTGCAACCATGACATAAGTGAACGGACGCTTTTTTAAACTAAACTAAACTAACTTCACGCTTTATCCCTAGCGGGGTAGTCAGAGAGAACGGAGCGTTAAACGCTACGGTTTCTACATACCTCTTTCGCCCCGTCCACTGTCATGAACCTCTTCATACATGCCCTCCGGGGGTCCTCATGCTTTTAACGTGACCTTCCTCCAGTATCTTTGATACTGTAGAGTTGCAGTACTGCCTAGAGTGCAGAACTGCCTTCCGAACCGTTGGTAGCTTTTTTTCTTGTTTTTTTGTTATATGTTCATTTGACGATTCAAAAGTGCTTATAAGAGTTTATTTTGAATAAAGAATATTTTGAATTTGAATTTGAACTGTGTTTTCGAAGGTCAACCGAGGTCTCCCCCTACCGCTCTTACCGCTCACTTTTCCATCATAAAACTTTTTTGCCATTCTTTCATCACTCATTCGTTCGACGTGCCCAAACCAGCTGAGCACGTTCTTCTTCATTCTCACCGTGACATCCTCGCTAGTATCTGCCACTCTGTGTACCTCTTCATTGCGGATTCGATCAGCTAAGCTGACTCCACATATCCTACGAATAGATCGCCACAGCATTCATCTTTCTTTCATTCTTCTTCTGTAATACGCACGTTTCGCTGCCGTATAACAGAGTCGGTACCAAAACTGTGTACGGCCAAACGCGCAGCTGTGCTGACGTTTCGCCGTCTCATCAATGCAGCTAAGGCTCCGTTAACCTTGTTACCGGCAGCAATACGCCTTTCCACATCCAACTCCTATCTTCCATCTTTACTGAACATACTTCCCAAGTATACCACTTCATTCACTTGTTCTAATATCTTATCATTTACACTGATCTTGCATTCTCCCTCATCTCTTCTCTCATCCCTTCTCTCATCCCTTTCTTCATCTCTTTCAAAAATCAGAACCTTTGTCTTATTCGGATTGAGGCTTAGACCATTATATTCACACCCTTCTTTCAGAGTGGTGACCAATGCCCGCAACTCGTATTCTGATGATGCAATAAGCACTGCATCATCTGCGTACAGCATGCAATTCACATTCAGGTCACTTTGTTTCACTCCTTGGAGACAACTATCCAAATACAATTTGAACAACCAAGCTGACATGGCGCAACCTTGTTTAACACCCGATCGGATGTCAAACCAGGGCGACATGCCAGCTCCTACTCGCACGAGTGATGAGTGATCTCTGTAAAGAGACTTTACAGCCTGCAGCAAGGGTCCGCTCACATTGTATCGGGGTAGTATCTTCCATAATTTCGCTCTTACAACTCTGTTAAACGTCATTTCCAAATTTCCACAAAAGCACAGAAAACTTTTTGGTTAACGGCCAAAAATTTTTCCGTGATCATGCGGAGGGAAAAGATCTGATCCATACACCCTCTTCCAGGTCTAAAGCCTCCTTGGGTCTCCCACAACAGCCTTTCAGATCTCTCTTGCATTCTTCTCGCTAAAACTTTAGCGTAAACTTTACTACCTAAGCTAATCAAACTGATAGCCCTATGGCTTGCGCAGTCTATCTGTGAACCTTTGCCTTTATACAAAGGCACGATGACCGCACCTCGCCAATCGTTTTTTGCTTTAAATAATTATTCAATTTCTTTAAAATACAATAATTAGACTTTTAACGTTATATTGCGATGTTCTTGTTCGAACTGCAGAGTGGCATTTGTATTATTAAGGAAATCTCTACAATCACCAGATATAGATCTCAGTAAATGTACAGAAATATTGAAAAAATGCTGCACTTTGTGGAAGAAATACGAAATATATATATAAGAATATTGACTTTCAAAGCGCCATTTTATCTGCAAAGGAATTAGCTGAAGAACTACAAGAAACTGAGTTTAGACCCATAAAAAGAATTCGATTTGTTGAGCGTCAAGCTGAAACTGCCCGCGACGAGCCTATTGTTTCTCCAGAAAAGAAATTTGAAGTAGAATTTTTCAACTAGTAGACACTACATTAATTTCAGTTAATGAAAGATTTGAACAGTTGAATGAGTTAAATGGGTACTCAAATTCTTGGTCTTTTTTGTACAATATCAAACAAATTCTGAAAAACCCAACCTTGGTGATCTCCAATTAAAATTAACTGTGGATTCTAAATCAGATATAGATTGGTTGTAGGTTGTGTGATGAACTCATTAGCTTGATTTTTTTTTTGCCTGATCAGAATCAGGTTGCCCTGTGTGGAACCCCTACTTATGTTTAAAAAAAATATTAAAGATCGCAACTTGCAAGAGCTATGTCCAAATGTATGGATAGTATTGCGAATATTATTAATTATACCTCTAACAGTTGCTAATGGGGAAAGGAGTTTTTCTAAGCTGAAACTGATAAAAACATATCTGCGATCGACAATCTATCAATCTAGATCGACAAACTTAGCAACTTTGTCAATCGAAAATGAAATTGCTGAAAAATTAGATTTTGATTGCCTCATAAAACAATTCGCCGATAGAAAGGACAGAAAAGTTAAATTTTATTAGATTTTTTCCTCGTGTTAAGACGCTCCGTTCGCCACTTTCCGCTAAATTCTCTTAATACTGCGCTTTGCTTCGACAACAGAAATTAAATATAAATTTAAATAAATATTTCCTTTCCTAGAGTGGGGATCGAACCCAAAACCAGTCAATTTTGCAGCACACTTATGCCCCTGCGCTACGACTGGTCTCTATTAAATATATATATTTTTTAATAGATGGTTATTTCATTGTAGGTACCTAGTTCCTTTTTTGTGTGTAATTGTAGTTAGGGGGCGCCGATTAAATCTCGCCCAGGGCGCTGGTAATGCTAAAACCGGCACTGCTTAGCTTCAAAGTTATGCACCAACAACAAAGTCAATTGAGCTACTTTTATATTATTATTTAATAACAAATCCTGACCATACAATTTTTTAAGTAATCAAAATATAATAATTTTAATAATAATAAAATGATTAATAAATACATTTTAAAATGTTAAGTATAACCTACTTTCTATACTTATCGGCCTTGTAATGTAGGAACCACATCAGTGCGAACAAGCAGCTCGGAGGACTCTGTATGGGGCCGGGGGAGTTCACCATTTCCTCTATTTCTGGTATCGTCTTCTCCACCACTTCTATTATTTCGTCGTCGACGCCGCCGCCTTAAAAGATTTTTTGAAATAATTCATTTTAATTTATATGTTTAAATGCTATATGGGAATGAATAAATATCTTTTGTTGATTATTAAAATGACCATTGGAATGCGTTGGTAGTGGGTTCGATTTCTACTCGAAGGAAAATAATTATTCTAATTTGTCCCGGTTGAATAGTGGAGCGTTGTTTTCTGCCAGTCAGATGATCAGTAATTAAACTGACAGTAACTATAAATATTTTATTATACATTTAGCTTCACGCTGTATCCCGCAAATAGCAGGATAGGCAGACGGAAGCTGGGAAACTAGTGTGAAGACACTTGTGTTCCCCACTTCCCGCCGAATTCTGAAGACATTGTCTGTTAAGCGGCGGAACTAAACGCCGCGCTTTGCCACGTTACCAGAGCAAGTAAACAAAAACATTAAATATTTCATATCCTGGAGTAGGAATCGAACTCACAACCTATCTCATTTACATTTAATCATACAAGAAGAAAGTATGCCAAAAATGCTTCAAAAATGACCAGAACAACAAATGAACCAACCGCCTAACTAATTTGCTACACGCGATGATAACGACCAGCTATTTACAAAATGACCTTCAATAATAATATATTATTGTGTCACGATATATATATAATGTATATAATAACGTCACGAATGTGAATTGTATATCCATATATGTGTAAAATGTGTTTTTTTCTTAGGTTTACACTGTATCCTGCACATAGCTTGGTAGGCAGAGAGAAGCTGGGAACCTCTAGTGTTCACCAGACACCGTTCCCCATCTTTCGCCAGACTGGAGACATTGCATCTTAAGTGGCGGAACTCGGATACTATAGAGCGGAAATGAATAGATATATATCCTTTTCATTATTAATATTTCATTTTCTTGAGCGGGCATCGAACCCATAACCTGTCGCGTATACAGTTGCATGCTTGTATCCCAGAGCGACGACTGGCCTTACTTACTAAGTATAACCTATGAGAAAAAAATCCTATTTTATTCTGGATATAATAGGAGTCCTCATGCTTTTCACATGACCTTCCTCCAGTGTTTTCGAAGGTCAAGCGAGGTCTCCCCCTACCTCTCTTACCGCTCACTTGTCCATCATAAATCTTTTTTGATATTTCATCACTCATTCATTTGATGTGCCCAAATCAGCTGAGAACATTCTGTTACATTTTCACTCATACACATACAATTATTGACTTAAAATCTAATATTGTTATATTTGTTGTTTTAAATATGTATTATGTAATATTATGTAACAAATAGTAATTATTCCAAATGAAATATAACTTGAAATCATCATGGTGGAATGAGACAGCATTTAAATAAAAATATGTTAGTTGTGAGTTTACATATATTCTAACTATTTTTATTTTCCCAATCTGGTAAACAAACCATGGTGCAAAGTTCCTCTACTCATACTCTATGTTAATTACACAAAATGTCAAGATCAGTGCCTACTCTGCTATCATAATAAAATAAGTAAAGCTGCTAAAAATAGATTACATTTTATATTTTAAAAAACATATTTCAATACCTTGTTCAGTCTTCATATCATCTGTAACTTCACAATAGAAGAATGTTTGTAGCGCTCCCTGAACACCAACACCCGATCTATAAATTATGAATAAATGCAATACATTCAAATTGTATTTCCTTAGAAAATTCAAGGAAAACAATACAAGTTTAAAATATAGCACTTTGAAAATCTTTAAAATTTTAATTACAAATTATTCAAATTTTTTTTTTATATTTGAGGCCAGTTGTGACACAGGGGCACAAAGTGTGAATGTAAAATCGACTGGTTGTAGGTTCGATACCTGCTTGAGGAAGTGAAATATTTATTTACATTTACATTTTCCTTTCTTCACTTTGGTTGAGGCAAAGCGCAGTGTTGAGTTCCACCACTCATATTTGCAATGCCTCCAGGACTTGGCAGATAGTGGGCAAATTAAATTTTTATACCACTATTGTAGTGACACACCTTACAATAAGATTGCAAATAAGGTGATTATAGGTTTAATTTCCAATTGTTAGTGGAGTTTGATGTTCCCACATTGGTTGACATAGAGCAGCATTATGTTTTGCCTTTCATATGCCACTGCATATAATTATTATTAATTTTCTAAGTATCTCAGCACTTAGTACAAGCCACCTATGCTTCTTCTTCTTCTTCTTCAGAAAAAAAAACTAAAAAAAATATTTTTCTATAAGTAATATATACCTGTAAGAAGTAATTTTATGTAATTTTTCAAGCGGCACATCATATCCACACTCTTCTAACACCTCCTCTTTTGCTATTTCTTCCACTGGCTTGTTTTTATCAATAATACCAGCACACATTTCAAGTGCAATGCCTAGAGATGCTGGATATTTGTTTGTATCTATTATGTCTTCTTGACGATCATCAGGATGAATACAATTGTAATAAATTGCTGCAATAATCATGAAAAACATATAAATCATTATATTTTTAATAAGCAAAAATAATGTATTGTTAACAAAAGTTAAATACTTACCGGGTCTAAACTGCTTCACGAATATCATAACCTTTCTACTAACATTGAACACTACGATAGCAACGCTATCGTGAACTTCGAGTAAATCCCAAGTCTTCTCTTTACCATTTTGTGTGTAATTAAATCTAAATGGTTTCACGTAAGGAGAATCAGGGAGAGGTGAAATGTAAACTTTCTTTAAATCCTCCATGGTCTACCTAAACTTTGTTATTATATAAGATATTTTTTTATTATGTTGTTTTAAGTTAAGCTTAAATCAACGTTAATATGAAGTGTAATGAAAATATTTGTTTTATAGTCAAAAATTAAACTTCAAGTTCAAATCCGCAATACAATTTGACAATTACAATTTTCAAGTGCCACCGTAGATTTACACAGATTATAAAGTTTGTCATTGTTTAGGAGGAAATAATTTGTCGCTGTATAGTACGGCCGATGTGTCGTGGCCGCCGTGTAGGTAAGCTTTCTGAACTTTTGCACATTGATGAATGGGGAAGAAAATATTCTTAAGTAAAAAAAATCATAAAATCAAATCTCCGCAGTCGTCTTTAGGTAGCCTCATCTTCATCATTCAAAGCGCTGCTTGATACACAAATTAAGAATGGATATAATAATTAATTAATTATGATAACAATAAGCGTTTACAAGGAAATTAAAATAAATAAAATCGTCACTGTATTGTAAATCCTCTAGAGTTTGAATATCAGTTCAGTAAGCCTAATATCAGTTTGTTAAAGTCATTATTCTATTAAATATATGAAGTATAAAAAAAAATTGATAAACAATGTAAATTTAAGCTTGACTTACGTTACGGCAAAAATACGGTCTATTTCAATATAGGTTTGACATTCAAAAATAGTATTTTTATTATAGGTACAAATAGACGAGTTTATCTATTTGTAAATTATTCCTAATATATAAATACCATATATCGACATCGATTTATTGTATATATTTTAGCAAGTAAGCTATCATATTTATATTATAAGATTATATGTTCCTTTATTTGATACACACATTCAAATCACAGAACACATATACTCTATGGGTATATGTATTCTGTGATTTGATATTATTTGTATTCTGTAGCTGTATTAAACTGCCAGCCTTTAGAAGTAACAATTCGTAAAGTCAAAGGTATATTTATATCAAAATTTCACCTAAAATATATGAAAATCAAAACTTTCTGGCTCAAAAAAACCTATATTTTTATAATAAAATAACTAATGTTTTTCGATTCCTACTAGTTGTAATGTAAATGATAAAATAATAATGGCACATCCAGAAAAGCCTGCTAAGACGGGCTTTATCATTAAGTTATCTAGTGAAACTGTGCAGAAGTTAACAGAAGAGGAACAGAAAGTAAAGGAAAGTATTGATAAAACTGAAGAAAACATCGAAAGTAAAGATGAAAGAGAAGAAAACATCAAAAAAGAAACATCTTTAAAAGAGTTGGCAAAGCCGACTGAAGAGCTCCAAACTAAAAAACGTGAGTCTTCAACTAACAAAACTGTGAGTTCTCCAAGTCAGGAAAAAGATGACGAAGGAACTTCCGAACTGCCGAATTTACAATCCATAAAAGAAAGTTATGATAGCTATGCTCCGTATATTACATATGAGGGTGATGTTGCAATTTATACAGATCCATCAACACAACAAAAGTACACTTGGAGTAAAGAAAGTAATTCGTGGGTTCCCAAGTCGGGAGAAGAGATTCCCGGTAGAACATATAGCTACGAAAATGATACTCACATTTATACTGAAGCTGATGGCTCTAAGTGCTTTTGGGATGATACAAAAAAAGCTTGGATACCTAAAGTTGATGATGATTTTTTAGCCTTTTATCAAATGTCATATGGATTTGTGGATAATACTTCTAAAGAAGAACCTAAATCTGATAAAAAAACAGAAGACAAAAAGAAAGTAGAGACTGGTGTGAAAAGAAAAAATGAGCCACAATGGTTTGAGCAATCGGATGAATTAAACACTAAAGTTTATGTATCCAACTTACCATTAGATTTAACAGAGGAAGAGTTTGTAGATTTCATGCAAAAATGTGGCTTAGTTGAACGGGATCCTGCTTCACAAAAAATGAAAGTTAAACTTTATATGGATAAAGAGCAAAATTGTTTCAAGGGTGATGCCTTATGTACATATATTAAAATTGAATCTGTTGACTTAGCGCTTAATTTACTCGATGGTAGTGACTATAAGGGTAATAAAATTAAAGTAGAGAGAGCTCACTTCCAAATGAAAGGTGATTACAATCCTGCTCTGAAGCCTAAAAAAAAGAAAAAGAAAGAACTTGAGAAATTAAAGAAAATGCAACAGAAATTGTTTGATTGGAGGCCTGAGAAATTCATTGGTGAAAGATCAAAACATGAGAAAGTTGTAATTGTCAAAAACTTATTCCACCCTTCAGATTTTGACAATGAGGTGCAATTAATTTTGGATTACCAGCAAGACTTACGGGAGGAATGTAGTAAATGTGGAGAGGTTAAAAAAGTTGTGATTTATGATAGACATCCTGAAGGTGTCGCTCAGATCTCTATGAAAGAGCCAGAACAGGCAGATGCAGTAATTGAGCTTATTAATGGAAGGTGGTTTGGTAAGCGACAGATTACTGCCGAAACATGGGATGGTCGTACAAAATTCAGGATAGCAGAAACTGATGCTGATTTGAACCAGAGAATTAACAAGTGGGATAAATTCTTAGAACAAGAGGATGGCAAGAATAAAAAGCAGCCTGATGTTACTTCTAAGGAGTCTGAACCAACAGAAGTGAAGAAAAATGAGAGCAAAGAGGAAGAAAGTAAAAGTAGTACATGATGTGTATAATGTGTATATAATAATAAATATTTTTTCCGGTCAACCAAAGCTTTTTATTATTTTTATTATAAATGTTACGTAATTGTCAAAATGTTTGAGTAAAAAGTAAGAAGAGGATTCATAAGTATAACAAAAATTTTATTTTTAATCTGCACTTAAAGAGTAGATACCATTAATTAAGATTTAATCTTATTTCTTTAGTAGTATATAGTATACATAAATACTATAGATTATAATATTGCTGGTAATTACTACTTACAAATGTAAATTTTAAGAAATCTGTATAAGCAAATAAAAAATAAATAATATTGAAACAATGAAAGAAACATCTATCTTTTGCACTTTAATTATTAATTAACGATCTTTAAAAGTATTGAAATATTATTCTTCATTCAAGAAAAAAAATATCTCTAAGGCATATACGGTACGTGTTTAGGTAATCTATAGTATACACTATCTGCGCTTAGAAAAATAAATACACCATAGACAGCGAGCCGTCATGTTGTCTGACATGACACCTGACTTCATAAGTTGCATACACAAGAATATCTAATTTGATACTACATTTCATAATTAAAACATACAATAATTCGCTTCACAATCAACTAACTCATGAGCTGATCGTATGACGCACTCGTGAGCTATGGAAATAGTGTACAAATCCCTTAAATCGCGTGCGGGCTGAGGTGTCAACTGATACTAATCGGGCTTCACAGGCGGTCTCAATGAATAATAACAGGATATGATAACATGGCCGTGCAATCGGACTCTGGCGGGAAGGACGACGTGAAGACACAGTTCGTTACCCGAGAGGGCACGTATCGGTTGATGACATTGTCCGAGTACTCGAGGCCTAATCGTGTAGGGTACACTAGTGGGTCAGGCTCGACACATGTGCGCGTTTCCCTGGTCTCCTTACCTCCGGGCCCAGGAGGTGGAGCGCCTGGTTCTGATGGACAGGGCTCCGACGACAGAATTTGCTTTAATCATGGCAAAGAGTTATATGTTTATGTATATAGAGGTATTAAAAAGGTAACTATTTAGTTTTCACTTTACAACTAAAAAACATTCAATTGTCTTAGAACGAGTCTTGATAATATATTAATAAATATTAAATTCAAATGGAACATTAAAAAATAATTGACATGTTTAAATGCAGTATTTGTGCAGGCACTGTTGCTAAGTTTTGATAACAACTGTATAGAGATAAACATCTGGTTAGCACTTGTGAATAAGTATTAAGTATGTTATATTGTGATTATAGTGTATGTGATTTTTGCACACTTCTGTTATGCAAATTCATTTATTTCTAAGTGATTGTAGATATGAAATAAAATTGCTGACTACTAAATATGGTACATATCATGTCATTTTCAAATGAATTAAGAAATGTGCATCAAAACAACAATTTATTTGTTAAATCAATATAAATTGGTTAAGTAATAAAAGTCTTACTAGATAAGTAGATTATCCAATACAAAAGCATTGGATAGTCTACAATCCTTTGATTATTGTTTATTTAAAGCAGTAAATTCTAACCAATATTGGTGGAACTTAATAATGCACTTGTTTATCAAAATGCCAAATGAAAATTGAAATATAAACATTCCTCGGAGTAAAGACAAACATAACACCGTGATATTTGCATTAAGACACTCATACTCTGCCACAAGAACCCAATATAACATTAGTAAAGTTTTATAAATGAATTCCTTGACTATTCAGGCAGCAGATCTCACTAAGCCAGTGGACAAGAAGATGTATAAAGGCACAAACCCAACATGTCATGATTTCAATCTCGTTACAATGACACCAGAAACTGTCTCTTTAGTGATAGGATTTTCCACAGGCCAAATACAACTTATAGACCCAATTAAGAAAGAATTAAGTAAATTATATAATGAAGAGGTGAGTCATTTTTTTTACTGTGTTATGTAATTTACTATTGTTCTGTTTGTTTCTTTTTATTATTATGTTACTTAAATAAAATTTAAAAAAACAGCTTCATGCTTTTCTTCTATATATTATAGTAAAATCATAAACATATCTGCCCTGCTATACAGGATAAATCTGTGAAACAATTTTATAAGCTTGGGAATATATCCTACTATTGTCTACACCAGTTTCACAATCCTTATCCTACATATTTATTTTTATTAAACTCAGTTAATTATTTTTCTTTTCAATTTTTCAATAAGAATTATGTTTGACATTGTTATTCCAACAAGAATATTTTATTTCTGGTATGAAAAGTTTATTTTACACAAGCAAACTAAGTAAAGTATTGATTTTGGAGTGAAGTCAATATAAAGCTACATGCCCTTATACATAATTGAGTGAGACTAGTGTAACCTCTGATTTAGTTCTAATACAACCACATACAAACATTGAATGTATGGCTCAGTGGTCAGAGCGCCTGGTCGGCTTTCAGGAGGCGCGGGTTCAGTCCCGCTACATTAAATTTTTTATTTTAGTTTTCTAAATAAATATTTTTCTTTCCTAAGTGTGGAATATCATTTAAAAAAAAATGTTAAAATACAAACATGATTAATAGATTCGAAAAGTTTATAAAGTTGTTTGTAGCTGTAGGCTTATGTTATTTGGTTTTTATAATATTGAGACTATTATACTTCTTCTTTCAAGATTATTATGGTAGACATTTATGGTAGGCTTTGTTAGGTTGCATGTAAAATTAAATTGATTTCTTGTAAATTTTTATTTTTAACTTCTTACTGTATCCTGAGAAATCCTTTGCCCACACAGTCGCCATTATTTGACACATCGTGTGTTGAGTGGCAAAACTCAACTTTTTAGATTATTTTTTTCTTTTGGGTATGAGGAGAACCATTTCGAGAGGCCCTAATGGCGTAGCGGCAAAACATCCAGCTGTAACGAAACGGCTGTGGGTTCGGTTTCTACTTTGGGAAATTGATTATTTTCCTTGCCTTTATGACGAGCCTGACGTCAGCAAGCAATGTCTTAAAAATTGGGCCGTGTGCGGGAACGGCATGTCTTAACTATAGGCTTCCTCTGCCTACCCTTACAAATGCGAGATATAGTGGAATAAATTAAAAGCTGTTATAAATTGATTTTTACCGCAGGAACTCACGAGTGTGACTGTAACGCGACGGTTGTGGGTTCGATCCCCACTCGAAGGAATGATTTTTTTTATATATTTTCATTTCTTTGCTCTGGCACCAAGGCAAAACGTCGGCGTTAAATTCCGACACTCGACACGTGTATTACGTGAAAAATTTGGCAGAAAATATGGATTGGAGTGTATTACCACTAGGTTCCCTCTGCCTACCCTGCTGTACGAGGGATACAGCGTCACGCTGAAGCTGACCATCTTTACTCATAAAACAAGTACAATTTCAGAGACTAATTGACAAAACGCGAGTGACATGCATAAAATGGGTGCCGGGCTCCAGCAACCTGTTCATCAGCGCTCACGCGTCGGGGCAGCTGTACGTCTACAATGAGGAACTGACTTGCGGTACAACGTCCCCACATTATCAACTGTTTAAACAAGGAGATGGATATTCAATACACACATGTAGGACCAAGTCGACGAGAAATCCTTTGTATAGGTGAGTTTTGATGTTATATTTACTTTTTTGGACGTCGTGGATCAGGGGCACGAGAGTGTGACGGTAACGCGACGGTTGAGGGTTCGATCCCCACTAGAGGGAATGAATGATTATTTCTTAATATTTTCATTTCTTCGCTCTGACTGGCACAAAGGCAAACGCCCGGCGTTGACTTCCACCACTCAACACGCAATGGCTAAAAAATTCGGCGGAAAGTGGGGAATGAAGTGTCTTATCACTGTGTTCTCTCTGCCTACCCTACTGTGTACGGGATACAGCGTGAAGCTGACTATAGCTACTTTTTTGAGAATCGATCCTGCAACCGTCGCATCGTGTGTGTAATCCGATGGATATTTTTTTTCTTTTAATTTTAAGGTGAAAAATAGTTATATAGCTATATCAATTTGTACGATCGGTTTGAATAATGATTTAGCTTTTAAATAAAATAACTCCATATCAATATTATTATAATATTGAAAGGTTTGTTTGGTTCAAATTGAAAAAATATTTTTGTATAGAATAGTGAATATATAAAACCCCCGCGCCGCTAGCATGTAACTGCAAACGTGACAGGTTGTGGGTTCGATTCCATTCGAGGAAATGAATCATTATTTACTCGCAAATTATTTTTATATAGTAAAATAAATATTTACTCGCTCTGGTGACGAGGCTAGGCACGGCGTTGAGTTCCGCCACTCAACATGCCAGAATTGGGTGGAGAAAGGTAATGAAATGAGAATTTAGTGTCTTAACACGAGGCTCCCAGGTTCCCTATTGCTATATGCGGGATGAGCCTAAACAACGAATAGTGTATTTATTCAGGAAGTTTTATATATTAATATCATATTTTAGTTTTTACATTACGTGAATATTTTTTTATGTAACCCACTGTACCTGCGGTCAGAGTCACCTTTAGCATTTAAAATGTATGCATATATTTTATGTTGTAGAAATTATTGTTTAAAAATGTATAAAAAATTGAGGCTGAGGTGTCGCAGTGTTTTGAGTACAATCTGCATAGAGGAGTATGATTATATTTGAATTATTTTCATTTCTCTCGCTCTTGTAGACAAAGCGCGGCGTTGAGTTCCGCTTTTCACCAAGCAATAAAACCGAAAACTGGAAATAAAGTGAGAAACAGTGTAATTACACAAGTTTCCCTCCTCTTACACTGCTATGCGAGAAAAGCGTAAAGCTGTAAAAATTTAAACGTAGCAAGACTTTTTTACATACATTTTTTTAGACTTTATAAAAAAAATCTTATTGTTACTATGAAATAATACTTCAATAATTTATATTAAAGTTATATTACTATAATGCAAGTTAATAAGACTGTCTGTGGGTGTAAATATCGGGAATGCTATATGTACGTAGGTGTTGTTACGATAACGACTTACCGTGCAAGCGTGGTGACGTGATGTTTCATGCAGTTATCGATTATTATTTATTCTTATAACTAAAGAGTCACTTTTCCATAATATTAATGTATTCACCAGGTGAAAAGTTTCGAAAGTATTTTTTTTAGCTTTACGCTGTATCTTAACTTAAGTGTTAAGACACTCCGTTCTTTGAGAACCTAATGTTTAGTCACACAGCGGACCTCGTGTATAATACTATTTTTAATTAACTAGAAAATTAAGTAAATTATTTTTATTTAATTAGAAATTTATGAAATTTATAATTCGTTTTCGATCTTGATTTTTTTTTATTATTAAATCACTTTTCATTGTTTCGTGTGTAATTTTAATTTAGGTAAATTAGATCGAATCATGTATAAGATTCCTAAACTATTAGTAATCTTCTATTAAGGTTTTTTTTATAAAATCGTTCCCATATTATTCTTTCAGGTGGGTCATAGGCGCGGAGGGTAGTTGTATAAACGAGTTTTCCTTCTCTCCTTGCGGGACCAACTTGGCCGTGGTGTCTCAAGATGGCTTCCTGCGCGTTTTCCACTACGACACCATGGAGCTCATTGGCAGAGCCAGATCCTACTTCGGAGGGTTTTTATGTGTATGCTGGTCTCCAGATGGGAAGTATGTAGTGGTGGGAGGGGAGGACGACCTAGTGACTGTGTGGTCCTTCAGTGAAAGAAGAGTAGTGGCTCGAGGACAAGGGCATAGGTCGTGGGTGTCAGTGGTCGCCTTCGATCCATATATCGTCAGCTTCACGGACCCCGAAAACGAAGTTGAAGACGAGAAGAAAAGTGAAAGTGTGCAGTGCTATAGACTAGGCAGTGTTTCGCAGGACACGCAGCTTTGCCTGTGGGACCTTACCGAGGATGTCCTCCGGCCGCCGGTCAGAGCGCGGGCCTCCGCTCATCTTTCTCCGAATAATAATTTCTCACCTAATGGCATTCCCGGGACGAAGGTCCCAAAATGTCCGAAGACTAACAAAATTGGACATAAACACGCGGAATTAAGCGGGAACGCGTCGGGTGAACCTTCTGGAGCCAAACCCGCGGCCAAAGCGAAGGCTAACAACGTGTCTACATTGAATATAAGTGTGGGGAAGGCCAAGGAAGAAAGCTCTGGCTCGCTCGGAGTCAACTTTACACAACGCCTCGCGGGGTTTTCTTTTGGCGAACGACGATCTGAGCATCGACGAAACTTCAGTCTGACGAAACCGGCAGAGAAGACGACGAATACGGTCGCCTTAAGAGGTAAATCAGCCCAGTCTGATGGTTACGACCCAGTAAAGTTGATAGGCACGCCGTCTTGTCCGCGTTTCGACGAGTGCCCCGTGTTGGAGCCACTTGTGTGTAAAAAAATAGCGCATGAAAGGCTCACGGCGCTGTTGTTCCGCGCGGAGTATTTGGTCACTGCGTGTGCCGACGGCTGCGTGAACACGTGGGCGAGGCCGGCGCGACCCCGACCCCGCGACTCCCGCGACCCCCGGCCCGACTCGCGCGACCCCCGACCAGACGCCCGCGACAGAATCGACCTCGTGGACTAGCGACCCCCCACTGTGTACAGCATTTAATATTTGTTTCTTTTAAATTTATGTAATTAATACCTATGTGAATACATTCTGCGACATTTTATGTGTTAGATGAGCCAAAATGTTTGGTTGGGTCAGTTCTGTGGTCGTGTGTGTGAGGTGAAGTTTATTTTTTTTTATTATCGTCTAGTTATTGCAGAAGGTTGTGTTAATACTATGCTAATGCTGTATAAATTTTGTGTTTTTCGACATATTTCAAGTATATTTTTTTTATATTATCTTATATTTCTTGGTATGTCCGATTAAACTTCTTCAGGAATTAAAAACATTGCAAACATTGCAAAACAACACAAACAAACAACTAAATAAACTAGGATTTGATATCGCCACCCCACGGGCTCTCAGTGGTTTCAACAGCGTTTGTATAAAATTACAAAACAAACCTTCTGTAATAACTAGAATAGAATTGAATTAATTTCAATTTCCGCTTCACGCTTTAAACTCCATTGTACCCTCGTTTCATGGACACTTAACTTTAGGGCAGACAAATATAATGTAATTTCTGATTGGAATGAGTCTTGTGTCAGTGAGGCTTTGTTGGACTTCTTAGGTTTCTTTTTAACTGGAACTCTTTTTTAAACATGCATTCTCATATAGTCTCACATTTTCTCTTTTTTTACCGGATATATTTTTTTTGTATTGTCCATATAATGTGATATTGGCGAAGTGGTTAGTGATTAGTACTAAACTGGTATGTTTGGAACGTCATAAACAAAGAACAGAAGTTTTATTGTTGTTTAAACGGTTTCATCAGTAATTGTTTTTTTTTAAATAAATATTAGAAATATAATAACCAAAGGACATTTCTCTGGAGTGCCTTTGTTGATTGTTTTAGAGAAATTGCGTTTTGTTTAGCTATTTTTTTTGATTTTGGGAAATGTATTTAAATATTCAATATCGATAACCTAACTCAATTTTACCGTCGGTTCGGTTTATTTAGAGATCTACTCGACCCGTTGGTAAAAAAACCCACAATTATCACGTGTATGGACTGTCCCACTTCAATACTTATTATTACTTACAAAGTTTCATCTAAATCCGTTCAGTAATTTTTGCGTGAAAGAGGAACAAACATAATCCATCCTCCCAAACTTAATATAATATTCACATTAACTTTAATTAACTTGAGAAGTTCCACAAATACTATTTTATGTAAGTCAGTACGGTATGAGAGCAATAGCGTTGAGATTTCTACTGTAAAGGTGTGTACATTTTTACTCTTAAGACATTTTTTTTTAAGCTCACCTGTAAATATAGATGTAGGTTTGCCAATCAAAGATTGTATGCCCGTACGTCATTTTTTTTTTTAAGAAGGTAAGAAGACATAACGCAGCGTTGAGTTCCGTCACTCGTTTTGAAGATTGGTAGGAGTGTGAGAAACAGTTTCCTAACACTAGTTTTCCTGAGCATATCCTGCTATATGAGGTAAACAATGTGAAACTGCCTTTTTTGTTTGTGTTTTTTTTTCTATATATCTATTAAACAAAGCCTGTATCTGCATATAAATCGTTAGTTAAATTGCTAAACAAAAACTTTTTATATAGCTCATCTAGTTAAGTTATACATTGTTATTTTTTTTAGTTAGTTATAAATAAATGTGTATATATAATTGAAAAAAGACTATTCCTAATACTAAGAGTCTATATAAATTAAAAGTGACGTAAGGGCATAAAGGGCGCTCGTGAGCGAATTTTCGATGTGAAAAATTATTTATTTCATTTTAAATCGATTTTGACGTTGACGTTGACGTTGTTGAATCGAATCGACTCGTCTCTGAGACTTGATTGTTGTCGATTTTTATTATATTGTTGATTTATCGTGTCATCTATTGAAATCGACCCTCGTATTGCTTGCAATGGCACACTTGTCTATATTGTCCATATAATATAAAGCTTTAGTAGTTATAATGTGATGAACATACATACAATATATGTAGTTTGTTTTGTATGAAACCGAGTTGTTTATATTTTACGTGTCATTGCAAACGATATGGGTATTAGGTAATTGATTTCTTGTAGCTAGAAGAAAACTGAGCGCGCGACCCCAACGTACAATTGTATTGGGAAATGTATGAAAACAAAATATAGTCTAATTTGGTCTATAGAGAGATGTTTAAATTAAAAAATTAGTCTGTGCAACGAAATTTTTTCAATATGGCAACTTTTATCTCTTGTAGGGTTACCATTCTCTAAAATTATAATTATGTATAAATTTTGCAAATTTGATAAAAAAAAAATCTATATATTTCTTTATTAATTTCAATTGAGCGTTGTGTCCGCGTTTCATAGTGAATATCTTTATTATGTATGTTTATTAGATTTATGTTAATTCACAGATTATCAAAAAATCTTATAGACGAAACATATAATTGATTATTGCATTTATTTCTTATATTATATTACTAAATTGTATTTGGTTATACTCGCTTTTGGATGTATGTATAAGAAAGATTAATATATATATTTTAATAGCTTAGCTTAGTTTTAATAATTGTGTTACTCAAGCTTTACAGATTTTGTGCTAGCTAAATTTTTTTATATAATTAGTTTCGGTTTTCAATTTTTTAAAATGTTGAAATATCTATATAAATAGAATTCATTATTAATCTTTGTGGAAGGTTAATGGCCAACTCGGGACAGAAGAATATAAGTAATTGAGTATATTTTTTGACATTATTCTCAGCAAGAGATTAGTCATAAATTCTTTAACTATTTTTTTAAGCTTCACGCTGTATCCCGCACATGACAGGGTAGGCAGAGGGAACGTAGTGTTATGACACTGCTGTTCCGTGTTGAGTGGCGGACCACTTTTTTCTATATTAATTTGTAAATAGGTTTTCAATTATATAGCATTTGAGCTCACAGCTTTTAGAAGGGTGCGCCATTTAAATATTTTTACTTTGACATATTTTTTTATATTAGAAATGCATCCTGAACCGAGTATAATGTTTGCATAACCTATACGTTATGTTAGATTCCTATATTATTTATATAGAGTGCTTGATGTATGATTGTAATCATAATACTGTTCTTAATGAAAATCGACAGTTGGAAGCCATGTGGCGATTAATACAGAATACATAAACACGGTTTCTTACTTAGTCTGTGGCAGATTTAAAGTAAATCTCATTTTTTATGCTTATATTAAAACAATATTTTAATATTTACTAATGTTGCCAGAATACCATTTAATTTTTCATTTCACATTTAGATGTAAGAGCGCCGGAATAAGAACTGATACATTATCGTTTTAATTTTTGTGTATATTTCATTAAAGCTTGTGTATAATCTACAATACGCCTTTTTTAAACTTGGCAACATTAGTTTTGTCTGTTAAATGCCACAGTCTATAAATAACTAGAGCATAACAGATTAAAAATATATAGTTTTATATAAGAAAGTAACAGATTATTTGATACAGAATTATAAAATAACTGGTCTTATTAAAATCTTGTTTTTTTAATTTGCTTATGCTCCTTAAAATTTAAAAATGAAACTGAATTAGATATAAATATTATTTTTAGATACATACATGTTTCTGTATGTTTGATTGGTTAGTCAGTACGGATGTTAGTTCCATATAAAAGTTACTAGATGTCGCGCGCGACCAAATTAATTTATTGAAATTTGTTTAAAAAATTAGTGAGACACGAATTATGAGCCTATCAAGTTTATGAAATAAATAGACGATTCTCTTTATAGCAGTGCAGTTTTATTTGAATACTATTTTTTTAACAGTGTTAGGGTTCCGTACCTAGAAAGGAAATAACGGAAACCTTATATGGATCACTTTGTTGTCCGTCCGTCCGTCCCTCTGTCAAGATCATTCCTGAGATAAATCTCAGGAATGCGTAGAGGTATCAAGCTGAAATTTATATCAACTATTCAGGTCTTCTGACCTTTGGAGGTGTAATCAATCAAATTTCTAAGCCAACGCAATCAAAAGATACAGCCATTCATGCTTCAAATTTCTACAAGTTTTAAAAATTCGCAAGGGAATCAAGATCTACAGGGTACTTCTCGGGAACTTAGAATCTCGAAATTTGGTACAAAGCAACGGCTTATAGCACAGAAAAAGGAAATGTTGCGAAAAGTGAAGATGTTCATAGAAAAAAATCATTTCAAACTTATTTGTAGTTCATTACATACAAAACGAGTGCATATCATACTTAAAAAAATAAATTAAATTAAATCAGCTTCACGCTGTATGCCGCACACAGCAGGGTAGGCAGAGGGAACCTAGTGTTAAGACACTCCGTTCCCCACTTTCTGCCGAATTCTGGAGGCATTGCGTGTTGAGTGGCAGAACTCAACGCCGCGCTTAACCTCGACACCAGAGCGAAGAAATGGAAATATAAATTTAAGTAAATATTTCATCTCCTCCAGTGGGGATCGAACCCACAACCAGTCGGTTTTACAGTCACACCTCGTGCCGCTGCGCCATGACCGGCCTCAATATCCTACTTGGTGGTAAAAAAAATTGTTTGTCAACTTAAGTTAGTTGTACTTCCTTTTTTCAGTCGACCTATAATTCTGTAAAGCCTCGGTTTGCGAGTCCGACTCGCACTTAACTGGTTATCTTTACACTTTTTCAACCAAGCTTCACGCTGTATCCCGCAAGGGGCAGAATGGGTAGAGTGAGCCTAGTAAGACACTGCTTCCGGAGGCATTGCATATGGCAGAACTCAACCTCGCACCTTGCAAACCAGAGTAAAAAAATGAAAATATTAAATATTTCCTTTTCTCGAGTGGGTATCGAACCTACAACCTGTCGCATAGTAACACGCTCGTGGCCCTACACCATGATTAGCATAAACCTTTTAAAATCATTTTATGTAAATATTTTTTTTGTATCCATTTAATCAATGCCACTTTTTAGACCTTTTGGTTTCTAGATTTAGAAATCATAATTCTTGAACGGAATTTTTGATCTTTAAAGGATAATATTAACACAGTAAATTATTTTATTTATAAAATTTTAAACAATCTACTACATGGACATATTTTATATATAAAATTAATTTGATTACTATAACAAGCTTTAAATGGCGCTGTGATGGTTGGGAGTTCGAATTTTTCCAAGTAGGTATCAAAACAAGAAGCACTCTGTTTAAATTGGAAATTAGGTTAACCACTTTGGCATTTACTACTATTAATTATTGAAATGCCTTTGAAAGGAAAACGAAAAGCTTTCACTTGGCTATCACATTGATTAAAAATTAGACAATCACCTTCACGCTGTATCCCGCATACAGCAGGGTAGGCAGAGGGAACTTAGTGTTAAGACACTTCGTTCCGTACTTTCCGCCGAGTTCTGGAGGCATAGCGTGGAAATCAGCGCCGCGCTTTGCTTCGACACCAGAGCGAAAAAATTAAAATATATAAATAAATATTTCATTTTCTCGACTAGGGATCGAACCCACAACCAGTCGATTTTTCAGTTACACTTCGAGCTTCGAACGCAGTAAAAAAAAAGAATGATACATTCAATACTCTTTATTTTCATCTAATTTAAAGACATTCATATCAAAGCAACAAGTCCTGTATCCTATTCGGAATAACGGCATCCATCTAACATTAATTATATATACAAAAAATCACGTTTACATCAATAATCTGAAATTAATATCTTCTTTGGAATTTGGAACAAATTCACTTTAAAATCCAGGATCCCATCCCGTACTATCACTGACATCGACCATCTTATAACATACTATAGTGTCACCCGGCTGCACTTGCACTGTGGGGTCTTCGAAGCGAAGACCGCATTCTGTGTCTTTTTTTATCGTGGTTACTTCCTCTTTGAGATGCTTCATTGATGCTAGTTCACCTTGAACGGAAATTAATATATTTATTACTTAAAATATTCCTAATATTTATCTTATTTAAAATGGAAGTAAAATCTATGAATTAGTTATGAATTATAGAAATAGAAACAATTTCACGTTTTGAGCACTTCAAAGTTTCACGCTGTATCGCGCATATAGCAAAGTAGGCAGAGGGAACCTAGCATTAAATAACTCGAGGTATAGCGTTTTGAGTGGCGAAACTCAACACCACGTTTTGCCTCGTTATCAGGGCGAGAAATTTAAAATATTTAATATTTAATTTCCTCGAGTGAGATTCGAATCCACAACCAGTCGCGGTGACAATTTAGAAACTTAAACCGACTAATCGTGTATAGCATATATCTATCTAGTACATACCTTCATACACAACCTCACCGGCGCGCACGAGGCGGTACAAGGCGTTCCTCTGTAGGGAACCTTTGACGCACCGACAGCCCGCCACCGGAACCTTCTTCTTACCCTCCGACACTTGGAACTGTTGGAGGACGTTGGCTTCGCCTGTAGAATTGTTTACATAGGTAATTTTTTTAGTTCACACGCATTTTTTATAGGTAGGTAAAGATAATGAAGTGTTTTTTAAACTATATTATTTTATAATTATATTATCGAGGCCGGTCGTGGCGCAGCGCCACGCCGAGTGTGCGCGCGGTTAAAGAGTACCTTACCCACAAGCTCCTCCTCCTGGCGCAGCGGTATGCGCGCGCTGAGCTGCTGCTTGAGGTCGTCCACCATCTTGTATATGACGGACGTTGTGCGCTCGCAGCGCCACGCCGAGTGTGCGCGCGGTTAAAGAGTACCTTACCCACAAGCTCCTCCTCCTGGCGCAGCGGTATGCGCGCGCTGAGCTGCTGCTTGAGGTCGTCCACCATCTTGTATATGACGGACGTTGTGCGCTCGCAGCGCCACGCCGAGTGTGCGCGCGGTTAAAGAGTACCTTACCCACAAGCTCCTCCTCCTGGCGCAGCGGTATGCGCGCGCTGAGCTGCTGCTTGAGGTCGTCCACCATCTTGTATATGACGGACGTTGTGCGCTCGCAGCGCCACGCCGAGTGTGCGCGCGGTTAAAGAGTACCTTACCCACAAGCTCCTCCTCCTGGCGCAGCGGTATGCGCGCGCTGAGCTGCTGCTTGAGGTCGTCCACCATCTTGTATATGACGGACGTTGTGCGCTCGCAGCGCCACGCCGAGTGTGCGCGCGGTTAAAGAGTACCTTACCCACAAGCTCCTCCTCCTGGCGCAGCGGTATGCGCGCGCTGAGCTGCTGCTTGAGGTCGTCCACCATCTTGTATATGACGGACGTTGTGCGCTCGCAGCGCCACGCCGAGTGTGCGCGCGGTTAAAGAGTACCTTACCCACAAGCTCCTCCTCCTGGCGCAGCGGTATGCGCGCGCTGAGCTGCTGCTTGAGGTCGTCCACCATCTTGTATATGACGGACGTTGTGCGCTCGCAGCGCCACGCCGAGTGTGCGCGCGGTTAAAGAGTACCTTACCCACAAGCTCCTCCTCCTGGCGCAGCGGTATGCGCGCGCTGAGCTGCTGCTTGAGGTCGTCCACCATCTTGTATATGACGGACGTTGTGCGCTCGCAGCGCCACGCCGAGTGTGCGCGCGGTTAAAGAGTACCTTACCCACAAGCTCCTCCTCCTGGCGCAGCGGTATGCGCGCGCTGAGCTGCTGCTTGAGGTCGTCCACCATCTTGTATATGACGGACGTTGTGCGCTCGCAGCGCCACGCCGAGTGTGCGCGCGGTTAAAGAGTACCTTACCCACAAGCTCCTCCTCCTGGCGCAGCGGTATGCGCGCGCTGAGCTGCTGCTTGAGGTCGTCCACCATCTTGTATATGACGGACGTTGTGCGCTCGCAGCGCCACGCCGAGTGTGCGCGCGGTTAAAGAGTACCTTACCCACAAGCTCCTCCTCCTGGCGCAGCGGTATGCGCGCGCTGAGCTGCTGCTTGAGGTCGTCCACCATCTTGTATATGACGGACGTTGTGCGCTCGCAGCGCCACGCCGAGTGTGCGCGCGGTTAAAGAGTACCTTACCCACAAGCTCCTCCTCCTGGCGCAGCGGTATGCGCGCGCTGAGCTGCTGCTTGAGGTCGTCCACCATCTTGTATATGACGGACGTTGTGCGCTCGCAGCGCCACGCCGAGTGTGCGCGCGGTTAAAGAGTACCTTACCCACAAGCTCCTCCTCCTGGCGCAGCGGTATGCGCGCGCTGAGCTGCTGCTTGAGGTCGTCCACCATCTTGTATATGACGGACGTTGTGCGCTCGCAGCGCCACGCCGAGTGTGCGCGCGGTTAAAGAGTACCTTACCCACAAGCTCCTCCTCCTGGCGCAGCGGTATGCGCGCGCTGAGCTGCTGCTTGAGGTCGTCCACCATCTTGTATATGACGGACGTTGTGCGCTCGCAGCGCCACGCCGAGTGTGCGCGCGGTTAAAGAGTACCTTACCCACAAGCTCCTCCTCCTGGCGCAGCGGTATGCGCGCGCTGAGCTGCTGCTTGAGGTCGTCCACCATCTTGTATATGACGGACGTTGTGCGCTCGCAGCGCCACGCCGAGTGTGCGCGCGGTTAAAGAGTACCTTACCCACAAGCTCCTCCTCCTGGCGCAGCGGTATGCGCGCGCTGAGCTGCTGCTTGAGGTCGTCCACCATCTTGTATATGACGGACGTTGTGCGCTCGCAGCGCCACGCCGAGTGTGCGCGCGGTTAAAGAGTACCTTACCCACAAGCTCCTCCTCCTGGCGCAGCGGTATGCGCGCGCTGAGCTGCTGCTTGAGGTCGTCCACCATCTTGTATATGACGGACGTTGTGCGCTCGCAGCGCCACGCCGAGTGTGCGCGCGGTTAAAGAGTACCTTACCCACAAGCTCCTCCTCCTGGCGCAGCGGTATGCGCGCGCTGAGCTGCTGCTTGAGGTCGTCCACCATCTTGTATATGACGGACGTTGTGCGCTCGCAGCGCCACGCCGAGTGTGCGCGCGGTTAAAGAGTACCTTACCCACAAGCTCCTCCTCCTGGCGCAGCGGTATGCGCGCGCTGAGCTGCTGCTTGAGGTCGTCCACCATCTTGTATATGACGGACGTTGTGCGCTCGCAGCGCCACGCCGAGTGTGCGCGCGGTTAAAGAGTACCTTACCCACAAGCTCCTCCTCCTGGCGCAGCGGTATGCGCGCGCTGAGCTGCTGCTTGAGGTCGTCCACCATCTTGTATATGACGGACGTTGTGCGCTCGCAGCGCCACGCCGAGTGTGCGCGCGGTTAAAGAGTACCTTACCCACAAGCTCCTCCTCCTGGCGCAGCGGTATGCGCGCGCTGAGCTGCTGCTTGAGGTCGTCCACCATCTTGTATATGACGGACGTTGTGCGCTCGCAGCGCCACGCCGAGTGTGCGCGCGGTTAAAGAGTACCTTACCCACAAGCTCCTCCTCCTGGCGCAGCGGTATGCGCGCGCTGAGCTGCTGCTTGAGGTCGTCCACCATCTTGTATATGACGGACGTTGTGCGCTCGCAGCGCCACGCCGAGTGTGCGCGCGGTTAAAGAGTACCTTACCCACAAGCTCCTCCTCCTGGCGCAGCGGTATGCGCGCGCTGAGCTGCTGCTTGAGGTCGTCCACCATCTTGTATATGACGGACGTTGTGCGCTCGCAGCGCCACGCCGAGTGTGCGCGCGGTTAAAGAGTACCTTACCCACAAGCTCCTCCTCCTGGCGCAGCGGTATGCGCGCGCTGAGCTGCTGCTTGAGGTCGTCCACCATCTTGTATATGACGGACGTTGTGCGCTCGCAGCGCCACGCCGAGTGTGCGCGCGGTTAAAGAGTACCTTACCCACAAGCTCCTCCTCCTGGCGCAGCGGTATGCGCGCGCTGAGCTGCTGCTTGAGGTCGTCCACCATCTTGTATATGACGGACGTTGTGCGCTCGCAGCGCCACGCCGAGTGTGCGCGCGGTTAAAGAGTACCTTACCCACAAGCTCCTCCTCCTGGCGCAGCGGTATGCGCGCGCTGAGCTGCTGCTTGAGGTCGTCCACCATCTTGTATATGACGGACGTTGTGCGCTCGCAGCGCCACGCCGAGTGTGCGCGCGGTTAAAGAGTACCTTACCCACAAGCTCCTCCTCCTGGCGCAGCGGTATGCGCGCGCTGAGCTGCTGCTTGAGGTCGTCCACCATCTTGTATATGACGGACGTTGTGCGCTCGCAGCGCCACGCCGAGTGTGCGCGCGGTTAAAGAGTACCTTACCCACAAGCTCCTCCTCCTGGCGCAGCGGTATGCGCGCGCTGAGCTGCTGCTTGAGGTCGTCCACCATCTTGTATATGACGGACGTTGTGCGCTCGCAGCGCCACGCCGAGTGTGCGCGCGGTTAAAGAGTACCTTACCCACAAGCTCCTCCTCCTGGCGCAGCGGTATGCGCGCGCTGAGCTGCTGCTTGAGGTCGTCCACCATCTTGTATATGACGGACGTTGTGCGCTCGCAGCGCCACGCCGAGTGTGCGCGCGGTTAAAGAGTACCTTACCCACAAGCTCCTCCTCCTGGCGCAGCGGTATGCGCGCGCTGAGCTGCTGCTTGAGGTCGTCCACCATCTTGTATATGACGGACGTTGTGCGCTCGCAGCGCCACGCCGAGTGTGCGCGCGGTTAAAGAGTACCTTACCCACAAGCTCCTCCTCCTGGCGCAGCGGTATGCGCGCGCTGAGCTGCTGCTTGAGGTCGTCCACCATCTTGTATATGACGGACGTTGTGCGCTCGCAGCGCCACGCCGAGTGTGCGCGCGGTTAAAGAGTACCTTACCCACAAGCTCCTCCTCCTGGCGCAGCGGTATGCGCGCGCTGAGCTGCTGCTTGAGGTCGTCCACCATCTTGTATATGACGGACGTTGTGCGCTCGCAGCGCCACGCCGAGTGTGCGCGCGGTTAAAGAGTACCTTACCCACAAGCTCCTCCTCCTGGCGCAGCGGTATGCGCGCGCTGAGCTGCTGCTTGAGGTCGTCCACCATCTTGTATATGACGGACGTTGTGCGCTCGCAGCGCCACGCCGAGTGTGCGCGCGGTTAAAGAGTACCTTACCCACAAGCTCCTCCTCCTGGCGCAGCGGTATGCGCGCGCTGAGCTGCTGCTTGAGGTCGTCCACCATCTTGTATATGACGGACGTTGTGCGCTCGCAGCGCCACGCCGAGTGTGCGCGCGGTTAAAGAGTACCTTACCCACAAGCTCCTCCTCCTGGCGCAGCGGTATGCGCGCGCTGAGCTGCTGCTTGAGGTCGTCCACCATCTTGTATATGACGGACGTTGTGCGCTCGCAGCGCCACGCCGAGTGTGCGCGCGGTTAAAGAGTACCTTACCCACAAGCTCCTCCTCCTGGCGCAGCGGTATGCGCGCGCTGAGCTGCTGCTTGAGGTCGTCCACCATCTTGTATATGACGGACGTTGTGCGCTCGCAGCGCCACGCCGAGTGTGCGCGCGGTTAAAGAGTACCTTACCCACAAGCTCCTCCTCCTGGCGCAGCGGTATGCGCGCGCTGAGCTGCTGCTTGAGGTCGTCCACCATCTTGTATATGACGGACGTTGTGCGCTCGCAGCGCCACGCCGAGTGTGCGCGCGGTTAAAGAGTACCTTACCCACAAGCTCCTCCTCCTGGCGCAGCGGTATGCGCGCGCTGAGCTGCTGCTTGAGGTCGTCCACCATCTTGTATATGACGGACGTTGTGCGCTCGCAGCGCCACGCCGAGTGTGCGCGCGGTTAAAGAGTACCTTACCCACAAGCTCCTCCTCCTGGCGCAGCGGTATGCGCGCGCTGAGCTGCTGCTTGAGGTCGTCCACCATCTTGTATATGACGGACGTTGTGCGCTCGCAGCGCCACGCCGAGTGTGCGCGCGGTTAAAGAGTACCTTACCCACAAGCTCCTCCTCCTGGCGCAGCGGTATGCGCGCGCTGAGCTGCTGCTTGAGGTCGTCCACCATCTTGTATATGACGGACGTTGTGCGCTCGCAGCGCCACGCCGAGTGTGCGCGCGGTTAAAGAGTACCTTACCCACAAGCTCCTCCTCCTGGCGCAGCGGTATGCGCGCGCTGAGCTGCTGCTTGAGGTCGTCCACCATCTTGTATATGACGGACGTTGTGCGCTCGCAGCGCCACGCCGAGTGTGCGCGCGGTTAAAGAGTACCTTACCCACAAGCTCCTCCTCCTGGCGCAGCGGTATGCGCGCGCTGAGCTGCTGCTTGAGGTCGTCCACCATCTTGTATATGACGGACGTTGTGCGCTCGCAGCGCCACGCCGAGTGTGCGCGCGGTTAAAGAGTACCTTACCCACAAGCTCCTCCTCCTGGCGCAGCGGTATGCGCGCGCTGAGCTGCTGCTTGAGGTCGTCCACCATCTTGTATATGACGGACGTTGTGCGCTCGCAGCGCCACGCCGAGTGTGCGCGCGGTTAAAGAGTACCTTACCCACAAGCTCCTCCTCCTGGCGCAGCGGTATGCGCGCGCTGAGCTGCTGCTTGAGGTCGTCCACCATCTTGTATATGACGGACGTTGTGCGCTCGCAGCGCCACGCCGAGTGTGCGCGCGGTTAAAGAGTACCTTACCCACAAGCTCCTCCTCCTGGCGCAGCGGTATGCGCGCGCTGAGCTGCTGCTTGAGGTCGTCCACCATCTTGTATATGACGGACGTTGTGCGCTCGCAGCGCCACGCCGAGTGTGCGCGCGGTTAAAGAGTACCTTACCCACAAGCTCCTCCTCCTGGCGCAGCGGTATGCGCGCGCTGAGCTGCTGCTTGAGGTCGTCCACCATCTTGTATATGACGGACGTTGTGCGCTCGCAGCGCCACGCCGAGTGTGCGCGCGGTTAAAGAGTACCTTACCCACAAGCTCCTCCTCCTGGCGCAGCGGTATGCGCGCGCTGAGCTGCTGCTTGAGGTCGTCCACCATCTTGTATATGACGGACGTTGTGCGCTCGCAGCGCCACGCCGAGTGTGCGCGCGGTTAAAGAGTACCTTACCCACAAGCTCCTCCTCCTGGCGCAGCGGTATGCGCGCGCTGAGCTGCTGCTTGAGGTCGTCCACCATCTTGTATATGACGGACGTTGTGCGCTCGCAGCGCCACGCCGAGTGTGCGCGCGGTTAAAGAGTACCTTACCCACAAGCTCCTCCTCCTGGCGCAGCGGTATGCGCGCGCTGAGCTGCTGCTTGAGGTCGTCCACCATCTTGTATATGACGGACGTTGTGCGCTCGCAGCGCCACGCCGAGTGTGCGCGCGGTTAAAGAGTACCTTACCCACAAGCTCCTCCTCCTGGCGCAGCGGTATGCGCGCGCTGAGCTGCTGCTTGAGGTCGTCCACCATCTTGTATATGACGGACGTTGTGCGCTCGCAGCGCCACGCCGAGTGTGCGCGCGGTTAAAGAGTACCTTACCCACAAGCTCCTCCTCCTGGCGCAGCGGTATGCGCGCGCTGAGCTGCTGCTTGAGGTCGTCCACCATCTTGTATATGACGGACGTTGTGCGCTCGCAGCGCCACGCCGAGTGTGCGCGCGGTTAAAGAGTACCTTACCCACAAGCTCCTCCTCCTGGCGCAGCGGTATGCGCGCGCTGAGCTGCTGCTTGAGGTCGTCCACCATCTTGTATATGACGGACGTTGTGCGCTCGCAGCGCCACGCCGAGTGTGCGCGCGGTTAAAGAGTACCTTACCCACAAGCTCCTCCTCCTGGCGCAGCGGTATGCGCGCGCTGAGCTGCTGCTTGAGGTCGTCCACCATCTTGTATATGACGGACGTTGTGCGCTCGCAGCGCCACGCCGAGTGTGCGCGCGGTTAAAGAGTACCTTACCCACAAGCTCCTCCTCCTGGCGCAGCGGTATGCGCGCGCTGAGCTGCTGCTTGAGGTCGTCCACCATCTTGTATATGACGGACGTTGTGCGCTCGCAGCGCCACGCCGAGTGTGCGCGCGGTTAAAGAGTACCTTACCCACAAGCTCCTCCTCCTGGCGCAGCGGTATGCGCGCGCTGAGCTGCTGCTTGAGGTCGTCCACCATCTTGTATATGACGGACGTTGTGCGCTCGCAGCGCCACGCCGAGTGTGCGCGCGGTTAAAGAGTACCTTACCCACAAGCTCCTCCTCCTGGCGCAGCGGTATGCGCGCGCTGAGCTGCTGCTTGAGGTCGTCCACCATCTTGTATATGACGGACGTTGTGCGCTCGCAGCGCCACGCCGAGTGTGCGCGCGGTTAAAGAGTACCTTACCCACAAGCTCCTCCTCCTGGCGCAGCGGTATGCGCGCGCTGAGCTGCTGCTTGAGGTCGTCCACCATCTTGTATATGACGGACGTTGTGCGCTCGCAGCGCCACGCCGAGTGTGCGCGCGGTTAAAGAGTACCTTACCCACAAGCTCCTCCTCCTGGCGCAGCGGTATGCGCGCGCTGAGCTGCTGCTTGAGGTCGTCCACCATCTTGTATATGACGGACGTTGTGCGCTCGCAGCGCCACGCCGAGTGTGCGCGCGGTTAAAGAGTACCTTACCCACAAGCTCCTCCTCCTGGCGCAGCGGTATGCGCGCGCTGAGCTGCTGCTTGAGGTCGTCCACCATCTTGTATATGACGGACGTTGTGCGCTCGCAGCGCCACGCCGAGTGTGCGCGCGGTTAAAGAGTACCTTACCCACAAGCTCCTCCTCCTGGCGCAGCGGTATGCGCGCGCTGAGCTGCTGCTTGAGGTCGTCCACCATCTTGTATATGACGGACGTTGTGCGCTCGCAGCGCCACGCCGAGTGTGCGCGCGGTTAAAGAGTACCTTACCCACAAGCTCCTCCTCCTGGCGCAGCGGTATGCGCGCGCTGAGCTGCTGCTTGAGGTCGTCCACCATCTTGTATATGACGGACGTTGTGCGCTCGCAGCGCCACGCCGAGTGTGCGCGCGGTTAAAGAGTACCTTACCCACAAGCTCCTCCTCCTGGCGCAGCGGTATGCGCGCGCTGAGCTGCTGCTTGAGGTCGTCCACCATCTTGTATATGACGGACGTTGTGCGCTCGCAGCGCCACGCCGAGTGTGCGCGCGGTTAAAGAGTACCTTACCCACAAGCTCCTCCTCCTGGCGCAGCGGTATGCGCGCGCTGAGCTGCTGCTTGAGGTCGTCCACCATCTTGTATATGACGGACGTTGTGCGCTCGCAGCGCCACGCCGAGTGTGCGCGCGGTTAAAGAGTACCTTACCCACAAGCTCCTCCTCCTGGCGCAGCGGTATGCGCGCGCTGAGCTGCTGCTTGAGGTCGTCCACCATCTTGTATATGACGGACGTTGTGCGCTCGCAGCGCCACGCCGAGTGTGCGCGCGGTTAAAGAGTACCTTACCCACAAGCTCCTCCTCCTGGCGCAGCGGTATGCGCGCGCTGAGCTGCTGCTTGAGGTCGTCCACCATCTTGTATATGACGGACGTTGTGCGCTCGCAGCGCCACGCCGAGTGTGCGCGCGGTTAAAGAGTACCTTACCCACAAGCTCCTCCTCCTGGCGCAGCGGTATGCGCGCGCTGAGCTGCTGCTTGAGGTCGTCCACCATCTTGTATATGACGGACGTTGTGCGCTCGCAGCGCCACGCCGAGTGTGCGCGCGGTTAAAGAGTACCTTACCCACAAGCTCCTCCTCCTGGCGCAGCGGTATGCGCGCGCTGAGCTGCTGCTTGAGGTCGTCCACCATCTTGTATATGACGGACGTTGTGCGCTCGCAGCGCCACGCCGAGTGTGCGCGCGGTTAAAGAGTACCTTACCCACAAGCTCCTCCTCCTGGCGCAGCGGTATGCGCGCGCTGAGCTGCTGCTTGAGGTCGTCCACCATCTTGTATATGACGGACGTTGTGCGCTCGCAGCGCCACGCCGAGTGTGCGCGCGGTTAAAGAGTACCTTACCCACAAGCTCCTCCTCCTGGCGCAGCGGTATGCGCGCGCTGAGCTGCTGCTTGAGGTCGTCCACCATCTTGTATATGACGGACGTTGTGCGCTCGCAGCGCCACGCCGAGTGTGCGCGCGGTTAAAGAGTACCTTACCCACAAGCTCCTCCTCCTGGCGCAGCGGTATGCGCGCGCTGAGCTGCTGCTTGAGGTCGTCCACCATCTTGTATATGACGGACGTTGTGCGCTCGCAGCGCCACGCCGAGTGTGCGCGCGGTTAAAGAGTACCTTACCCACAAGCTCCTCCTCCTGGCGCAGCGGTATGCGCGCGCTGAGCTGCTGCTTGAGGTCGTCCACCATCTTGTATATGACGGACGTTGTGCGCTCGCAGCGCCACGCCGAGTGTGCGCGCGGTTAAAGAGTACCTTACCCACAAGCTCCTCCTCCTGGCGCAGCGGTATGCGCGCGCTGAGCTGCTGCTTGAGGTCGTCCACCATCTTGTATATGACGGACGTTGTGCGCTCGCAGCGCCACGCCGAGTGTGCGCGCGGTTAAAGAGTACCTTACCCACAAGCTCCTCCTCCTGGCGCAGCGGTATGCGCGCGCTGAGCTGCTGCTTGAGGTCGTCCACCATCTTGTATATGACGTTGTGCGCTCGCAGCGCCACGCCGTGTTGGCGCGCGGCGGCCTCCAGCGGGGAGGGGCACTCCACGTTGAAGGCGTAGATGCAGGCGTTGAACGCTTGGGCTATCTGGATTTTGGGGAGAAATGTTAGCCTATTTGGTAGATTATTTTTATATTTCATAAATAATATAATACATATATCTGCGTTGTGATTTTCCACGTGAATTCTGATCCCACGATATAAATAGTAACCTACATGTCACTCTACAATATACTCTACCTTTCAGTGAAAGTTCCATAATATGCAGTTTAAATATTTCGGAAATTTCTGTCTTTCTATTTGTCTGACCTAGACAAATAGAAAAACAGACAAACGAAAATTTTTAAATTTATTTATTTTTATTTTAGCATCGTGTAAATGTATAGCTAGACACACTTGAAGCAGTTATTTTGAAATCACAAACAGACACGTCAATTTCATTTATATACAGGGTGGAAGTGTAAGCACAACTTTAAATTAAACCACAGTTTTAACTACTCTATAAAAACCTAATATAAATCAGAAAAAAATAAATTCCCAAAAATGAAAAATTAATTTTTTCAACAAAATAAATAATAAAATTGTCATTTTAAAATAAAACGCTATTTGTAAGAACGACGCACGCACACATAAACCTATCAAAGGAACACCGCCGCATACGCCTCATTCCGAAATCGAGTAGTAGGTATTGGCGATAAAGTTTAAAGTTGTTTAACCTTTAGTAGTATTTTTATAGTAGTAAGTGTTTACGTTATTGGGATCTGTACGTAATAGCGTTACACGAAATACAGGTAGGGATAAAAATCGTGAAATAAAAAAAATCCTACATCCAAACTGTTGAGGCATCTTGATTAATTTCTTTAGGTATAGGTTTGAAATATTTGACCCCATATGCTGTTTCCGTAAAAGGAGCGCTGGCTCTTCCACCCTGTATATACATAGATTAATGGGTATATGTTTAGTTTAAATAGTGAGCAATTCCAACAATTTGTGGAATAGACCGAGTAATAAGTTATTTCAGTATCTGGCTTTATTCTTTTCACAATATTTTTTTAAAATAAAAATAAATAAATACTTTAACAAACAACAATCAATATCACAAAAAAAAAGATTAGTTCTGGCCGACTACAAAAATTTGGCCACTAACATAATGAACCGTCATGATTAAAACAACATTATTTAAATACAGTCATACTTAGATATTATTATATCTCTCTTTAAATTGTGCGTGGTTCCTGGTAAAGATTTTATTGATTGAAGAATTACTTATAGGTCCCAACCGTTAATCCTAATAAACTATTGGGTTGTTTATTTTCTTTTCAATTTTATGCAGTCGGGGTTTTTATTTTTATAAATATTTTTTTTATTTTTTACTTTTCTGTTAGGATTCATTATGGTAATGATAATTATGATATACCTTCTTGAAATCCTCGTATTGAGATCTTGAATTTAATACCCATATTGTGGCATTCGAAACGAAAAATGTTTTTTTCACTAAGTCCAATGGCGTCCCACAGCCGCCATGATTGTTTTTTTTAACGTCGCCTATCTAAGAACACTTGGGCTGCTAATACGAATCTAACGATACCTCAATTATGTAAATCCGTTCAGCGGTTCTGGAGATATGAGGTAATAAAGAATATTACATACATACATAGAAGATACGCGCGAAAAAGAAATATATAAATATATTTTTATATTATTTGTTACCCTTAAAAATATATTAAAAAATGACCTCACCTCCAAGTCGCTGGGCGTGACCTGCCCCACCCCGTAGTGCACCAGCTCGAGGCGGACGCGGTCGTGCTCGTCGTACGTCTCCAGGATGTCCAGGATAGCTTCCACTGAGCCGTCAACGTCACCTTATTATAAAAAAAATACAAAATTAAGTAGTTTTTTTAGCTTGCTATATGTACAGTACATACAGATGTGTAGGCAGAGGAGACATAAAGTTTAGAGGAGATATTAGGTATGTTCTTCATTTTTCGCCGAATTGTCGAAACGTTGCATATTGAGTGGCGGAACTCAACGTCACGCTTTATTTTGTTACTAGACTAGACTAGAACAACTTAAATAATAACAATTAAATGACTAACAAATTTTATTAATTTAAAGATTTAATAGTAGATAAGAAACTCGAATAGGCATTATATAATTTTAGCCAGTAGAGTATAGATTGAAATAAAAAAATATTTTCCCTTGGTGATGCTTCAATAAAAGTGATCTAAGCCTTAACAACAACACTGAACGTAGAATGATCATCAGGCTGTATCATCTTCTCCCTCGGCTGTTTCGATTAAAAGCGAGCACATTCTTATATTTGGCCCTGCGATCCCCAACTTTGGCACTGATGGGCTATTGATTTAGATATAGTTCTTTAAATTACTATACAGGATGGGGAGGATCTGTGCGTGTGTCGTTCTTCACAAATGGCGTTTTATATTACAACAATAATTTTGTTATTTATTTTCTTCGAAAAATAATTTAATTTTTGGGAGTTTTTTTATTGTATTAGGTTTTTATAGAGCAGTTAAAACTGTGGTTTCATTTAAAGTGGTGCTTACACTTCCACCCCTGTATAAGCCTAAATCTAACACTCACCTTTAAGCCTCCCCGTTCGGTGACGTAGTCCAAGACTGAGACTAGTATGGACTGGTCCATGTCAACAGAAATAAAGTCCATTTAAAAAAAACTCACCTTTAACAACAACACTGAGCGTGGGATGATCATCATGCTGTATCATCTTCTCTCTCGGCCCCGTCGGTTTGAGCCTCATCCTGCCGATGCTGCGTTTGTGCGCGAGGGTCTCTCTATACTTGGCCCTGTGGTCCTCCTCCTTGGCGGTGATGGCCTCCTGGTCGGTGGCCTGCTTGTCGCGCATGCGCTGCGTGAGGCGCCAGCGCATCACCTCGTTTGCGCGTTTCTGGTATAAAACATTAATTAGTATTTACAAATTATTAGTATTGCGAATCAAATTTGTCAACAGAAAAGTGACTCCACTATCGGGGAATAACATACAAGTCAAAAAACGTTTTTAACATTTTTAAAGTGTTATTTCACACTTAAAAAAAATACATATTAAGAAAACGTATAAAAACTGTTAAAATTATTCAATAAATAACATTCTCTCTTGCCAGGTGATAATTCTTAGTAATTGTCTTTGGGTAGCGGAAATTTGTAAAAATCTGATACTAACAATATAAATAAGTTGTAACAAGCGTATCAAAATTTCGACGTAGCTTGATGAGAACGTATGACTTAGTGGTTAGAGCGCCTGGTTGGTTTCCAGAAGGCGCGGGTTCGAGTCCCGAAATTTGTGTCAAAACATTCCTTTTTCACTTTTTACCAAAATTCGATTCACGTATCGAGTGGCGAAACACCGTAATAAAGTAACATACATGTGTTATTTGGATTTGCGACTAAACACGAAGGTTATGAGTTCGATTACCACTAGAGGAAATGACTAAGTAATAACGTAACATTTTCATGTCCTTGCTCTGTTAATGATGGAAAGCGCAACTTTGAATCCCGACATCAACACGTAACGTATATCGGGTTCTATCCTCCCCTTCTATATACGGTATACAGCCTGAAGCTACAGAAAAAGTATTATGTAAGTAGAATAACCTCAAGCCTTTGGCACTCTGTTTTCTCTGACTACCCCGCTAGGGATAACGCGTGAAGGTAAGTAAAGTTAAGTAATATGAACCTCGCTGTGCACTTCCAGCACGGCGTCCCCGGCGGCGGGCAGCTCCCTCCAGCCCAGCACGGACACGGGCGCGGAGGGGGGCGCCTCCTCTATGGACGCACCTTCTGCTGTTTTCAGGACCCGCACCTGGGACATTTAACATTTCAATTGGAAATCGTCGTGATGTAAACTTATTGTGATGTAACTATTTGTATTCGGGGGAATGATTTGTTTTTATTTGCTCACACTGGTAGCAAGACAAAACGAGGCATAGAGCTCCGTCACTTTACACGTAGTGTCTAGAAATAGAGCAGAATGTAGAAAAAGGAGTATTTTGACACTAGGTTCTCCCTGCCTATCCTGCTATGTGGCGGATACAACGTGAAGTAAAAAATATAAATAATACATTTTACAACAAAATAGATCAGTCGTGGCGCAGGGGCACAAAGTGTGACTGTAAAATCGACTGGTTGTGGGTTCGATCCCCACTCGAGAAATGAAATATTTATTTACATTTATATTTTCACTTATTCGATCTGGTCCCGCAAAAGGTCCCGGTAAAGCGCGGCGTTGAGTTCCGCCACTCAATGCGCAATGCCTCAAGTAATCGGCGGAAAGTGGGTAACGCAGTGTTTTGACACTATGTTCCCTCTGCTAATCCTGCTGTGTAGAATGAATACAGAAATGAAAGAATACAGCGTGAAGCTGATTTATTTTATTTATTTACAACAAAATAGTATATAATATATGTTAACATAGTAATATCTTAAAACCTAATTTTAATCACCTTAGCCCATCCATTCCCCGCCACGACCACGCACCCCTTACGCAGCGTCCCGCGTTGTACCAACACTGTTGCTTGTTTCCTGTCAATTTAAATAATAAATCTATACTTATAATAAATCTGTAGAAAAGTCGTTTCTGTACATTGAAAATATTTAAGAAAAAATTAGCCAGGGTGTTAAAGGATAACTAACAGAATCCATTTCCAACATTTTTGGAATTTTTGTCTGTTTGTCTGTTTGTCTGTTTATCTGTTTATGTGAACACGTATCACGTAAAAAGTACACAATAAATTTAAGCAACTTTTATACATAAAAATTACAAATAAATCAAGGTAGGTTTTAGTCTTTATTTCATTGTAAACGCTTCACTCTATCAAAAGATATAAGTATTTAAGTTTTCAAGACGTTAATATTTGCGATAGTAAAAAACGACACAAGTAACGCTATCTATTGACTAATAGTAGGTACTAACGAATCTTGATAACGCAAAAAACGTTCTGTGGAGTTAAACACTAATTACGACGGGAGGAATATTAATCATTTTAATACTAAAAAATATTAATCATTTTAATACTAAAGATATAAGTATTTAAGTTTTCAAGAAGTTTATATTTGACATATTAAATAATCGATACAAGAACGCTATCTATTGACCAATAGTAGGTACTAACGAATCTTGATACTCTCTTCCATACGCGTAACGCTATCACTAATTGTGATGGGATCTTAATAGATGGCGCTGTGCATAAAAGAAAAAATAGTTTGGAAATAAAAGAAATATAGTTTGTTACCGCTACACTTTATCAAAAAATAATGTACTTAAAGTTTTAAAGATATTTATATTTGAAAAAAAAAAAGAAATTATTAAGAAATAAATTATTATATTGTTGAGTTATTATCTGCTTAACGTTAATTACGTCATGTAAGTGTAATCTATACTTATAATAAATTTAACATAACATTGTAATATTTTTCTAACAATGCTCGAATGGTTACAGTTCAATTGTAAGTCCAAAAGAATGACTTTAGAAACGTCTTATTTATTTGACTGTTGATAAATTTACGTATTTTTAAAGTACAATTGTTCATAGTACTAACTACAAAGTAAACTATAAATAACTTTTGGGAGCAAAAACGTGCTTTCTACGTATATTCTGTATATCAATTATATATTTAACTAATAATATATGTTACTAATTTAAAAACTGTACAGGAGCTAGATAAGTTATTTTGCAAATAATATCGTGAGTACTAATCCAAATCAATTAATTATTAGTTAAGGCTGTTTGTAATATCTATATTTCTTAAAAGAGTAATCATGTAATTCAAGCGGACAAAGCCGCGAATAAATAATAAAATTATCGTTGTAAAATAAAATACAATTTGTCAAGAACGACGCACGCACATTTTTTTTTTATCAAAGGGAGACCGCCGCATACGCCTAATTCCGAAATCGAGCTGTAGGTTTTGGCGGCAAAGTTCTAAAATCTAAAGGTTTTAGTAGTATTTTTGTAGTAGTATGTGTTTACGTTATTGGTATCAAAGCGTAACTGCCTCACACGAAATATAGATATGATTAAACATCGTGAAATGAAAAAAAAAAACTTACGTCTACACTGTTGCTTAAATTCTTTAGGTATGGAATTAAAATATTTTACCTATATGCTATTTCCGTAAAAGGAGCGCTGACGCGCTTCTCTTCTGTTCTTTGTTAAAGGCCAAAGTTGTGGCTGCAACGCGACTGGTGTGGGTCCGATCCCCACTTGGAGGATTGAATTATAATTTAATAATATTTTCATTCCGTTTAATAATATTTTAATTTCGCACATCAGTCACACATTATACGCAATATCTTAATCCTTACATTACAACATAATCTCATAATCTTACGCATAATCTTTACCCTGCTAAAGGCGGGATAAAGCGTGGATCTGGTTTTGACTTTGTGTGAACCGATTAAAATAAAGTCCAGTCCAGTTGAGGCCAGTCGTGGCGCAGCGGCACGAAGTGCAAGCACTCGAGGAGATGAAATATTTACTTAAATTTATATTTCCATTTCTTCGCTCTGGTGTCGAGCGAACGAGAACACGAAAGAACGAGAACACGCAATGCCTCCAGAATTCGGCAGAAAGTGGGGAACGGAGTGTCTTAATACTAGGGTTCCTCTGCCTAACCTGCTGTGTGAGGGATACAGCGTGAAGCTGATTAAAATAAAACTAATATTAAATTGCCAAAATGCAAACAAAAAAGGATTTAAATCGGTTAAGCCGTTTCTGAGATTATCGTGAACAAATTCACAGACAAACAGACAAACTGACCAAGTTCTATTACAATGTTAATTAAGACATAGATGATGATAGATAGATGAAGATTCTCATGGGAGGTATGAAAATGCGACCTAAAGTTTTAATAAATTTGTCATTAAAAATGTTCATTGCGCTGCAAACATACATTATAGGTATATCAAAACACGAACATAATTCAGTGTGTTAATTAAATAATTTTGTGGTTTAAGCGGGCGAAGCCGCGAGCGGGTCGCTAGTATATTATATAATACAAAAGCCCATAGCTGTAAACGCGACGGTTGTGGGTTCGATTCCACTCGTGGATATGAAAGATTCAATATTTTCATTGCATCGATCTAGTAATGTGGCAAAGCATGGCGTTGAGTTCCACCACTCAACACATAATGCCACTAGAATTCGGCGGAAAGTGGCCTACAGAATGTCTCAACATGAGGTTAACAGGTTCCCTTTGCCTATCCTGCAGTCTAAATAATAATAATGTAAATAATTTTAAATGTAAAAAAAGATAATTTAGAAGAAAAAACAGAAAATTCATATTTTTTTTAATACAACAATACTTGAAAATATCAAGATTATAGCTCTAGCTAGAGGTATGAAACATTTTTATATGGATTAAGGATGCTTTATGGAATAACATATTATATCCCAATGGCACGTCAGGA
This sequence comes from Heliconius himera, assembly GCA_021202915.1. NCBI lineage: Eukaryota > Metazoa > Arthropoda > Insecta > Lepidoptera > Nymphalidae > Heliconius > Heliconius himera. The sequence goes on from JAJHJA010000305.1 coordinate 372,658, forward strand.
TGCATCTGTGTTTTTCCAAATTTTGTAGTTAACCATAATTTTAACTATAGAAAAATGATACTGTTATGCAATACTTTCATTTTGTTTTATTACAGCACAATTGAGCTTACAACTATCAAAACTTTATTAATAGCCAATATTTTATAAAATATAAATAAAACGTAAACTCACCCAGCGCGAGAATCAACCTGTGATTCAATAACCACGCCCTCCACATAGCCGCCGGGGTCCGCCTTCAGATCCATCAACTGAGCTTGCAATATGAGGGCTTCCACCAAAGTGTCCAAATGTAACTTCTTTAAGGCGGACACAGCTATCGCCTGTACATCGCCGCCTATAGCTTCACATACTATGCCGTGTTGGGCCAGAGAACGGAGAGTTTTCTCCTAAAACATAATAAAAACGTTAAGTTCCTGAGGCAAAGCAAAAAATATTAAGATTAGTTCCGCCACTCAACACGCAACGCTTGAAATTTCGACAGCGCCACCTATCACCAAATTTCTTGTAGTTTCACAATAATCCCGTATTGTATGACAGAACAGAGTATTTTATCCTAAAAAGAAAATAAAAATATTTTTAAGTTTCCTAAAAAGAGATCATTAACGTTTCATCTCGCTAGGTTAATTATATAGCGTATTGTATTACAAATAAAAAGATCAGGTTGAAGCCGTCGCGGCGCAATGGGACGACTTCTGACTCTAAACGGGACGGTTGCAGGTTTGATTCTCCATCGGGGCAATTAGTTATTTTAATTTCCATGCTCTGGTATTAAGACAAAGCACGTACATTTCCGCTACTCGAAATTAGGCGCAAATCGGGAAACGTAGGGTCTTAACAATAACTTTCCTCTGCCTACCCTGCAATATGCGGGATTCGGCGTGAAGCTATATATAAAACTAGAAGCTTTAAATTGTGTGTTTAAATCCTTTACAGTTTCTCAATAATAGAAATGATGAAAAAATATTATAAAACGCTTAGTGACACAAACATATATACAAAATTGAAGCATACCTACAATGTTCACACCTGGCTTGTCGATTTTGTTGATAGCCACCAAAATTGGAACTGGAAAGAAAAAAGTGATTAAAAATAAAAAAAGTAATTAAATATTTAATATTTTCATTTCCAAGATGGTGGACTCTGGTGTTAAGCGCTCTGACCAACTAAGCCATATGTTCTCATCCAGTTACGTCGAAATTTTATACGCTTGGACGCGGGTTCCAATTCCGCTACGTTCAAATTCAAATTTATACGTTTTCTTAATAAGTATTAGACTTTTTATTATTTTTTGCAGCACATAACAATTTTTCATAGTTTTTAAAATAATTGTATGAGTCCAAACATTCTAATTTTAAAATTATATAAATCGGGAACTCATTTTTAACCAATTTCAATTATCTCTGTTTCTCTCTTTCCGCCATTTGAAAAGAGTACCTCAGCGTATTCTATAGATTATAAAGTATGCCTACATGATATAGCTTACAATACTTTTGGCAACCCTAGAAAAACTGCCAAGGCTACTACCGTAAGCTGCCGAGTTTTTCTTTGGTAGCGATATGTTACTTCGAGGATTTAAAAAAGTTTTCAAAATCTATTTGAATACAGAATATTTTGAATTTAAATATAACTTAAAAACTGCAATAAGCATTTTAGTTGGAAATTTAATATTAAACATGTTAGTTTGTAGATTATATGGCTTCAAATAAATTAGTAGTTATCGCATGCTTAATGGAATATCGACCTATTAGTAGATAGGTCAAAATTGAGTTACGTACTGATTCGGGTTTCTATTAGCGATATCTACCGTCTACTAATATGTTGAAGTTACGCATCTTTGCCACCTCAGTGAAATATGCGTCTCTTTCATTCTTATGAGATTTCTCATTGTATTTTGATTGAATAGCGACTCATGCCAGTTTGTGTCTGACATTTGCGCAGTTTGGTTATTTTTATTTTATTGAACGAAGACTCAATCGTTATTGAGTGTGTTTACGACTAAATTTAAAGGTAAGTTGCATTAATTTTTTTAATTTTATATTGACAAATAAAGTTTTGAGTTAGTTTACTATTTATTTTAATAATATATTTTGTGAAACATTTAGTTTTAAGATAGTTTATCATTTAACGTAATTTTATTTTTTTAGACCCATTGTAAATTAAGTCCGTTTACCATTAAAACCTATCTAATATTGAAAATAACATTTGTAATATTTAAGTATAAGTCTATTTACTACTAAAGACTATTGTTACTTAGGCGCCGCAGTATTACTTGAGTCTTTGTATGAATAAAAATTAACGTAATATAACGCGTAATTTTTTCATAGCCTATAATATTTTTATGTTAAGTCGTTGTTAGTTTAAATATAGCTTATAATGTATTGATTTGAACAATAGACATAATACACTTATTTATGTTTAGGTTCATAATGTCATCCAATAGATCAAAAAGATAATGCAGCTTATTGAAGCTCAAAACCCTGCGCCACAACCAGTCACACTAGATAAAGAACTTGATGATTCGGTACCATCGACTCAAGTGCAGGTAACTACCAACTGTAGGTAACTTTATAAACTAGCTCTTTTCTAAACTAGCTTTTCTTCTTCTTTGTTTTATAGTTGCTAAAAAAATATTTTTTTAAAGATTTTAGCTGATATAACAAACAAGCCCGAAAATCAGCGTTACTCAAACGTAGAGGAATATTTTCAAACTTTGGAAGCGGCTTCAGTCAGTAATGTTGATTGCACTGATGAGAGATATTCAAATTTTGAAAATAGCGATGTCGATTTAAGTGATCAAGATCCAACATACATCCCGTCTTGCAAGCTTGCTGCCTCTACCAAACGCAGGGCATATTAAATCTGTGCTGAGGCACTGGTTACTAAGGATCCGGAGGTTAAAACCTCAAAAAGGAAGTATAACCAAGCCTCTAGGTTCTTTAAGCGGCAAATTGCCAGAGCAAGGTCCGAGCATATCGCCAAAATTGGCGAGAAGCTTGAGAGCTACCCGTCCGGAACTCATCAGTTTTGGGCGCTCTCAATGGCGGCACTTGGCAACAGCCTTCGCTTCCGCCATTACGCACAGGAAATGACATCTTGGTCCACACGGCAAAAGAGAAAGCCGATCTCCTGGGCGCTCTCTTTGCCTCAAACTCGACTTTGGATGACCAAGGAACAACGCCGCCGACCATCCCGCGGTGCCAGAGCTCAATGCCTGAGGTTAAGTTTAACCAAACAGCTGTTAGGCGAGCTCTGTCCTCGTTGGACATCCACAAGTCGAGCGGGTCAGATGGCATCTCTCCCCTAGTGCTCCGTTCTTGTGCTCCTGAGCTGACACCGATGCTAACGCGTTTGTTTGGGCACTACTACTCAGTCGGCGTAGTTCCAGACTCATGGAAGAGCGCTCTTATCCACCCGATCCCAAAGAAAGGCGATGGTTCCGATCCATCTAACTACAGGCCTATTGCTATCACCTCCCTGCTCTCAAAAGTCATGGAGAGCATTATCAATAGCCAGCTCTTGGTATAACAAGAGGATCACCGATTGATTAATGACCGACAATATGGCTTTCGCCATGGTCGCTCAACCGGTCATCTTCTGGTTTACCTAACCCACCGTTGGGATGCGGCTATTGAAAGCAAGGGAGAGGGCCTGGCAGTTAGTTTGGACATGGCGAAGGCCTTTGATCGAGTGTGGCATGGGGCGCTCCTGGCTAAACTTCCATCCTATGGGCTTCCCGAGAATTTATGCAAGTGGATCACCAGCTTTCTCACTGGGCGCAGCATCAAGGTCGTTGTCGACGGTTTTTGCTCCAAATATATGAAAAGGGTTTATTTTTTTAAATAAATTTAAGAAGTTTTCGTTTATTAATAGCGATTTTTTCTGCTTCATATATAAGACTTATAATTTAATTTTATTATATTTATCTGTTACGTTTTTTATCTGTTGTGAATGAATGGGTGTTGCAATAAATTGATGATTATATTTTTGTCTTTTTATTAATGAAAAAATACCAATATATAATTTATTCACGGTCTGCTAACGTGAATAAACAGACCTAATCTTTAAATTTATTTTCTTCATGTAATCATGTACAGACTAAATACTTAATTTGTTAATATAATTAATGAATTATTTAAACTGAAACAGGCTTAAAAAGTAATGGCACATTTGTATTATAAAATATTTTCTTCACATTTATAAAACAATGACCTAACTTGAAACATACTTTTTATAACATGTTTTTAAAGGAGGTAGAATTTGTTTCTGTTATTTTTTTTATTGAAATCTCATAAATAGCTTACCATTCTATAAAAAAAACAAGCATTCATAATCAATTAATAATCAGTTTGCATAAAAATCATCAACAACGAGGATAAGACCTCATAGCACGATCTTCTTTTGCTATTTCCCAAAAATCGTCTTTTTTGAGTTATGTCAGTATTCCAATAAGCATGCGTTATGTTCATATTTATAAACTTAATTACAAAATTTTTCCCCAGCCTCCCTCTCCATATGATCCATCCATCCAACTATCTCAACATCTAAAAGGCACGCGCATATTCTTCCATCCTCTACCACTTGCACTTACCCCCAGCCTCCCTAGCCATTCGTATACTCTCCACCGTCTGCTCCATGACTCCATCATCAGCAGCCACCACCAGCACCACGATGTCCGTGGCCATCGCACCACGAGACCTCATCGAAGTGAAGGCAGCGTGGCCTGGTGTGTCTAGGAATGTTACTTTCTCACCTGATCCTAGTTTTACTGTTGGAAATGATTCACTTTTTATATTTTGTTTATTGAACAAACTGGAGCTATTTTCTTAATAATTTTAACGAAAATTGGTTATTTAGTAATGGTTTTTTAATATCCACGCCTTATTCTTAGCCAGGTAACCGGAAAGAACAGAGGTGCTCTATTCTTTCTAACCTTTAACTTTATGGACTCTACCTCTCTTTCATCTCGTCTATTATTATTATTGATATTGTTTTTTTTAAGTTAACCGAGGTCTCGAGGTCTCTCTCTGCCTCTCTTACCACTCACATTGGCAATATTAATAAATGAGAGTAGCATACTAAAAAAAAGGAAATTGAGTTGGAAAGGATTTGGAAAATAAATGTTTGTGAGAAGTTGGTATTGTATTTAAATTATGTGATACGGAAAGTATTCCAATAATAAATGTCATTAATATTCTATAAGATTGAGAAAAATGTTGTAATTACAACGTATATATATATTTTTTACAAAATAAATACTTAGTATTAAAGAATACATTTTACTTTATAAGTTTAAAAATGGCACCAACACGCGTCATGGCGTCTCTTGTGACGTTAAGTCTGAGTAATCTGTTAATACAAACAATCGTGACATAATCATTCTGTTTTGTATTCAACACAAAATGGCGGTTTGCCGTTTGTAATTTAATTTGAATGCAATCTCATTAAGTATTTAGTAAAAAGAAAAAAGAACTATATTATTTCTTCAATCTTTAAAGTCAAATAAATTATATATCTATAAATAGCAGAATAGTACAGAAAATAACAAAAAATACCTTCAAAAGCACCAATATGCTGTGTAATACCCCCAAATTCCGTATCAACAACTGATGTATCTCTCAAAGAATCTAATAATGTGGTCTTCCCATGGTCTACGTGGCCCATTACGCAGACCACTGGAGGCCTAGGGCGAAGCGCTTCGGGTGGAGATGGAGGTGCTGGGATTGCGTCTTTATTCTGAAAGAAAAAATGCTTCACGCTGTATTTCGCATATAAGGGGAGCCGACTCTGAACCCTTATAGGAACTTAACGCAACGATTTGTCTTGTTATCAGAGCTATTTAATTGATGTTTTAAAATTATAAATGTATTGTCAACATAAAAATGTCTTCTTAAATAAAAGCAATGCCTAAAAATATGAACTAGAGATTTACTTAAAAAAAATCGAATATTGCATATGTTATGTTATACTATGTAATTTATAAATTACAATTATTAAAACCATGAAAACTAAAATAAAAAAATAATAACCTCCTCCTCTTTAATCTCTGCATCGGGTCTGGGAACGATTTTGAATCTGCATCCCGATATTTTGACAATATCTCTTACTATTTGCGGATTGTGGATCACTGTGTCGTTTTTGTATTCCACAGTTGATTCTTTGTCGGCAAATTCCAATGCTTTGAAAATGTGATCTATAAGAAAAGAATTGTATAAATAATAAGTGTAGGCCGTCTGACTAGTGGTGTTTGCTGATGGTTGTGGGTTAGATTCCACAAGGTAATTGGGAATTATTTTCTTGCTTTGGACACAAGACAAAGCTCCGCGTTGAGTTCTGGCACTCAGTAGGTTCAGCAGGTTTCCTTTACCCACTGTGAGACCAAAAAATAAATATATACAGTAAAAGAGGCATCTATTTTTGGAGTACAGTACCTCAGAAGGAATAAAAAGAAAAGCTTATATATTGACTTTGTTTTCAGTTTGTCTGTCTGTCAAGATTTCATTCAATTCGAGATCGCATGGAGGTATCAAGCCAAAATTAATATCAAATAATGAATTATATGGTACTTTAGACTAAAGAAAAATCAAGCTTGTAAGTAAATACAATTAAAGTATTTGGGCATTTATGTATCTTTGCTGCATTTCTTTATAAATTTTCGGTATTATCAAATCTTTAAATTGTATTTCCCATTGCACTGTTGAAATTAGTATGCAACCATGGGCGAATCCGACTCACACTTGATTGGTTATTTTGTTATTTTATCCATCACCAAAGCAGGGAAAAGAAAGAATACATTCCATTATTCACTGTTAAATGATTTTATGAGACAATGAAACTATTATTATTTTTTCAACTGTAATTAGAACAATGACAAAAATGTAAAATCATATCATTTAATTAATATAGAAACTTGATTTACCAGTTCTTATTGTAAAATAATAGATTAGTCATAGAAAAATACAATAGTATGGGAAAATTTATAGTCATTATAAGTTTTATTATGTGACGGTTCAAGTGTATATTTATACTAATATTATAGAGCTAAAAAAGTAGTTTGGTTGAATTATTCTCAGGAAGTATTGGTATTATCTTTTGTGTTGGATAGGCCATTTATTGAGGTAGGCTTCATAGCCTATGGTATAGCTTAGCCTAGCTATAACTTCTGTACTATTCATGTGCTTAGGAATTGGGGGGCCGGAGGGTCCGTGCCCATTCTAGAATAGTCTGGTGCCTGCCCCACAAATTTTAGCAAAAAAAAATTGCCCACAAAAATTACAAGGACAATATCCACCACAAGTCCAGGCTCCTTCCCCTGTAAATATCTCAGAAAATATGTCTAGAAATGTCCATTTAATATTACAACACATTCTCACTGTAACCAATTCTCCTTCTCTTCTTTCTTTTTATTAACAACTCTTTTTATTGATTGATGCCCAAAATATATATGGGTTATGTCTGTACTTACCAACATCTTTATGTAATACATTAGCTATTTCTGAGACTGTCATATTTCTCCATATGCCCACTACTTCAGAGCCTGCTTTAGGTGCATATCTTATAACCCTCTTGCCTTTATTTTCAATTGCCTATAATATATAGTTAAATATTTATTTATTTATATAAATTCTTAAAAGAAAACAAAAAGATTTGATGAAGTTGCGGGTTCAAATCTTAGTCGTGGGAATAAATTATTTTCATTTCCTCATTGAAGTAAAAAGCAAAGTTTGAGTTTTCTCACTCAACACACAATGTTTTGAAAATTTTATGGTGTATTGGAAATAATGTCTTAACACTTTCTGCTTATCTTTGATGTGCATATAAAAAAAATATATAAAATAAATTATACCTTTTCCTCTGGTGATTTTCTCTTCTTATAATTAATATGAGATATTGACAAATATCTATGCTTACACAGCTCCGGTTTATATACATCTGCTTGTAATGAATGTATTAAGTATTCTTTGGTAATATTCTTTAACGGAAGCCTGTAAACATTTTTTATCATTTATTAATGATAATAAATATAATATATTATTAATTTTAACAGTTTCTTTAATATATTTAAGAAATTAATTAGGTAGCTATCAATTATCGACGATTACATTTGTTGTGTGTGTAATAATATTAAATGCGGATACATAACCTTTTTTTTAATAAAAAAAAGGCTTTATTTTAAAATATAAGTTAAAGTAAATACCTACCTCTGTAATAAAATATTTCTAAGCATTTTGAAATTAAAAACCAATAGAAATTCTAAAATTATTTATTTTGCCGTGTCGTTTCCACAAATATTAGTTTTAAACATTATAATTATAATTTTATTTTCTATAAAAAACCGTGTTTAGTTTATTTATATAATTATAACCTAGAACCATAACATAACCTAGCTTCAATATGTCATAAACTGTCATTTGTCTATATCGAAATAGATAAGTAATATTTTATTTCAAGAAGAAAGAGAGATCATCGGTTTTGCCAAATGGAAGCTAATCTATGGGATATTTTATTATTTATTCATAATGTATTTTATATAACTAATACTTTAGGTTTTTATATATTTATTTTTTAATAATCAGCTTATAAATTTAACGAACTATAGCTGACTACAGTTGAATACTATTTATGTATTTTTTTTTATTGAAAAGTAGTCATAGACAATTACTATTTATGTCCGCCATTCATTCTTTTGAGTTGCTTTTTCGTTTTACGATTCCGTAGAGAGCACGATTTGTCACCGAGTTCTACGCAACATCACAGCTTAAAACCAATTACGTAGAAGCAGAATTAACTGCAAGCTATCACCTGGAGATATCGCAACTTCGGCACCAACAGTACAGTGTAACAGATTTATAGTTCACCTGCGAGACGAGATCATATCTTAGGTCTAGTGATGCTCTTCTTTGGTTTTAACGTTATCGTCCGCGACGTTTGCTCGAGTGCCTGATGCTGTGGGAACTATGTGCGAATAACGTAACACAAAACAGGGACTCAGCATGGGGGCCTTTTTAAACAAACCTGAAACTAAGAAGTATAACGAGAATGGAGAAGGTAACGGTCTTCGCTACGGCGTGGCGTCGATGCAGGGCTGGCGCGTGGAAATGGAAGACGCTCACCACGCACAGCTCACTCTGAACGGTACACTATCGGACTGGTCGTATTTTGCCGTATTCGATGGCCACGCGGGTGCCCGGGTGTCAGCGCACTGTGCGGACAATCTTCTCGAGTGTATCTTACAAACGGATGAGTTTAGACGAGAAGACATAGCGGAGGCGATACGCGCCGGCTTTCTAGACCTGGACAAGAAAATGAGGGAACTCCCCGAGCTCTCGAACGGCGAAGAGAAATCGGGTTCCACAGCAGTGTGCGCTTTCGTATCGCCAAAGCAGATATACATAGCAAATTGTGGCGATTCTCGTGCAGTCCTTGCTCGTAATGGAGCACCGATATTTGCAACGACAGATCACAAACCGGAAATGCCTTCAGAAAAGTCTCGTATAGTACAAGCTGGTGGCTCTGTTATGATACAGCGTGTAAATGGTAGTTTGGCTGTGTCTCGGGCGTTAGGCGACTACGAGTATAAGAAGGTGCTGGACCGTGGGCCGTGTGAGCAATTGGTATCACCAGAGCCTGAAGTGTCTGTGCATGAGAGGCTAGATGCAGAGGATGAGTTTCTGGTGCTGGCCTGTGATGGTGTTTGGGATGTAATGAGCAATGAGGATCTTTGTGCATATGTACACTCTCTACTGCAACTGACAGATGACCTTGTAGCTATCACCAACCAGGTCATCGACACCTGCCTGTATAAGGTAAATATATACTATACATTTAATATGAGCTTGTAACTTTGAACCAAGGTGCTATATAATCCTATTAGTGCTGCAGTAAAACAATAAAGTATGTGATAATAGAAAAATCTTTGCTGGTATCTATTTTCTGTGACTAAAATAGCTATGTAATGGACATTCAACACAAATATAGTTATTTATTTTCTAGAGCCATTTACACATGTAAAACAAATTAAATTTGACTTTATCAGAATTAGTATAAAATAATTAACAAATATGTGAAAAACAAGTACTAATAAAGTATGGTACAAGGCATGCAGTAGGAATGCCATTTTTATACTGCTCCATGTTGTATGCCACATACGACAAACTGAGAGGAAACATATTAAAGGTATATAGATAAGTATTCTCTAATTTCTACCAAATTTATGAGGCCTGTGAGCGTAAGTGATTAATCTCAGTACTAGAATTTGTCATATTACCAGGGCAAGGTAATTAAAATGACTCTTTCTCTTTGGATAATGCACCCATCACTAAAGCACTTGATGTCAGATACTTTGCTGCAGCACCATGACAGCCCCATTTTAATAATTATGAAGTAGAATTTTATAACAAACTATTAAAAGGTCTAAATTTTGAATATTTGGCTATTGCAATCTTTGTTGTTGTGTTTATTGATAATAGACAAAAACAAATCTTTCACTTAAGATCATGCAGTAAGACAGGTTATTTTTGTATCTTGATGACACATTTCTTTGTTTATCAACATATGATGCAATCCTGATCTTTTCTTTCCAAATCAAATATTTTTTTTTAAAAGTAACATATCAATAGTAAGTAGTTTTCTTTTCATTGACAATATTGATAATAAGATACTGAATTTAAACAAAAATCATAAATATAGTTATTTCATACATATATTTATTATACTTGGTGGGTATGTCATGTTATGTTATGTAATTTGAATTAAGAAGGAAAAACATACAAATCCCATGTTGACCATAATAATAATTATGTCATTTTTATAAATATCTGCGAAATATAGTGCAATGTTACTTGAATTATTACTGTTTCTTAAATATATTAGAAAGTGTAAAAAAAATCAAAGACAAATTAATTGTACCCTGAGTATACAAATCTTGAGGAGAATGTGTTTGCTTTAACTGTTTCCAAAAGGTGCGTGTTCAAAACCCAGCACATTCAAATTTTTATATGATTCCTAAGTAAAGAATATATGAAATATATTTTTTAAGACTTAATCACACAGTAATTAAAGCAAAATAATTGGAAAACCAAAAAAATGAAAGTGTTCTGGGGAACAGTTTAATAGGCTAGATGTCTTGATTGTTTTCCAAAAATCAATTAGAGACAAAAACACAATTTTATAATTGACAGTCAAGTGAAAATAACTATAAGCCATGTCGTAGATGAGATAAGAGTACAAAGCCAGTTTTTTGCAAAAAATATATTGATAGAATCATCAAAATTTGCTTTATATGATGGTGATTTTCAATTAATTGCAAAACTTTGAGCGATGTATTATTTTAATTAATAAAATAAATAAATCCGCCGAATTCTGCAGGCATTGTGTGGTGAATGGTGGAACTCAACACCATGCTTTGCCTATACATCGGACTGAAGAAATGGAAATATAAATTTAAATAAATATTTAATTTCCTCAAGTGGGGATCAAATCCACAAATGGTTGCTTTTACAGGTACCAAGACTGGCCTTAATCATTGGTCATGGATTATTTTTATATCTTGTGATAGTTCTTCTTAATTTTTTTTAATTCCTAAGTCCAGAAAATACTTCATAATAGTTAACTTATTATATATTATTATACCTATCTTTTATATCTATAAGACATATAAAATATGCAAAATGTGAACTTAAAAAAAGAAAAAAAAGAAGAATTGGGTATATCAATTTTCTATGTTTAAATGGTATTCATTCATCCATCCATTGAAATGGTGTCAGTATATTTAATCAGATTTGCTTGTACTGTAACAAAGAGTGTGTCAGTCAATGTTAGTTTTTCAATAACTTGCTCTGGTTTATTCATTTCTCTTATGTGGGTGTACATTGTTGAATTTACAATTGTCTTTTCTTTACTTTAAAATAATATTTTACGTAAAAGTTGTTAGCTAATAAAAGATGAGCTTCATGCTGAAGCGTATTAAGACACTCCATTCTCCACTTTCCTACCAAGTTCTAGGAGTGGCGTTGATTGGGTCTAAATAAATCTAACCCCACAACCTTCACGTTTACGTGTGCATGATGCAAAATGAGAAGTTAAAAAAAAATTGACATTTTTCTATCATAATATTATTATACTAATTCAATGACGTACAAATTACATAATTAAAAAATTAAATACTTTCTATGTAAACTAAAAATAAATACATTTCATGATTTTAATTTTTACTATGCTGATTTATGAAACATACAAAAAACGTATTTTTCATTTTGTTTATTTTTTTATTGTTGAAATATTATTTACAATTGTTATTTCGAACAAACCAAAACATTCATAATCTACTTCCAGGGCAGTAAAGACAACATGAGCATCGTGCTAGTGGTGTTCCCGGCGGCCCCGAAGCCCAACCCCGAGGCCCAGCGCGCCGACCGCGAACTGGATGACACCCTGCGACAACGTCTCACAGGTTGCTATTACTCTCTACTGCATGCGTGCGCTGACCGACATGGGGGCGGGGTTAGGGGTTGAAATTATAAAGATAAACAATTTTTACCATTTTTTAACCCTTTTACATAGGAAAAGATAAAATATAGTTGACCCCTACCTCCCCTAAATTTAGTGTTTTACGTAATAAATGAACAGCGACTTAACAATTTATGTATTTTTTAGTAGGAATTTACGAAATTATAATTGATTATATGTATATTTATTTATATATTTATGTTAAAAGTAATTAATTCCGTCAACTACTTGTATCTCACAGGTTGCTATTATTCTTTACTGCATGCAAGCGATAGACCGACATGGGGCCGGTGTTAGGGGGTGAAATGATATTTTTGCAATTTTTAGACCCCTCCTTTTAAAGTAAAAATATGACGTGCTACCCCCTCCTCCCCTACTGACTTACGTAATGAAAAGCGCATTAATTATTTATATATATTGAATGTACAATACCGAAATTTAAGATTTTCTTTTTGTGTTCTTTATATTACTTCATTATTTAAGGCTATAACTAATGTACCTGAAGTTTAGTTTGCAGCCCCTTAATTGTTCGATACCGCGAGAAAGCGTTTTACAGGTTGATATTTTTTTTCTACCGCATGCGTGCGCGACTGACCGATACGAGGGCGGGGTTAGGGGGTTAAAGTAAAAAATCTATCGATATTTTTAAACCCCCCCTTTTATGAAAAAATATGACGTGCTACTCCTTCCTCCCCTAAATTTCTTTATCTAATAAGAGAGGCCTTGATAATTTATAATCGAACTTTAGGATTTAGGAAATTATTGTAAATGTATCGTAATATATATTTATTTATAATACAAAAAATGATGGCATAATTATTTTTTTATGATAAATTTTCCGTACTTTTTCACGTATGTGAAAATAATGCTATATTTAGCATTTTTTTCTAATTAAAATTTTATCCTTTTGTTAAAAAAATAATTGGTTTATGTGGGTACAAAATGGTAATGGTAGTTATTTATACGAGGCCAGTCGTGGCGCAGGGGCACAAAGTGTGACTGTAAAACCGACTGGCTGTGGATTCGATCCTCACTCGAAGAGATGAAATATTTGCTTAAATTTATATTTCCATTTCTTCGCTCTGATGACGAGACAAAGCGCGGCGTTGAGTTCTGGCACTCAATACGCAATGCCTCTAGAATTCGACAGAAAGTGGGGAATAAACTGTCTCAAATGTTCCCTCTGCCTACCCTGCTGTGTGCGGGATATAGCGTGAAGCTGATTCATTTATTTATTTTATTTATATAAAATCCAAATAGATAATTACATAGTTAAATTATTCATCGTTTGGATGAATTGTTATAACCGTGAAGATAACTTTTTTTATCAAAATAACAGTTTTATTTTACATTATATTTAATATAGGAAAATAATTATGTAGTATAAAAATATGTTATTTATGAACTTTTATAAGAGAGATTAAAATAGTAACAGAAATATACTGTTTATTTACAAAGTAGTTACGAGGTGATAGGATATAGTATATCGTTGGAAACATATTGGTTCATGTTATAATGATATTTTTCTTTTTTTTTTCATACGCTTTTTAATGTTTATTTACACTGAAGTAATCGAAATTATAGAAATTAATTTATTTATTGTAAAGAACGTACAATGTCAAAAACAAGCTGCAAACATTGTAGTAAGAAAATGTCTGACTCGTCGGAGGTTGTTTATGTTTTAAAAATATTCTATTTTCGTGGCACTTATTAGACAAAATGCGAGGTTAGGTACCGTTACCCAACACGCCTGTCTTTAAAATGGGCGGAAGTCTCTGAAAAATAAAAGCTTATATTATATAACATTATAATAAATTTGAAGTAAATATATAATAAGGTTATGGTATTTAATTTTACTATATATACCAGAGAAAGGTGTATCGTAACATTGGGTTCCCTCTGCCTTCCCTGATATACGCGGGATAGATCGTGAAGTTAAAAAAAAACAAGTAGGCAATATGTAACGATTTATATTATAAGTACGTATATAGGAAAGTTAGTAGAAGTTGGACATCTAGTAACTAATGCAGTTTGATCGATCGGTGATCTTTGAAGAACTCATTAATTTTATTACTTACTAGAGACATAAACGCGGCTTCGATAGCTTAAACTTACTTTTATATTATGACCAAAAGATAATGATTAAAAAAAAATTGAAACATATCCTATGTCTTTTCTAATATCTCTTATAATATTTGTACAAAATTAAATGATAATCTGTTGAGTAATTTTGGCGTGAAAGCGTAAACAACAAATGATGTATTAAAGGAAATGACCGAGTTTTAATAAGTAAATAAAAGTATCATTAATTATAGTAAAAAAAGTGTAATATTTTTACATACTTTAAGAAAGATATTAGATATTATGTGCCGCGTGATCCCGGCCTAGAATAGGATCATTCTGGTACTGGTGGTGTCGTAAGACGTGAAAAATACGTGTGGTAGAGTCACGTCGCCAGCAATGGCAACACGCAGCAGACTCGGGCAGACTCGACCGGAACATTACCACCCCCGGCATTTAATACCGGCGTGAAGTAGTGGCTTTATGCCACTGCGTTTCGCATCAGGTAATGCCGGGCTCCGGCGCCCAACCTACCTTAAAGGCCGGCAACGCTCCTGCAACTCCTTTGGTATTGCACGGGGTCGTGGGCGTCGGTAATCACTTACCATCAGGTGACTCGAACGCTCGTTTGCCTTGTCTTTTCCATAAAAAAAAATATATGTGTATATTATTAAATAATATATATTAAATATGATTTCGAATTACACCTGACGTAGCACTATGTGAAGGAAATGGTATTAATAGTATTTTCCCATACGGACATCTCGATCTAGAAAGTTTATGAAACACGTGCGAGTAATATATTTTTCAATCTGTGATATCTTCTAATACATTTTAATGCTGAAATGCGAAAGGCATTTTTTTTTATTACAAAGTCAATTTTCAAAGTAACTCAGCTCTCTTTGGGGAGAAATAGGTACGCTAAAAAAATTATATTACATTTATTTAAATAGAAGGTTACCAACTTTAGAAAAAAAATATGTGATTGCGAAGTTTTACTTATTGTTTTAACGAACTGTTGCAATTAATAAAAGATTAAGTCATCGTAATTAATATGCGCTAGAAATTTAATCAAATTATTTGTAAAGGTACTACAGCCTAAAATAGGTATAGTAGTATAACGCGACAGTTGTAGGTTCGATTATCATTTGGAGGAATGAATTATTCACTCTGGTACCAAGGCAAAGGAGCGACGTTGAGTTCCGACACTACACGCAATGGCTCGGAAATTCGGCGGAGAGTGGGGAGCCCTACCTTACTAGAACCCTACTAGATGCGGGGTACAGCGTGAAACTAAAAAAAAACTTAAATCTAAACAACAAAAAACCATAACAAAATTAATTTCAAATAGCTAAAATCTATCTTATAGAGGTGACTTTTTGGTTTTATACTATTTAAAGATTATACTTCTATGTTACAGTTGTGTACACACGTTCAAGGAGAGATCGAATCAATGATCGATATTGTATATTATATCTCTTAAATTGTAATAAATTATATAAACGAGGTTAGAGGCCAGTCGCGGCGCAGCGGCACGAGGTGTGACTGTAAAACCGACTGGTTGTGGGTTCGATCCCCACTAGAGGAGATGAAATATTTACTTAAATTTATATTTCCATTTCTTCGCTCTGGTGTCGAGGTTAAGCGCGGCGTTGAGTTCTGCCTCCCAACACGCAATATCTCCAGAATTCGGCAGAAAGTGGGGAACGGAGTGTCTTATCACTAGGTTCCCTCTGCCTACCCTGCTGTGTGCGCTATATAGCGTGAAGCTGATTATTATTATCATTATTAAAGTACATTAAATATGTTAATTTGTAGTTAAAAATTAATTTAATGATGTACAAAATGAAAACCTCACTAACTAGTACCTTACGTAAGGCCCTATAGAAAATGCATGTTGAAATTGGTATTGTCGTAACCTGGTAACAAGGCAAAGGGCGGCGTTGAGTTAAGCCACTGACCACGCAATGTTTAATAATTGGGCAGTGTGTGGGGGCCGGAGAGTCTTAGCACTATGTGTCCTATGGTTACTTTTGCCAGAAAGCGTGAAACTATTTTTTATTATAATCATCATAATTGAATTATTAGGCTTGTTCCTCTTGTTCTCTAAATATTTAAAACTTAATTTCAAGGATGTTTTTATTTATTCTATTACAACATTAAGATTCATACATTATCAACTAAAACCCAAATAAACCGTTTTTGCTAAGTAGTCATTTTTTGTGAGAATGCCACAAAAGCACGAACACAACGTTCTCAGGTTCCCTTTGCCTACGGGAACCTTAAAAAGAAATATAACGTAATACCTAACTATTACACATATTAATAGTTAGATATGGTATTACGTTGAACATAATAATTTTTATCCTATGAGTCATTAAAAATATGCTCTTTATCGACCTAAAATAGCTTTATCGATGATTTCGTAACCGATTACTTATTTCTAATCTGGTTTTCATAAAATTTATAATGCACACATAAATCGATTATAATTTAAACCATTTTGTTCCATTTCTTTTTAAGTGATTTTAAATTTCTAATAACTGGATCTGTCTAAAGAAAATACTTTTTTGTGCTTTGCTACTTACTTTATCAGCTTCACGCTGTATCCCGCACACAGCAGGGTAGGCAGAGGGAACCTAGTGTTAAGACACTCAGTTTTCCACTTTCTGCCGAATTCTGGGGGCATTGCGTGTTGAGTGGCGGAACTCAACACCGCGCTTAACCTCGACACCAGAGCGAAAAAATGGAAATATAAATTTACATAAATATTAAATCTCCTCGAGTGGGCATCGAACCCACAACCAGTCGGTTTTACAGTCACACTTCGTGCCGCTGCGCCACGACTGGCTTCAACTTACTGTATTCAATTTTTACTGTGATTTTTATTAATTTAACTATTTACGTCCAGGTCAGTCGTAGCGTAGGCCACAAGCGTTTTGTTGTAAACGCGACAGGTTGTGGGTGTAATTCTCATTCAAAGAAATGCAATGTTTAATATTTTCATTTTTCCATTGACTCGAGAATTCGGCGAAAAATGCGGGACGTAAATGTCTTAATACTAAGTTCCCAGGTTCCCCCTGCGTACCCTTCTATGTACGGGATACAGCGTGAAGCTAAAGAAAAATCTATTTACGTAGGCAATATTTTGTGGAGGCTTTGCATGACAATGGTAGCTTCGCATGCGACGTGTGTCAATACTCAATAGACGTAGATTGGTTAACTCAGTTCTATGTTTCTCATATGTAAAATACCCCGTTTAAACACAGTTAGAAAGTCTGACTATAGACACGATCGTTGTGGGTTCGATATTCATTTATAAAATAAATCAGCTTCACGCTGTATCCCGCGCATACCTGGGTAGACAGAGGGAACCTAGTGTTAAGACACTCCGTTCCACGCTTTCCGCCGAGTTCTGAAGGCAGTGCGTGTTGAGTGGCGGAGCCCAATTTCGCGCTTTGCCTTAACACCTAAGCGAAGAAATGAAAACATAAATAAATATTTAATTTTGTCGAGTGGGGATCGAACCCACAACCGTCGAATACACCAGTCCATTTTTACAGTCACAATTTGTGCAACTGCGCCACGACCGGTCTCTATATATAATATTCATTTATATTTATAGTAAACTGCTTCGACAAAAGCATGGGTGCTTGCAACCTAATGCAATTTTTTTTTAAACGTTTAAATGTTCCCTAAGGGAAGAATCTCTCGTTTTTTTTTTAAATGAACTCTCACTCTTTACAGAATAAATTTCATATACTCAATTTTATTAGTATGTTTATATTTGGAAACTAAATCATGAATATCAAAAATATTACTGTCTTCTCTGTAGTGCACGCAAAAGAGCGGGCTGTGCGTGAAAAGAAAAAAAGAATATATCGTAGTGTTCCTAGAAGAACTGCCGCCATTTGGAACCAAACTTAAAATAAACTCAATAAAAATAACTGCCCTGTGATCTTCACAGTCCTCAATCAAGGTGTTCTGTTTAACGTTAAATTATCGTGTAGAAGTTCATGCTCTTACATGTTTTATTTATTTTCTATGTGTATGTATGCGGTTAATCGTTATTGGGTGACTTGACTTTCTTTTTTTTATTTCCGCTCTGGTAACGAGGCGAACAGCGGCGTTGAGTTTCGCCACTTAACACGCAATGCCTCCAGAATTCAGCAGAAAGTGGAGAACGGAAGCGTCATAACGGGAACGCAGTGGCGCAAGGTTCCCTCTGTCTACCCATTTATATGCAGAATACAGTGCGTGAAGCTACAATAAAAGTTCAGCTATAAGCTTTAGTAAAAAATCATTGCTCAAATCCTGAGTCTCGAAATGTGTGTTTGTTACAAATTTCAGACGTAACGTCTATTTTATGACCTATTTAAAATAAAAACAAATCTTTTCTGAAATGTTGGTCTATCTGAAATATTACTTCGATTTAGCTTCTATTATTATTGCAAAATTAATGATATGCCTTTTTTTCGTCTTTTTTCCCAAGAATGTCCCGAAGTAGAAGTTTGAACAGTATTTATGTTTTTGAAACATGCTTTTTTTAATGTTATATATTTTACCCCATACTACATAGACACTATTTTATTTTCTTTTTTTTAAACTGAATTTGGATGTATATAGAGAGGTCTATAAAAATCACATTGAGGTTTTTTAAACCATTTTTCCACTAAATCATTGGCTTGAAAGAAAGCATTTCATTTGGTAAAATGAGTTGTCTCCAACTCGCACTTGGCCACTTTTTTCCATTTAGGAGGTCGTGTCTATTTAAATTCGAGGACTATAAATTGTGCTGTCACGTCATCAGTAAAGTCACGGCGCTTTATTTTGTAGTGTGTTTGTGTCACGTCACGCGAAGTACTGTTATCACTTTATAGATACCGTGTTACATAACTAAGGTTCTACTGCCAAAGTAGATGGTTCCAAATATGGTAATCGTCCGAAAGTAGTATAATTTTTGGTGACTACATGAAGAAGTTTAAAGATTTTTTACTTTTATGTATGTAGCGGCGTTGATTTTCGCCACTTAACAATATCTTGGGAATTAGGTGGAAGTTGGTGAACGGAGTGTCTTAACACTAGGTTCCCTCTGTCCACCCTACCTAACATGGCAATTTATTTTGTGAACCGTTTAGCAGAATTTAATCCTTATATAATTTTTTAATCAGCGTTGGTTAACCTAAATTCATATTTTTTTTGTTTTTAGTTTTTTCTTTTTAAATGAATTAATAAATAGGCGTTCTTAATCCTGTATTTCATTATTATACTTCTCTATACAATTACTTAATTAATTACAATTACTTAATATAAAATTCCAGAAAATTTTACACAAAACAATATTTCACCTTTGCATTTTGTTCTTAATAAAGTGTACAATGGTTCATACGTTTGTTTCTCGTTTCGATTCCGCTCGGATATACTTTTATTATGAGTGGGTTCAAATAGCTGGTGGCGAGAGCTCGAAAGTGGCGTGGGTGGTTCAATAAGTGAGACGTTTGATCACTATTTGTCATACAGTTCCTCTGTCTTTTAAATTATTTAAAATGGCGTTGCACCTGGTCTGTGTCTGGTTATGCGATATATAATGGAGTTTACATACATCTCCAGAGGTTAGAGAGGATTGAGTCAAAAAGTTTAAAATTTGTTAAGTTTTTGCTTATATTGCTCATTTTTTTTATCGGTATCGAAATGTTTAAGAATGGAGTGCGATGTATTGTACTTCTGAAATATTCTGAGGATCAGTCGTAGCGCAGGGCACGGATGTGCGACTGTAAATGTGACAGTTTGTGGGCTCGATTCTCGCTCGATGAAATGAAATATTTAAATATTTTAATTTTCTTGAGGCCGGTCGTGGCGCAGTGGCACAAGGTGTGACTGTAACCGACTGGTTGTGGGTTCGATCCCCACTCGAGGAGATGAAATATTTACTTAAATTTATATTTCCATTTCCTCGCTCTGGTGTCGAGGTTAAGCGCGGCGTTGAATTCTGCCACTCAACACGCAATGCCTCTAGAATTCGGCAGAAAGTGGGGAACGGAGTGTCTTAACACTAGGTTTCCTCTGCCTACCCTGCTGTGTGCGGGATACAGCGTGAAGCTGATTTTTTTGATTTTTTTTTTTAATTTTCTCGCTCTGGTAAGGGTATTTTGAAAAATTTTAGAAGGGTTTCTGAATAGTGCTATCTTATTTTAGCAAATTTTTTTTGATACATATAACAAAGCAAAGCAGTAAAATACTACTTATATATTTTTTTATTTATTTGGCACAAGTGGTAAAGAGATTTGGATTTGGAGGATTTGCCTTAAACGTTTTTCTATTTTAAGTGTTCTATCTTAACTTTTAAGATTCTATATTCAAATTTATTGAAATCTATAGACATTTAGAATTAGCGGTTACAGAGTATATTAAATATGCCAAATTTTTTTTAATAATAATATTTAGCAATAAGATCTGACTTTTTTATCTACATCATTAGTGATATTATATTGTCAATTAATAATCTCTTTTAGATAATTCTAGATATAGACCATTTATCTTTACACTTTTCATGATATTTAAATTCAAATAAATAATTTTTGAAAATATATTAAAATGTAGTACAAAAATATATAATATATTAGGAACTAAAATGATTCTACTGAAAATTCATTTAATCTGTGACTCTTTAGCTTATCTCGTAATACTCGTGAACGTTTTTTTTAATTAGTCCAAGCAAAAGTGACAAGGCCAATATTGAAAAAGTTTGAATTTATATGGGTATTGTTATTTTTAGTTTTTCAGTTATTTTTGTATTTATCTTTTATCCAAATAACACTTACTCATATGAAATTAGTGAGACTTTCATATACATAACATCTTTAAACCATTCTTTTGTTTTAATTATAATATATTTTATTTCCTATTGAATTAAAGTTAATAAATAAAATTAATACCGTAAATCGTATAATGCTATAAATATTTAACAAAAAAATTATCTTCTCTGTAGTTTGTTTTAAGGCAGTGATTCATAGTAAATAAATACAGTTCCTTACAGGTTTAGTTGAATCATATAGTACAAATATGTTACCTGTGTTTATATATATTTTATGTTTTGTGTATTTTTGCTTTGATTGTTATTTTATATGTATATAATAATATATTATATAGTTTTTTTACGGTTTTGCAACGACTACTATAAGTACTTGTCCTCCAATCTATGTTTAATAAACAATAATAGTATATTCTTTAAAAAAAGTATTTTTTAAAGGAAACTACCTTTTATGTTTTGATTAATAAATATATTTTACACAGATAAAAAATATTTTTTATAACGAATAGAATCACTGAGCAAAGTTCAAGGTGGTTGTTTAAATTTAGAAAAACATTTCGTTGTAGTTGTTTTTAATATTATTTAATACAAGTTGCAAAACCGCCCAATAATTTAAGTGATTCATTATAATATCTATTATGAATCGCTCAAAATAAAATATATTTAATATATTCGTTGTTAGCTGATATTTATGTAAACAGTAGTTTTTGTTTGTTAAGTAGAAATATGAATTAAAAATAATTAAAAGACACTAACTTTTATCCTAATTTTACATACATACATACATATATTTAAATGTAACCAGAGTGTTTATTTACATTGTTGTTTTTATTAAATATCGTTTACAATAGAAAACTCGTTTCATTGCTTTAGTCCTTGCCCTTGGAGTGAAACTTTTTTTTTTTTAAATATATTTTTCTTTTTAAATTTAAATAAAAAAAAGGGTTAAAGCAATGAACGTGCGTTCGAATCGACGGTTAATTGTCGAGTGCGCTGGCGTCTCAAATTGCTCTCCTATAAACGCGAAGCCGTACGACGCTGTATATAATCCTTAGTTATTGATTTGTTTGAACGTCCGTATAATGACAGTGACAGCTAAAAACGTATTTGTTAATCCAGATTTTTTTTTAATTTTAAGGCTTCGTTTCATTCGAGAAACATCTAAATCTTATTTGTTTGTATAATTGGTTGTCAATGGTGATTAGTATTGGTTTTGGGTTTTTGTTGTTATTTTTTAATAATTTGAGATATATTTTTAAATAGTTTTATTTTTTATTTTTTTTGCGAGCGTACGAAAAATAAATATAAGTCAATCGATTCGGTTGCTCTTTTTGGAGAAATTACAGATATTGTAATTATAGCTATAGTATAGCTTCACGTTGTCCCTCCATCTCGCACATAACAGGGTAAGCAGAGGGAGCTTAGAACCTGTGAACCTAGTGTTAAGACACTCTGTTCCCATTAAGATACTTCCATTCCCCGGCGTGTTTCATTGGGTTCCGAGTAGCGGAACTCAACCTCGTTACTACGAGGCAGTGCGGCGTTGATTAATATTGTTTTGTATTCAGAAAAGAGAGAGATCTTTTTGCATAATGCAACTAGATCGAGGACCTAAATAAAAATGTCCTTTATAGAATTTGAACTTATACACTTCTTATTGAGTTTATTCTGATAGGATTGCGTACTACCTACTCTATACACCTTTTTAAATCTATGACAAGTTTGAAGTGAAGGCTGTGTAGATTTATTTAGTAACTGTAATGAAAGCCATGCTTTATGTATCTACTGAAATTGGGGGAATTTGGGGGAGGCAATGATAATGGTATTTATGATTAGTCAAACCACTTGCAGCTTATTTTGGGAGGGTGCATGCTGGGTTGCACTGCTTACCTAGCGATTTTTACGCTTAGCGCATAGCAAGATAGGGGGAACCTAATGTTAAGACACTCTATATATATATAGATTATGAAAAGTGTTAAAAAGTAGGGTTAAAAAATTTAATAAAAATAATATATAAAAAAATATTATATATTTTTTAAGCGAGTAATTATCCTCATTTGGTTACCATTTCGTCGTATTAATTTTATTACATAGATTTCTATCCGAACTCACATTACCAAGGTTTCTTTGGCGGTGTCAAGGTTTAGAAACCGTTCGTGAACTACCTTTGACGTTTCTTCTTTTTTTTTTATTAATATTTTTTTTTTGGACTTTATTATGTATATAATATGGTGGACTTTAATATATTTATATTATAATATTATTTCTGTATTAATAAATGTTATTTCGTGACTACGTACAGTGAGTGTTTGATGTTTATAATTTGTAGAGGTCGTTGTAGTTCTGAATCTTATCTTTAATGGATTTTAGGTACTGGTTACCTTTAGTGGACAGGTTTACGTGATTCTTTATCAATGTCAGTTTGTTTGTATGTAGGGAATAATTAGTAATTCTATTTTTTAGCTTCACGCTGTATCCCGCAAATAGCAGGTTAGGTATGTGGAAGCTGGAATAGATTCCTATTTGTTTAGACAGTCCGTTTCTATTAAGTCACTTCAGTTCCCCGCCTTTACGCCGAATTCCGGATTCATTGCGTGTTGAGTGGCGGAACTCAACGCCGCGCTTTGCCGCGTTACTCGTGCGACTCAATCGGGCTATATCTCGTATATAGTAGGATAGGTAGAGGAAGCCCATGTAGCTAAAAAAATAAAATAAACAAAAAGATATATAAACGCTTGCTTGATCTGATATAACAAACATTGTAGTCATCGCTATATTGAGTTTAGTTACCAACTTTTTTTTTTAGGCTTCGGCCTCGTGGTTTAAGGGAAACGAATAAGAGTTTTATATGATATATTGTAAGTAGTCGAGGTAATTCTGATCGCGAGTACAGTGGATTATATGAGAAGAAATCATATATCCTATAATCTCGATCGATTAACCATTCATCATAAAGAGATTTTTTTATCTAAACCCATAGTTGCTGGGATAGCGGTTTAGAAAACATTTTGAACCTATTTTATTGTACACATGTGGCTCGCTCGTTAGCATCGTTTTATTTTTACTGTATTTCATTAAAAGGAACCTTTCTGAAGGATATTCTAATACGTTAGTTGGAAAATTTAACCTAAACCTAAATCAAATCCAGAGTCGTGTAAAATGATGTTGATGAAAGATTTAAATATCGTATAAATATGTCGAATTTGCCACCTTTTTTTGTATAAATTCAATATATAATTATATCATACTAATGGGCGCGCGCAGCTTCACCCGCTTATTTGCACCCTTAGGGGTGAATTCTAAAAAACCCTTGAAACACGTGCTCAATGACATTTTAAGAGTCTGAATTTCAAATTTTATAAAAATCGGTGCCGATTTAAAAAAAAAATCCATACTAACTTTCAACCCCTATTTCATCCCTTTAGGGCAGGGGTTCCCAACCTTTTTTAGATCAAGGACCACTTTTATATCATTCTTGGTAGCAGGGACCACTATGCATGTAGGTATATTAAAAATTAACTGTGATAATTAAACAGAACCTTCGACTCACCATCCCCAGTCATAAAATTAAAATTGTTCGCGGACCACTTTTAGGCTTCTGCGGACCACTAGTGGTCCGCGGACCACCGGTTGGGAACCACTGCTTTAGGGTAAACATTTTTCAAAATCTCTTCTTAGTGGATGTCCAGATTATGAACATAAACATCTGTCCAAATTTCACGTTTCTACGCACAGCGGTTACGGCTGTGCGTGCGTCTTACCTCAGTCAGTCAGTACATGTCCTTTTATATATATATATAGATAGATTACTTCAATATAACATAATATTCAATACAATAGAAATATATTGTTAAGAACGTTTACCAAAAAATAAGAATGTAGAAGTTTTTCATACTTGAAAATGCAATCGTATTATTGAGAACGCGTGAAAAATGACATCACAGAGTGGAATATATGCATTAATGCTGCTTCTTATCGTGTTTTGTTCGACTTGATACGTACTAGTGAGTATTATGTATGTGTTTGTATGAGACATTTTCGCATTACAATTCTTTCGTATTTAAATCTTTTTTTTTTTTGGAGTATCCCGCACCGGGTAGATAGAGGGAAGCTGGGAACCTAGTGTTAAGACTGGGCGTAAGAATGTGCGGGGAGAGGGAGTAGCGTGCCCAACTCAGAATAGTGTAGTGCCTACCCTTAAAATTGTATTTAGAAAAAAAAATGCCCCGAAAAATTAGAAAAACAACCTTTGCACGAACAATCTCTTCAATTAATAAATTATACGTTTAAAGCTAAAGTCCTACAATAATGGTCAAGGCACTTCTGATCCCCGCTTTCGCGAAAACACAAAAACACAACAGGTTGTAGGTTCAATTCCCACTCGAAGAATTGAAATATTTATAAAATTTAAAAAATTTTTTCGCTCTCGTGTCGAGGTGTTGAGTTCCGCCACTTAGTACGAATCCCAATCCCTCTGAATTCGGCAAAAAAAGGTGAACGGATTGCTCTAACACTAGCTTCCCTCAGTCCACTCTATTATGTGCGGGATACAGCGTGAAGCTAAAAAAAAATTGTAACTACGAGATAAATATTTAGTATAAAATATATATACATATTCGCCTAACAGTTTATATACGTATCTATTACACTAGTAGAGCACACCTCGCCGCGGGCGATGGCCTGCTGCGCTCATTATGTGACGGAATACACTGTGAAATAGGGCCCTCGACTCTACTTTGTAAGAGTAAAGATATTTCTTTACGCTACATATTTTTTTTTGAATTAGGGTTTTTTTTTTAAGTTTAATTGTTAACGAGACGGTCGTGAGTTCGATTCTTATTTGGGGTAATGAATATTTTTTCTTTTTTTCGATCTGGATAAACTCAATCTGCAATGTCTGGAAAATCGGGTGGTGCATGGCGGATGGAATGCTTAGACGTTTTATTCCTTCTGCCTACATTTTATCTTTTAAGTTGAGATGAATATAAGTAAAGATGTATCATGCTAAATCGATCGATGACCATCTCAGGCCAATTGTATCACGGAGGTACAGTGTGACTGTAAAGACAACTGGTTGTGAGTTCAATCTCCAGCTGAGGAAATGAAATATTTATTTTAATTTATATATTCATTTCTTTGTTAAGTTCCGCCGCCCAACATGCAATACCTCCAAAATTCGGCTGAAAATGAAAACGGTGTGGCTTAACACTAGGTTATCTCTACTCTCCTACCCTGCTGTTCTGTGCAGCGTGAAGCTAAAAAAAATTATATTAATGGAAACGAAATATATTCATTTTAATGTAAAGTTGTAAAAATACGTACAAAATTACGTTTTTTTTTTCGTTTTATTCAGCCATTACACTCATATGGTCACGAATCGGAAAGTGAAGTTTCTAGATACTGAATTCTCTTTCCTACCCTCGTATGACGCTAGCTGCGTATTTATACTTTTTTGTACGAAATTTGACGTATAATTACATAAAATTAATCTGAATAAGATCTCTATTCAATTCCATAAAATCTAAGAGTAATATGAAACTAAAATTAAAATGTGGATTCTGGAAACACGTGCACATCTTTCGCAGAATCCTACCTAAGCTACCTTTTGATTTTAGTTCTTGGAAATTTAAATGAAAATACAACAACTTCTACATTCATTTGATAGAAAAAGTTTCTCTATAAAAAATATCTGCTGCAAAGTTGTAATTACATTTATTAAATGAAAAACAAATAAATGCAATTACTTCTTTTATATGTTTTTTTTTTTTCATTTACAAGGTTCATAATGATTATTCTATTTTAAATCCCATGTTAATATTATTTTCTATACATAGTTGTATATTAATGGGTAAATCAAACATTTGCTATAATAATTATTAATATTCATAGAAAAGATTAATGAGTTAGAAGCCGCATATGTGATTAATACGTGTAAGCTGTAAATGAAATTTTTATACTTTAACGTTTTAAAAGTGTTAAATAACAATAAAAATAAATATATTTTTTTATAGCTTCACGCTATTAAGACGCTCCATTGCCATTAAATCACTTCTGTTCTTCACTTTCTGCTGAATTAGCGCTAGGTTCCCTCTGCCTACCCTGCTGTGTGCGAGATACAGCGTGAAGCTACTTTAATTTTTTTTTTTTAAATTAAATGAATGGATCCGTAGTTTATTTGTTAGTGGGTAATTCTATAATACCCACTACAAGTTAACAGTTCAGTGCAACTGAGGGTTCCTGGAAAATTATACCCATTGATGTCAAAGCTAGCGTGAATGTCAGAGGGAGATGCGTTGTCTGTACATACATGCATATGTTGATAATTGGATATTTTTCTTCGTTTTTCCCTACTTGGACTTGAATATTTAGGATTATATGCGTTAAGGCCATTCGTGGCGCACAAGCGACTGTATACGCGACAGATTGTGTTTTTTGTGTAATGAGGCAAAGCGCAGCGTTGAGTTTCGCCACTCAACACGCAATGTCCTGAGAATTCGGCGGAAGGTGGGGAGCGGAAGGGTCTTAATAGGAACGAAGTGTCTTAACACTAGATTCCTAGGTTTCCCCTGTCGCCCTTGTTATGTGCGGGATACAGCGTAAAGCTAAGAACCATATTGAATTTGGCTAATTTTAATAAAAAAAATATTAAATTCTTCAAGCTAATCAAAAGATTAGCTTAAATAAAAATTTAGATTTGTTTTAATTGTGTATAATCACACTAGAATCATCAAAATAATTATATGAAGTCTATTCTATACTTTGCTCTATATAGTTATATATGGTTCTATGCTTGAGTAGAAGGATTTAATAAACGATCTGCTCAGCAGTGTTTCAGGTATTACTGCGAAATCGTTATTGATTGCCCAACCTCGTGTTCTCGACACAAGCTGTCATGTATGAGATATGTTGTGCATTTTTTAAGTACAAAAGTAATAGGAAAATAGTATTATTGAAAATACAATATATACATTATATTAGTGTTATTGATGTCTATTGTAAAGGAAATTCGGATTTTTCTTTAAACTTATGGATGCCTCGTTTGTCACGGAAATGGATATAAGCTTATAAGAACCATTATATATATATATATATATATATATATATATATATATATATATATATATATATATACTAGCGGACCCGGACGCGGCTTCGCCCGCTTGAACTATACGAATGCTTATTAGATATATTTATAAAATTGTTTTTGAAAATATTTAACTAATTTAAATGAAAAAAATATAAGTAAACGTAATCATATTAAAATATTAATAAAAAAAAACTAAACAAAACCAGCTACATTATTAATATCATCAAAGTAAAATAAATAATTGAAAGAATTAAAATTAAATGTGTTGTGATATGTTTTTGCAAGTGCATGTGGTTATTTACATAATACTCAAATACAATAAAAAAATATTTTATATTTTTTGTCTCTGTCTGTCTTTCTATATCCCCGAGTTAATGTCCAGAATAACTGAACTGATTTTTATTGGACTTTCAGTGATCGATTTTGCTGACCCGGGAAAAATCTTTTACACGTTTTCATTGCGCGCGTACATAGATACTATATGAAATAACTAAAGTCCCTTCTACATTAAATATGATAAGTTTTGCGAGCAATATCAAACAAAATCCCAAAAAACTAAAACTATAATTTATTAAGTGTATAACAAAGGTATAGATAACCATCCAACCGAGATGAAATAACCAACAATTCTTTCCTTAAATAATAAATACTTAAATAATATGATGCCGACGCCGCGCAGGGCCGCAACTTACACCACACAAAGAAATTTATAAAAACTAATCTACTACTCGAATAAGCGAAGAACCAAAGAAAAGTATAAATTAATTATAAACAGCAAATAATTATATAAAAATTAACAGTACTTTGAAAATATATGAAAATTTACAAAACCGTCAACCGTCAATTTCGAATCAGTGACATCTTCTTAATTATTTATTAGAATGTTATACAATAAACTATAATTTCAATCTAGATGAAATGTTAAAAGTGACTATTATATTCATTTTCATAAATAACGATCAATATCAAATTATAGAAAATATATACAACAAAAACCCGATAAATATAAAGTAAATTAATTAAAATAGCTACTTTTGCTCAACCTTCAGAGATAAACATATACCATCGCGGACTTTTTTAAACATTATTTAAAGAACAATATTTTTGTTAAACATTGTTTTTACATGGCGCACGCCATGTATGCGTTAAGCAAGCCCATTTTGGGTGACGTTTTCTTATAAGCACAAACTTTGCAAACCGTTGCTTAGCAACGGTCGGTTGTTATTAAGATGGCAGAATAAATTGCCTGTCAAACTAAAAAGAATTTTAATATTTTAGTATATATCAACAATATTACAAATATAAGAAAAAAAAGTAGCCTATGTTCATCCGAAGACCCTCAACTATCTCTATATGAGTATTTTATCACAATTGAATTGGCGGTTTGGCCCTGATTGCGTAAAAGACAGACAGACAGACAGACAAAGTTACTTTCGAATTTATAATATAGGTATGGATATATATATATATATATATATATATATATATATATATATATATATATATATATATATATATATATATATATATATATATATATATATATATATATATATATATATATATATATCTGTATTTAAATTGTTTGTAGTTATGCTTTATTTGTTTTACTCTTTTATCTCTCGTATAGCAGATAAAATCTAGTATCAAGACACTCCATTCTCCACTTTCCAAATTCCGATTCCTCCAATCGGCCTTATTGATAATTTTATATACATTTATATACAATAGTATGAGTAAACGTCCTTCTTTGATTCCCACTCGAGAAAATGAGATAGTTTTGACACTATGGATCCCTCTACTTACCCTGCTAAATGCGGGATACAGTGTGAAGCTGTATTATTAAATATATTTCCTATAATAGTATTTTAAGAATAAGAAAAAACGGTATATATATTCGCACTATTCAGTCACATAGCACATTTCCAATAAATAAGTACGTCAAAATCGATTTAACCGCTCTTAAACTGCATAAGATTCGGTCATCAATATAATATGAGATGAGATTCCTCACCGACTCGTAAAATTGAGTCATCCTTAACACAACATTTGCTTTGAACAAATATTTTTGGCCTGAACGTGACTTGTGTGGGGTATTGATATAGTATTTCTACTTTTTTTAATATGTATTTTTTATTTTATTTAATATAATATAGAGGCCAGTCGTGACTCAGGGGCTCGAATCTGTCTCTAAACACTACTAGTTGTGGGTTCGATCTCCACTCGAGGAAAGTGAAATATTTATTTTTATTTTCATTTCTTCGCTCTGGTGTCGAAACAAAGAGCGGTGTTGAGTTCCGCCACTAAACACGCAATGCCTCCTGAATTCGGCGGAAAGTGAGGAACGGAGTGTCTTAACAATAGGTTTTTTCGTCCTACCCACCCTGCTGTGTCCGGGATACGGCGTAAGGCTGCTTTAATTTAATTTTAATATTTTAATAGTAGATGGTGTATACGAAGTCACTAAATAAGAAAGATGTGAATGTTTTCATAATTGTTCTTAAATCGTTCAAAAATGGTTTCGTTTGTATGGAATTTACTAATATTTAACGTGCTAATATTATTTTTCTTGGATATTCGTAAATTAGAGGTTGATTGACAAAATTTAGTAGATATGTAATGTGAGATACTTGTTGCATAATGTAAACTTGTATTGGTAGGAAAAAATGGTTCTAAGCTTTCTTTTCGCACTGCAGAATATGTAGAGGAAATCTTAAGACACTTCGTTCCTCGAATATTACGTAACGGCAAGCAGTAAATGCATGAACTCATAGCGAAACTCAACGCCGCGCTTGGTTTACCAGAGAGAGATACACCGTGAAGCTATGATCGTTCCCCCGAGCGGGTATCGAACCCACAATCATTCAGCTTACATTCTGACGCTGGCCACGGTGCCACGACGTCTATTCTTTGAATTACATTTATATTTTATTACAACGAAATAGTAATAAAATTATATTAATTACTATTGAGTAATAAACGTTAGGCTTATAAACTTACAATATATGAATATTTTTAACCCTTGTATGATTCGTACCACCTTCATTCGACCTTTGATCTGAAAATGTACTATACCTTACATATTTTATTGACTCCGAACACGCTATGAAGGCGTTTCAGATGAAGCTACAACCCAATTTCATTGGTTTTTAGGATTTAGTACTCGGAGTACTAATAAAAATATATGAATTCTATATAACCTGTAAGTTAATCATAAAAAGCAATGCCTCCAGAATTCGGCAGAAAGTGGGGAACAGAGTGTCTTAACACTAGGTTCCCTCTGTCTACCCTGCTGTGTGCGAGATACAGCGTGAAGCTGATTTCAATCATAAAAAAAAAACCTCACCAGAAAACATACAATTCAGCTTTTTAGTGGAAATGAAATTATAAAAGAACATTTTTGAACTACGTAACTGTACTTTTTCTATAATCGTTTACAGTTTTATGGACTTTTTGGTAATTTTAATAAATTTATATTGTTCGGGGATCAGAGAAAAATATATGGTTTTTTATATATATTTTTATATTGTCATTATCCTTTTTGTTCATATGTATGCTATACTTTTTCAATCGTCAAGTCAATATCGACGTAATTCATTTTCCGGGAATGTCGGGAAAGTACGGGGTTCCCGTGCTACCCTCCCGTCCCTTCGTAATTACTGTGCATGACGCTATTGCCCTTTCTATGAGCTGTGGGGAAATACGACTATTTGGGAAATCTAAACTTAAAATTGCCTAAAACTGCATTAAAATTGGGAAATTTCATATTTACAGCATATTGACATTCTGTATTAATTCAAATATTATTTAATATAGGTACTATTAAAAGTATCAAGTTGAAAGTTAGCTTTATAATCTGCAGTTAATTTACTATGAGATCATCGATGAAATTTAATTTGTATATGCTACTATAATATGAGGAATGAGATCAGTCGTATAGTAGGGACATAAGCGTGCGACAGTAAACGGTACAGGTTGTGGGTTCCATTTTCACTTGAGGAGATGAAACATTTGATATTTTCACTTCCTCGCTCTGGTAACGAGGCAGAGAAAGCCCGGCGTTGAGTTCCGCCATATAGAACGTAATTACTCCATAATTTGGCAAAAAGTGGGAAACGGAAGTGTTTTAACACTCGGTGGCCATGTTCCATCTGTCTATCCTGCTGGATGCGGGATACGTAAAGCGAAAAAAAATACTATAGTATTGTATATGCAACTATAATATTGTATTCGAAATGAAACGACCAACAATTATAAACCTAGAATTGCAAAACTAATTTTTTTTTTCATGAAACTTTTTCATGCTAAGAAAGTGTTGTTGTATCGATTTGTATAATAAAAACTTTATGTAAACTTGTCTGTATGTATAATATTTATGTTCTTTTTTGAGTATTTAAATCTGCAGACATTATTTCCGTATCTTAATTACTAAATTTTTATGAATATTCTAAAACTAAGGCTAAGTGATGTACTAACATTTTTTTTTTAATAGAAGTAACATTGAAACTTTACATATGTTATTCTTATTTATATAGTATGTATATTAATAAATATACCCCGTACCACTGTAAATGCGACGGTTACGAATTTGAATCCCACTCGGGGGAACCAAAAATTTCCATATCCTTTGGCTTTGGTAACGAAGTAAAGCGCTTCATTGAGCTCCGCTGCTCAAAGTATAAAAAAATACTATAATCCTATTAACATAACACGATACTTCAATCTAGATCTTACCAAGATATTTATTGTTTTAATATTAATTCTTTTAATATTATCAATTGTTACAGCTTTGATAGAGCAAAGTGCGGGACAAGACGAGGAGACCTCCAGCCGTTTCGCCAATGTGCTCAAACAACTCGTGCAAGAAAACATACCGGGTCTGCCGCCCGGAGGAGGGTTGGCTGCGAAGTGAGTATTGCTGTTTTTACACAAGCTTCACGCTTTATCACGCCGCCCGCAAAGGAATATT
Organism: Heliconius himera; assembly: GCA_021202915.1. Classification (NCBI taxonomy): domain Eukaryota; kingdom Metazoa; phylum Arthropoda; class Insecta; order Lepidoptera; family Nymphalidae; genus Heliconius; species Heliconius himera. Next base: position 406,090 of record JAJHJA010000305.1, read on the forward strand.
TAATCAGCTTCACGCTGTATCCCGCACACAGCAGAGTTGGCAGAGAGAACCTAGTGTTAAGACACTCCGTTCCCCACTTTCTGCCGGATTCTGGAGGCATTGCGTGTTGAGAACTCAACCCCGCGCTTTGCCTCGACACCAGAGCGAAGAAATGGAAATATAAATTTAAATAAATATTTCATCTCCTCGAGTGGGGATCGAACCCACAACCAGTCGGTTTTACAGTCACACTTTTTGCCACTGTGCCACGACTGGCTGCAAAGAAATATTTAATATTTTCATTTCCTCGCTCCGGTACAGAGGCAAAACGCGATGTTGAGTTCTGCCGTTCAACACGCAATACCTCAAGAATTCGTCCAAAAGTGCAGAAGTGTCTTAATGGAAAACAAGAGTGTCTTAACTCTTGGTTCCCAGGTTTTATCTTCGTACCTGGGATATGACGTGAAGCTTTATCTTGCATAACAAGAACGTCCAAATTCTAGACGGTGCGTGATCTCCAGCGGTACTCAACGCCGGTCTTTATCTTATCAGAAATATAGCTAATGTTAATGAAATTATTGATTATACCAATTATGGCTTGTGAGTACGTTTACTCTGGCCTCATTCGTGGAAAATTATTAATTAGTAGTATAGTGATATAAAATTCAGTGTAAAGATTCGAATAACTATTAAGATAATATACTTAATATTGGCGCAATTGGTAGAGAATGGAATGTTTTAATGTTACTTTCCTCCTGCCTATCAATAAATGTGAGAAGCGCCTGAAAATAAGAAAAAAATATCTCAAATTTTTAGCAACTTTGATCGTTTCTGCCTTTTGTGTTTTCTTAGTTAACTTCCATTTTGTAAAAACTAACTTTTGTAGTTTAATCGACACCAGGTCGCTACTTCCATGATTGCTAGACGTGTCCACAAAACAAGAGCAGCAACTAAAATTATAAAATTGTGTCAACATCGTTCCAGGCAAGCGTTGCTGGACAAAATATACAGGGAGTTCTACCCCGAGCACACCGACAGCTCCGAGACGTTCGACTGCCAGGCGGAGCTCGCGGACGCCTTCGCCAACTAGACGCGAGTGTTGAGGCTTAAAACAGGTAAACGCTGGTAGAGAAGAATGTAGAGTCACTGATGTTTCTTTGAGCTGAGTAAAAGGGGCCATCCGTAAATTATGTTTACAGTTTTTTTTTTATATTTTTTTGTATCTCGTCCCGTTCTTGTCACATTTTCGAAGTATGCTTTGCAATTTTACATCTAAGAACTGTTAAATTAAAACAGCAATTCCGAAATGTGAGGCTATTATAATTTGGAATGGGATATTACGAAATTTTGAGTCACTTCCCACCACCTTGTCACCCAAGGTCACATTACTTCGAACTCTCTGACACCATGAAATTAGACGTAATTTATAGATGACCCCTAATTATATTGATAGGTTTAATTTAATAAAGAATTATTCAACATTAATCTGTTGTTGAATTTTTTGTTTCATAATTTCAGTTTGTAGTTTTTGAAACACTCTGTGTAATGTTTGATGTATATTGTAAATGTTGATATGTAGCGTCAATTGATTTGGATGGTTTGTTTTCTATTGAAGAAAATATATTATAAAGTTCATATTTCATATTAGAAAAATATTATGTATTGTAAAGAGATTGTTATATGAAATATATGAGTAACTTAAAATTGTAATAAATAAGTACACAAATACATGAATGTACAATGGCCTTAGTACAATCTTTAATTGTTCTTCTTTACCAGCGCTAAATAATTAACTTCCAATTTACAACATATCTCATCTATTCTTGATAGTATAAAAAACCTATATCGGGGTAAATTCAGAAATATCGTTTTGACGTTTTTAACAGATAAAAAAAATATAATTGAATAATCTATTTCTAATCTGTATATGGACCAAAGTAGTAACCTTTTTGAAAGTTCCCAAGAAAAAAAATGCGTGTAGCACACAGATTATGTACATAGAGTCGGCGAAAGATGAAAATTGCAATAACATTTTTTTATTAAAAAAAAATATATATATTTAGTGTTTCAAAAACATGCTTGGTTTTTTATTAATAGTATAAAGAATATATTGGAAATTTAAAGAATATCAAATTCGCCTACTCTATGTATATAACTTAAAAAATAATAACCAACCACCATAAAACTTTCTATCAAACGTTTTAAGCCTCAATACCGTAAGGATTCGTTTTATAAACAGATTTTTATTATACCTGATCTATCTATTACTTTTTCTTAAATAAATATCTATTAACTTAGATATTTATTTCATTAGATCAGTTTAAAAAAATGCATTACTACCGTCTTATGGTCGACAATTTCTTTTTGTAAATAAAATGAACGCGTCTCGAAATGTGTAAAGTAACGGTTGTAATGCGATTTTTTTTTAATTTGGTTCCTTCGCCTATGTCGATTGTCGTTAGATTTTAAAACGCTTTGTAAAAATACCCGCTTTCTATCACCATATTGGGGGCCGTCTGTAAATTATATCACACGATTTTTTAGATTCTTTGACCTTGCCCTCTATTTTTGGCGTTTATGAGATATATTTCTTAAAACAGCAGTAGCAATGTGCTTATATTATATTTTGATAAAATGATATCACGATGATTCGGGCCCTTTGTCACACAATGACACAGTTGGTTCACTCCCCCATAAACGTGTGACATAATTAATATATGGCCCCTTCTATGCTTGTCTTTCTTTGGATAAGTGACTATGGTAGGCCGAAGCGGCAATAACATAGGGGAATCACCGGCCATTGACAATGTCTTTATAATTATTAAATACTCCAGTTTCCATGCTGTGGACGTCATAAACAAACCTTTTTTTCTATTTCTGATTTACTTGGTGTTGTCCCCTTCCTTCCACAGCGGTGTTTCATAGTGGAATTCGTTTAATAATGGCGATTACGGCACAAATTTCAGTTTTCAATACATAAAGAGCCATCTTATAATTATTAATAGTTTTAATAAATTTGTATAGAAATGCAAGGAGTCTACGTGTTGCGACTCTATTTAGACTAGTTCAATCACCCTGTTCTGTTTCAACAACCTTGTTCATATATGTCATAATATTAGATATATTATAATATTGTAATAATATAGAGATTGGATTAAATATATATATATTAAAAAACTACACTTATTTCATAAATTTTTGTTTCCGTGTTGTCTATGTTTTGATATAAGCTGTGTTTGTAATCTGTGGACAATTGTCTAAAATGTTTTTTTATGAACGTGCAAAATCCTAATTTTATAAAGAAATTTAGATTTCATGTGATTTTATTATATCGATTGTTCACAGATAATGTAGGTTTTTGTTTATTTCATTTAGGCCAGTCACTCTTAGTGTTTTGAATATGATTAAAAAATTAGTTGTAATCTTCGTCGTTTTCGTTATATATTCACTGCGAACCTAAATTTCTATGAAAATAAATATAAAATAACTATATGTGAATTTTTTGACGGTATTTTTTTTAATTTTTAAATGTCAATGTTGCCAGTTTTTTTACAAAGCCACCGCAATAGTAAATTATAATCTGTATGCGTAGTTTTTGTACATACTCTGTCTACAGTAGCCGTTGAATGGACCTCATTGAGTAACATTATTCATTATTTAAAGTTTCTCTCTTGCTATATATATTTAATGTTTTTTTTTTTATTTTCTTGCTATTTCGGTCATGTATTCGTTGTTTATTAAAAATCATTTATTATAGATAATATTAGAAAGCCAGAGTTTAAATGATTTTTTGCTATTTTAGAAAATAAAAAAAAGAATTCTAATTTTTTTTACTATGTATTTTAAAGTAAAATATATATTTTTTTCATCTAATATTTAAAAGTGTATGACAATATCGATTGTAATTAATACTATGATGAATGCATGACCTAATGTTTTTGTTTCTTTAAGCATTCAAAATTAAATTTTTAGATTTTGCTTTGTACTTAAAAATCACTTACATTTCTGGACATTATTAAAATTTTAACTGAAATCATAGTGTGGAACTTACAAACAAAATTGAAAATATTTCAACAAAAGAAATAATATTTTAAACCAAAATTGGTTCTAAGTTGTATTCCTACGATTGATTTACTCTCGTGTATATAATAAAAAAATACTTTTGTACCTGCTCGACCGGATCGTTAGGGTCTTAAGAAAATATAAAAAAGAAACTATAAACTACCAGTCTTATTACACATCCCTATTATTTTTGGGCATGAATATATTATCTGTATACAGTAATAAGACTGACTAACATCGGCTCCATACACTAAAATTGCGACAAAATGACTATTTTTCTCCTAAACTCGAGTAAAAATGCTTTTTCGATATGCTTTGTCCATTTTAAACTCATTTTTTATTAGTCATAATATTATTATTATTATTAGTTTTTTTTTCATTTGACAACTTAATGGTATGTTAGTCTATGGTCTTTATTTTTTAATTTAGATAATGTTTTTTTTTTCATTTTGTGAATTAGACCAAATATTATCTGGCAGTGGGTTTTGAATTTAAATAATTTTATGTCCATCCGAGGCGAATAGTTGTAGGTACCGTCGTCTGGTTGTTTTTTTTTAATTATTATTATTATTTTCGCTTTCGTGAGAAAGTCGACAAGTGTGTCTCGTTATATCTAGTAGACGCTTAAACAATAAATAAATACCTGTACCTTCATGGTTTTTTATTAACCCCCTGTACATATGTTTATATTTAAATAAATAAAGGTTTATTTTTTACATTTTTAATGTGTTAATCCACACTTAGGAAAGAAAAATACTTATTTAGATAATGTATAAAAATTTTAACGTAGCGGGACTCAAACCCGCGCTTCCTGGAAACCAGGCGCCCTGACCACTAAGCTTTCTCATCAAGCTACGTCGAAATTTTTATACGCTTGTTACTGTTTATTTTGAACAAAATTATTAAAATTTGAATTTAATGGGAACGGAGTGTTTTAACAATATGTTCCTAGGTTCCGTCTGCCTATGATATGTGCAGAATATGAAGCAATAATAAACGTTTAACGAAATTGGATGGTGCGTGAGGAATGGAATGTCTTAATACTAGGTTCTCTTTGCTTCACCTGATATAACCAGGGTACAACGTGAAGCAAAAAAAAATATCGAAAGATATTTACAACTTCAGCTTAACTCTCAGTATATACTATAGCAAGTTATTTTTTTTGCAAATAAAGTGGAAAGCAGTATCGCTTTCAATATTTGTCTTTGGAGTATGATGTATTTTGTATATATATGTATATCTTGTTATGGGAGGTATAATTGAGAGGCCAGTCGTGGCGCAGGGGCACAACGTATGACTGTAAAATCGACTGGTTGTGGGTTCGATACCCACTCGAGGAGATAAAATATCTATTTACATTAAATATTTTCATTTCTTCGCTCTGGCGCTGGCAAAGCGCGGTATTGAGTTCCGCCACTCAACACGCAATGCCTCCAGAACTCGGCGGAAAGTGGGAACGGTGTGACTTAACAGTAGGTTCCCCCTGCTTACCCTGCTGTATGCGGGATACAGCGTGAAGCTGATTTAATTATTTAACATAAAAAATTATTTTAAGTCATTGAACATTTATGTCAAAAATTTAAAAAAAGCGACTTAAATGATAAACGATAGTATAAAATTATTTTTCACTGTGATGTAGACTTTAGTGTCTATTCATTTTAAAAAGATCAATTTATTTATTTTAAAGACAATTTAAAAAGTTTTATTTTTCTAATTGTAATAACTCTCTATATTCCGTGCAAAATCCTGCTGGGCCATGTAAGTGTTGTAGGCAAACTTGTCTTCTGTGTCATCAGACTCTTCTGGCTTACGACGTTTAACTTGCTTATCTTTCCAGTTTTTGTGTAGAGCTTCTATTTTCTAATGAAATATATAGACATTAGCTTTTTTGTTAATAAAACTCTACTTGTAATTTTTTTTTACTTTTTACTTCACACAGTATCCAGCACGTAGCAGAGTAGGTCAAGGAAACTTAGGAACCTAATGGTAAGTCACAGTTTCCCATAAAGATACTCCCTTAGATCTAAGTAGGTATAGTTTGAATTTCAACTCCATATCCCCAAGCATTCCTGAGATAAAGGCTCTTGACAGACACACAGACAGAAAAAAATATCTTATCTAGTACAGCCTGAAGCTATTAAGAAAATTAATGTTAACTAACATTTAAACGATCTCGATGTATTTTTTCACGGTACTCAATGGCTTCCCGTTTCTTTTTCTTCGTGTCGTTCTTACCGTTGTACCTTTTGACAAGATAAGATTATCGTTATAAAGTCGGATGATTTAAATTATTATTGATTTAATATATTTTCAAACAAAAAAAAACTTAATATTTTTTTTCGCAACGAATATTGTTATTATTATAATTTCAACTTCAGCTTCACGCTGTATCCTGCACACAGCAGGGTAGGCAGAGGGAACCTAGTGTTAAGACACTCCGTTCCCCACAATTATTATAATTAAAATATAATAAACAATTTAACCTATATGTCAAGAGCTTATGAGCCAATATATGTATCGGGTTATATGGCTTTTCCTCCGCCACTTCACGGAGCACGTCGGGGAGGATGGGGCCGAATGTATCCCAAAGATAGTTTGCTTCTTCTATATCTAATTTACCTATTAATATAATCAATATTATGCTATGTAAATTGAAGAAAAATAAATATTATAAATTTAAGGCAATGTTTGATGTCATCGTTACTTAATAAGCTATATTTTGAATAACGGCGGAAAGTAAAGAACAGTGTCTTAACACTAGGTTCTCTGTGTCTATCCTATTGTATAAGAGATACAACGCAAAGCTAAACGGTGGTTGAAATCCTATGCTTGCCTGTAATAAGTGATGAAAGAATCAGAATACATATAGACTATTGTTATAAAAAAATTAAAGTTGCAAAACTGAGAAACGTATTTTTTTCTACCTACCCTCCACAATTCAGAAAAGAAAAACAAACTAAAACATCCCCTTTAACCCACACTTACCTTTCATATTTATATTTTCAACTTTAGGTAAAACAGCTTTACCATCACAATCCTTTATTTCCATACAACAATTCTCGTTAATACCCTCAGAATAGCAATCTTTTGTGCATTTTACAAATAAACCATTTTGTAAGGCGTAAGTACTGGAGCACGGCGCTAGTTGATATAGTTTCTCATTGTTCTCGTCGACTATGAAACGACCGTTGTTGTCGTAGAAGTATTTATCTTTTTCTGATTTCTATGTTTGAAAAAGGAAATTTAAAGTATTTAATTATTATAATCTGTATTGACAATGTTGTTTGCGGCCAGTTGCGGCGCAGGGACATAAGCATGCGACTGTAAGCGCGACAGGTTATGGGTTCGATCTCCATTCGAAAAAATGAAATATTTATCGTTTCCTCACTATGGTACAGAGGCAAAGCGCGGTGATCAGTTCCACCACTCGAAGGGCAATGTCTTCAGAATTCAGCGAGCTGTGCGGTAAAGCGTGAAGTATTAAAAAAAAATTGGAATATTTAGTTGCATTCTTTATATAAAAGGCGTCAAAGGGGCGATAATTGCAAATTGCAGGAATGTAGGCGATGGTTGTGAGTCCGATTCCTTTAACCGAAATGAGAGTTGTATACCTAAAAAGTATCACAAAAAAGAGCGACGTATAAATCTGCCATACACATCTACAATGAATATTTCTGTATTTGTAGGTTTTAAATAAAAAAATAAAAAACATTAATAAATTTATTTAGATTATCTACCCTCAAATTGTGTAAAAGCAGTAAAAAAGTAAACTTACTTCCACAAATTCACCATTACACGTCACATGATAAACATTTAAACCAAAGTTGAAAACGTAACACTGATGCCCCAAGTCATCTACGAAATACTTACCGATATTGTCGTAGTAGTAGAGACGATCGAGGCCTAAGAAAAAATATTAAAATTTAAAAAATCAAATATTTATTATGTTTAATATGTGATGGAGTCAACTTCGTAACCGAGCAGGGAGATAAAAATCATTTTTTTTTTATGGAAAAGACAAGGCAAACGGCCTTTAAGGTAAGTTGGGCGCCGGAGCCCGGCATTACCTGATGCGAAATGCAGTGGCATAAAGCCACTACTTCACGCCGGTTTTAAATCCCATACAAAATGTAGAGTAGATAGGATTTTTTTCAGCTTTACGCAGTATCCCGCATGTAGCAAAGTAGACAGAAGGAGCCTAGTGTGTCCGTTCTCCACTCTCCGCTGCTGAAGCATTGTGTGTTGAGTGATGGAACTCAACGTCGCGCTTTGCCTCTAGACCAGAGATAGAAAAAATAGAAATATTCAATATTTCATTATAGAAAAAATAAGACCAAAAAAGATACCTGTTACGCTAAAAAATGTAAACAAAGTCTTAGCAGCATTTAGTTTATATTTATTCAATTCATCTTTCTTTTGGTTAAATTTATTTTTCGTCTCGTCCCAACATTTCTGTTTCGGTGCTGGTATTTGTGTGCTCCTTAAATATTAAATAAATAAATCAGCTTCACGCTGTATCCCGCACACGGCAGGGTAGGCAGAAGGAACCTACTGTTAAGACACTCCGTTTCCCACTTTCCGCCGAATTCTGGAGGCATTGCGTGTTGAGTGGCAGAACTCAACGACATAAATATTTAAATATTGTTTTATAGCATTTTTGACATTTTTAAAGTTCGATATATGAAAGAAAAATACGTATTGCTTAGTGGTCACAGTGGTTGGACGGTTTCCATGCGACGCAGTTTCAAATCAAAATCAAATGCTTTAGAAAAAATTAGATTTTTAATGTGTATTTATTATTTTCGCCTTATCTATACAGATATGTTTTTATTTATTTATTTATTTATTTGATTTGGTTTGCTAGTGACTATTACATTTTTAAATGAATAATTTTACAAGCACAATATAATATCAATAATGTATAGCCGTTTGAAAGCAAACACTGCATGCGTATATGGCGTCCGGCTTTACAACCATTTCAATTTATACAATAAACTCAAAAAAAAAAAAACTGAACATTAAATATACAAAATAAACATAAACGTAATTACAAAAACAAAAGAAAATGGAGAACAAAAACATTTTACATTATAATGATTAATATTAGTGATTAACAATATGGTACTTCCAAACTTAGTAACAAATTATTGCTGATTGATTATATGATTAATTACTGAGGACTTAAATGAAGTAAGCGTATCTGCATTTATATCTATAGAGTCGCAGGTTTTATTATACAACTTACATAAACGAGGAATAACTGTATTAGCTCCAAAAACTGTTTTTTTAATTGGTGGTACTAATGGAGAGATAGGCTTTCTAGGGTGACGATATGGTATCCTAAAATTTATTTTATCTAATAAATTTGGGCAATCTATTTTGTTTCGCAACAGTTTATATAGAAACATAATATCTAACAAGTCTCTTCTTTGCCCTAAGGTGATCATATTAAAATATTTTAATCTGTCATTGTAGGTTTTAAATCTTGTGAGGCTATACTATTTTGACCTATGTACTAAATGTACTTCTATTTGATTTTACTAATCGAAACTTTAGCTAAACAAACACGTTTATTATCTAATACTAACACTAGAAACCGGTCAATTGAAATAATGAATCTAAGACCTTTCAACATGATCATACTAACTTTAGAGGCACAAAGGGTGTAACGCGATGGTTGTGGGTTCGATCCCCAAACGGGAGAATGAATTACTTTTTATTAATATTTTCATTTCTTCGCTCTGACAAAAAGGCAAAAGCCCAGCGTTAAGTTCCGCCACTTAACACGCGATGCCTAGAAAAAAACGGCAGAAAGTGGAGAACGTAATGTCTTAACACTAGGTTCCCTCTACCTATACTGCTATATTCGGGATTCAACGTGAAGCTAATTTTTTTATACTAACTTTAATTCTAAGTAATTCTTTTCTTGTTCCAAAAGATTTTGTTCTTCAACCACTAATTTCTTAATAATTCGTTCAATTTTCTCGAACTCACTCATTCTCATCATCCAATATGTATATTCGTCTTGTAAACGATTCAACGGCATATGTTTACTATCTTCTATTTTATCTTTCAATATATCTAAGCTTCTTTGCACCTAATCATTTTTGGGATTATAGACATGATGAAGCAAGCAAAACATATAATTCTACATAGTACAATATTCTAACTAACTTCAGCAAGCTCCGCCGACGACCTAATATCTTCTCGAGACAACATGAGGTGTTCCTTATTCTTTTCATACAAACGTATCAATAAACGTGAAATATTTACTTCGGATCTCTCGTTCATTGTGCGAGCATTATTTCGGAAACGATTTACAATCTCCTCAAGACTTACATGGATTCGGCTTATCTAAAATATATTTTAGAGAAAAAATTCTGAGAGTGATTTAATTATTGTTTAGCCTAAAATAATATAAGAACAATCAAAAAGTGGGGAAGTTCTTAATGGGAACAGAACGTCTTACTCTAGCATTTTAGTAAGAAAAATATTGATAAATAAGGACTTTATTTCCAATACGAATTAGACATTTAAAGCCAACTTTAATAATTCAGTAACCTGGCCACGCTTATGTTGGTAACGTATATAAAAGTCCTTGTTTGTGGTGCTGGCCGTAAGTGAGTAAAAAGTTTCAAAATATTAGCATTTTACTTACGAATGAACTCAATTCCATTGAGATGAAATTCTGAGTAAAACAGAATAAGTCATTTTTTCTTTTCAAAGATACTTTTAAATGTTCTTTTGCAAATGCATCTACTTTAACTTGTTTATCTAGTAATTTAATCTTTTCTTTCAAGCTAAGTAGACTATCCATGAAATTTGTATAACTCAATTGCACTTTATCAAATATTTCGGTTTCTAATTGATTTTTAGCTGGCAAGAATTCTTTTTCAAAATTATTTTGTCTTTCTTCATATATTGACGTAGTTTTTTCTATCATTTTTAACAATTCATTCATGGTAATAAAGTTGCTAAATTCGTCAGATTTTCTGATAACATCGTCCATCGTTTCTGTCCAGTAATTAGTAAAACTATTCAAAATATTTTTTAACTCGCCATAATATGTATGATATGAACCATCTTTAAATTGAATGTTATCCAAGAGATGAATATAATCTTTTAATTTTGGTGTCACGTCATCTTTTATAATAATATATGGTTCATTTAAAGACAATTCTGTTAATTTATAAATGTATTCTTTATATATATCCATAATGTAAATAAAACTAAACATAAACGTAATATAAATTTTTCATATGCGGTATAAATTTCTCTCCTTATATTATACCACAGACAAACCATAAAGTAAAATCGGTAAAATCATTATTTAGTACGACAACTTTTTTGAAGATTAGAAGAAATTACACAAAGATAACTGTGAAAATGTTATTAAGATTAAAATTCCGAAAATATTATTGGATTTTGAAAATATTATTTATATTTTTGTCTTTGTTTTTATGCATAGACCATATACGTATAGTCTATGTATTTGTATCAACTGTCTCATATAAAATATATATATTCTGTGGTTCTATCAAAAATATCAAATTTCTTGGTGGACTCTGGAATTATCTGTGAAAAATATTATCAAAATTATATCAAAACCAATTGAAATATGAATGATAGCATGAGGTTTTTGGAGAAATCAATCATCATCTATTTGAAATAGAAGTGTAGGAGCGTGCCGGTGACTGCGGATAGCGGTCTACGTGAAATATTTCACATAAATACGCTCCTATCAAATTCCGGCTAAAAGGTAATTAAACATTAAATTATATGTTTATACAAGGTTGTTTCATGCTTAAATGTTTTTTTTTCGTAATTTTTACTTAGAATAGGTAGCTTGATTAAAAATTGTGTTATACAACAGGGTTTACTAATTTAATAGTGGTTGTCCTTAATTCATATTCAAAGTACTTTGCGGAAATTGGATTGTATACATGAACTACGTGACTACAGTCACAAATTTAAACTAATTATTTTTTACTTTTATTTTGGTTATAAATGTGTATAGTTCTATTGAATTTTACTGTTGACCTAAATGCATGGTTTATGTAACACGATCTGTAACATGATATATTGACAATATATTTTGTATACAAAGGCAAAACATGATTTTGAAGTTTCCGCGTTTTAACAGGTTACTAGTGTGGTGGTAAATAATGGCGCAGTGTTAAGTTAGACCTTTGTAAGCATTCCATTACCTTAAAGTGAGAGATAAATGAAAGAAACACAAAATGGCAAGATATTTTGAAAATACTACAGTTTTTAACTTTAGTTGGGATCAAGTCGCGCGGGGATATTGGAGGCGGTATCCAAATCCATTAAGGTAAATTATTAACTCACTTTGATTTTATTTGTGGTTAAATTGTAATTTTTGATACAGCCCTTATTATTTAAAATAATATAACATAATTAAATGATAGTTTCTTTCTTTAGTTGAGTTTAAACAAAATCCCCCAATAATAATGATTCATGCATCTGTTCCTACATATATAATGTAACATTTTAAAAAATTGTCTAAAACAAACATAACTGATAAATAAGACAATTTTTGCCAAAAAATTTTTTAATCGTAAGTGTATACTGTATATTTAGATATTTTTTAGATTCATGTTGTAACAAAAAAAAATACATATGCATAATATTTAATAAACTCTTTAGCATCCTTGTTGTACTCCATAATATTTCATTTAAAAAATCTAAAATAAAATATAATTCCAGCACACATGTATTGTCAGAGGACACATGCAGTCGAGAAGTGAAGGACGGGTGTTTGTACACAAAGAGGCTGCTAACAAAAACAAACAGAGTGCCCAAGTGGGGTGAGAGGTATGTAACCTTGGATTTTATTTATACTTTACTAAAATTTGAATGGTTGTTCTTTATAATATTGCTAATCTGATATTTATTTATTTATGTACTGGACAAGTAGTATATGGATGTTTTACAACCTTTTTTCAATTTTCTCAAAATTATCAGTTATAAATGTTTTTCTTGTTTATCTGCTACTTAAACTAGGTTTAGAGGTAGACATAATTCTCTCTAGGTATTTAATTCCTAGATATTTATTTTATTTTATTATCTCCCAGATTTCAAATATTGGGTGGAGGGGAGGATGGGGGGGTTCGCGTTGTTTCCATTATTTACATTTCTTTGCTCATGCAAGACAAAACATGGCTGAAAGTTCTGCCATTAAAATTAGAATGGAAAGCAGAAAATGAAGTGTTTTGAAGTTAGGTTCTCTTTGCTTGTCTGTATATGGAAAAATGTGGTTAAAAATTATAATTCATTTTCAATTTATTACTATTTTGTAGGTTATTAGATTGGAATATAATAATAATATAATAAATGTGGTTATTTTTGTAAATTTATATTATATCTTTAAAATATATAGCAAATAAAGATTTAAATGTTTAGGCATTTGCATGTTAAGGCATGGTAACGATTGTGGGTTTGATCCCCCTTATGGGACTGAAATATTTAATATTTTCATTTCTTCGCTCTAGTAATAGGAAAAAGTGTGAGTTCTGAAACTCAACACACAATGACTCAAGAATTCAGTCAGGAAGATGAGAATAGAATGTCTTATACTCTCTTACTAGGTTATACAGTAGTATATAGTGTGAACCTAGAAAAAGAAGGTTAAAACAAGAAAAAATACTTAGATAAAATTATTTTGTATATAAAATTGACATTTAAATCACGTACAAACATTTATCTTACTGTGATAGGTATGGTATGAGGTCATATCCAAGGTTGAAAATTAGTAAACAAGAATACTATAGACAGAATACTGTCAATTTTCTCAGTAAATATTAGTCATTTTGGAATCTTATAAATAAATGTTTTTTAGTATTTTGTGTTTATGGATAAAGTAAACTCATTCAGTTTCATATTTTTTACTACATACAGCTGGGTACATCAGATGGAACAAAATGTTAAGAAATTAATTTTCCTATCATCAACTCAACTTTTGAGGCATTGCTTGCTGAGCAATAGAAATCTATGCTTCATTTTTCTACAAGAGAATTGAATTGAAACATTACCTTGAATTGAACCCACAACCATTGTACGAGTATACACAGTACAGTCAGACACTTTCCTTCTTGTTCATGAATTGCACATTTGCACATGGCTTATACAGCATTAGAGTGTTAGGAAATGTCTTATAATACCAAAAAATAATGTAATTTAACATAATTACAATTAATCCTTTTTTATGTATATTTTCTAATATATCTTTGATAGATTTTTCCAATTTTATTACATAAAATATCTAATCTAACTTATTTAATATAGAAATATTCTTATAAGATCCAATCCAAAGAGATTAATAAAAGTAATTGAATGTTTCTAACACTTTATAAAGTAAATTTATCATCATGTTATGTAATTTTCATATTGCTCTATGATTTTTGTTGTTGATCAATTGATAATAATCATCAAGGTCTTCTATTGTGTACATTTTAAGTACAAGGTTTTTAAATGAATTGATTATAACAGTTATACATGAAGCTGCAGATTAAACTAAACATTTTTCAAATATTTGAAAAATGTTTAGTTCATATTAATATTAATATGAAAAAAATTAAATATGAAAATATAAATAATTATATAAATATATAATTATAAATTTACTAATCTGTGTTACTTTTGTTATCTAGTAATAACATCATTTTAAAAATCTACAAATTCAATAATATAGTTATTTATAACAATTTTGTCCAACAACATTATATAAAATGATATAACTTTTTTATTTATAAACTGATTGAAACCAGTCGTGGCGCAGTGGCACGAGGTGTAAAACCGACTGGTTGTGGGTTCGATATCCACTCGAGGAGATGAAATATTTACTTAAATTTATATTTCCATTTCTTCGCTCTGGTGTCGAGGTTAAGCGCGGCGTTGAATTCTGCCACTCAACACGCAATGCCTCCAGAATTCGGCAGAAAGTGGGGAACGGAGTGTCTTAACACTAGGTTCCCTCTGCCTACCCTGCTGTGTGCGGGATACAGCGTGAAGCTGATTTAATTTTTCTGATTGAAACAATAAATTTTAAGGGAAGCTTGCTAAAATACAATAGTGATTTTTTTGGTTATTTCAAAATATTAAATGCCATCAATTACTGTTTTTTCTTATATATTTTCCATGTAGAGATACCAATCTGTTACAATTTCATTATAAATATATTTGGGGCATTCCACTTGAAGCGGACAGGGAAAAAAGTCGAGGTCTTCGATTTTAGTTATTTTTAATATGTTAGACCTATATGGGACCTGAACACTAATCTTATAGTATTATTATATTATATACACTCAACACCTTGAGCAGGGAGTGGAATTGTCTTAATAGGGACCTACTCAATACTCAATATTTTAATATTGTATTTGTGTTAATAATTTTAGTGTCCATTTTTTAAATGACTAAAAAGAAAGAAAATTGTCACTTTGCTCTCTCCGTCTCTCAACTCTTATATAAATTTTTACTTCTCATGTGATTGCTATATTTATGTATCCATCCTATCTAAGCTTAATAGATTTTATTATCTTGTTGTTATGAATAACTGATATCACATGTGATAAGGCTATAAACAAAACACCTATTTATATGACCTTCATCTTTGAACATACCTATTATTGAATTATGTAATATAATAAAAGTGAAAGTTTCTTTTTCACGTAAAAACTACTAAACGGATGTAGATGAAGCTACAGTAAAAGAGCTTATGCATAAATCAATACCACTTAAGCGATATAATTTATGTATGGTTTTTATGTAATTGGACTAGCGGGCTTAAAAAAATGATTTTAATAAAAAAAAACTACGAGGTGCGCATACGCGGCTTCGCCCGCTTCAAGTGACATTATAACCAAATTATACCATTTCTTTACATAAACTGTAGCCTATATGTTATTCTGATTCAGCTATTTTACTGTAAAGTTGGTATGGTTCTTCGATTATGGCGTTCCGAGCGTGCCAGTAGCGCACATATCACTTCGCCAATGTCACGTTGTGTGGAGAAAACACGAAGGAGGTTGTACGGTAAAAGAGATAATGTTACACAATAGGAGAATGCATGTTAAAAAAAAGATCCAGTTTAAAATTGCCTTCACCTAAAAAAATAATAATAATATATACATTATATACTGTAAAGTTTCATCTACATCTGTTCTGTACTTTTTGCGTGAAAGTCAAACAAACATCCATTCACACATACTTTTTAGTAAGAATTTATGATCTATTTATGTATGTTGTTCATGTTTTGTTATTTCATTTCCTTAACAGAGGGGCAGGAAAATTCATTAATATTAAATAATTAACTATTTAAATACACTATCGATGCCGTCGTGGCGTAGAGGCACAGCTTTAAACAACGGTTGTAGGTTCGATTCCCACGTGGGGGAATTAATTATTTTCATTCTTTCGCTGTGGTACCTTGACGAAGCGCGGCGTTGAGTTCCATCACTCAACACGCAATATCTCGAAAATTCAGCACAAGGTTTCAAACGGAGTCTCCCGCCATAGGATTCTTCTATCCAACCTGCTAAATGCGGGATACAGCGTGAAGTTAAAGAATTTAAAAATAAAAATATAGAAGTAAACAGCAAGTTGTTATGTGTGAACAAATTTCCTCTATATAATAAATATATGTATATAAGTTGATCCAATTGAAAGATTGCCCACTCGCATCTTGTATGGTATCTCAATGATTACTTAACTGTTGAAATCCGGTTTTGTAGGCAGAGTGAAAGTTAATGTTTGTCGTTAGAATTATATATATGTATGTATGTTCTCTTTTGGCATGATGCGTTTCTCGGATATAATAAGGTATAGTACGGTCGAAGAGTCGTGGCCGCCTTGAAGTTAGGTTTTTTGAACAATTGCCCATTGTACGCTCTTAAAGAATATGAATAGACGTAAGAAAATATCCTAAAATTAACTAGGTCGTGTTCCGTTCTGCACCTTCCACTTATCTTGCCCGCAGCATGTTTGCGGTCTTTTATACAAATATATTTTCATATCAAAATGATTTCGAGTGAAAATCGAAACTATAAAGATCGTGTATAACCAGACACTTTCTTATATGTACATATGTATGTACAAAAATGCTAAAATGCTAGGCTATTACACAGGCTTTGCCTTGTCTTGAATATGATAATAATATAAAATTTATTGTTGAATATATTTTGTTTGGAGAAAAGAGAAAAAATACTTCCTATTTTTTTTTTGACATCGTTCATATGTAATATTACCTACATGTATTTATAAGTTTCGTTTTTAATTTTTTCAGGTTTTTCAGCGCAAAATCTGTGAAAATCATAGAAGAGAGTATAGTAGATCCCGAAAAGAAGATTCTAGTCACATACACGAGGAACCTCGGCTACACAAAAGTTATGGTATGTATTTATTGTCTTTTAAGAGGTTAGTTACATCGCACATGGTGATAAAATAAAGAATAATAATTAATTTAAGTTTAATACCTGTGGGGAAATTGTAAACACTTTGTTTTGATAGCTTTAGGCTTAACTTCTTTTTTGGCTTCACGCTGTATCCCGCACATATAGCAGGGTAGGCACAGGGAATCTGGAAACCTAGTGTTAAGGCACTCCGATTCCTCATTACGACACTTTTTTTTATTATACAACGTTTTTCTTAGACTTAACAAAAGTTCTGAAAAACCATTTACATATTTTGTCTGTAGAGCGAAAATCCACGGATTTTTATTTATATTCAGAAGGTACTGTTCTAAGCTGTATTATATAATGTTACAAATAAGGAAAAATTAAAAATAAATTGAAATAACATTTAGTATTCATGTCTTTGACATAAATATATAAAGAGGGGAAAATAAAATTAAAAATAACTACAACCGACTTAAGAATAGCTATCTGGAATAAATGCAAAGTTTATTTTTACACGTAAACCGTAGGTGACTGACATTCGTTTAGGATCAATGACTTATCGAGACTAACACCCACTATATGGATATATGATTGATTTAGTACAATCTGATTTTTTTAAAGTAATGGAGACTTATTTTTTTTTATTTAATTTCTTTATGTTTCGTGGGTTCGATTCTTAATGAAAACGTGTACTAAGTGCCGTCTTATCTGTCAATTACCATTGGTTTTAAACCTACGTTATTCAATTTTGCTGGTAAAACAAACGCTAAGCTGGTAAAATGTCAATAATTAATACTCTGAATGTATGACCTTGAATGCATATTCAAGACCTCGGACGTCAATTGGCAGCTATCGTATAAAATATTAGTTGGTGATATAAAAAAAAAATATTCAATATTATAAGAATAACGTATTTTGCATTAAACACATAATAATAGTAAATATATACATATATATATATATATATATATATATATATATATATAATATATATATATATATATATATATATGTATATATATATATATATATATATATATGTATATATATATATATATATATATATATATATATATATATATATATATATATATATATATATAATATATATATGTATATATATATATATATATATAAAAGTTTATAATTTAAAAGTAAAATCTGTTTTTTTTATTCATTTCTGTATAAATGAGATTGCATCTTAAATGGTTGAATCCAACACTTTTGTTTATTTGACCAGATGTATTAATAATCAATACAAAAAAATATTCATTAGTATTCGCATCCATCATTTGCCAGTTACCCGTAATTTATAAATTACGTATCTCTATGAATGAATAATGTATCTCAAGATCGATCTCGGACTTGAGAACGGCTTGTTTATATAGCTGAATAAAAATGCGTGAAAATATAAGCCTAAATACAGTGTTTTAAAGTGAAAAAAATGAATCTCACTAGATTTTCTGCTTACTTACATTTCAAAAGAAGGGATTTGATATAGTCTTAAGCTTGTTGATAAAAAAATGAAAACAAAAAATCAGTAGGTGTTTTATTACCTAACATTATATGATAAATGAACGTGTCCTATGTTGTTACTTCATACGGTATTTTTGATATAATACATGGATATTTATTTAATAATTTTTACTATAGACAAGTAAATTTTAACAACTGATAAAAAAAGGTTATAGGTTTTTTTTATTATGATCGGCCTGTATACATTTGTGGTTAAAATCCTAAAAATAATAGCCTTAAAAGGTGGGCTAAATTTGGTATTAAAGCCGCTAGTGTAGTATAGCTAAGTGAGGTATCAGATGAAAGGCTAAGCTAAGTTTGAATTTCAGAAAAAGGTCGAGCCTCCAATTTTTGTACGGAAGCCCGACTCGTGCTTGTTAATCTTATGACTATGTTTTTTTTTCCATTTTTGTTTCTTACTTGTCAGAAAATAGAACTTCTCTAGGATTTTTTTTACAAAGTTTCTTTACTATTGTTTCTTTTGGTTACGCATACCGGGGTCCATAATTTCTCAAAATGTAAAACAAAGAGTCACATAAAATGCTCTCTATATTAATGCAAAATTTGTTCATTCGAATTCTATAATAATCTAATCTCTATCTAATCTAGCTTCACGCTTTATCCCTAGCGGGGTAGTCAGAGAAAACGAAGCGCCAAACGCTACGGTTTCTACATACATCTTTCGCCTCGTCCACTGTCATCTACCTTTATTTATGATTTATGATGGAAAAGTGAGCGGTAAGAGAGGTAGGGGGAGACCTCGGTACAGGTCTTCTTTGCCATTCTTTGCCATTCTTTCATCACTCATTCGTTCGACGTGCCCAAACCAGCTGAGCACGTTCTTCATTCTTACCGTAACATTCTGCCATTCTGTGTATCTCTTCAATGCGGATTCGATCAGCTAAGCTGACTCCGCATATCTTACGAAGAGATCGCATCTCCACAGCATTCATCTTTCTTTCATTCTTCTTCTGTAATACCCACGTTTCGCTGCCGTATAACAGAGTCGGTACCAAAACTGCATTGTGTACGGCCAAACGCGCAGCTGTGCTGACGTTTCGCCGTCTCATCAATGCAGCTAAGGCTCCGTTAACCCTGTTACCGGCAGCAATACGCCTTTCCACATCCATCTCGTATCTTCCATCTCTACAGAACATACTTCCCAAGTAATAATAATAATATATAATTTCCTATTTCAGAGTGTAGTGGAGCGTGTAGAGTACCGTCCGTCGGGTCCGGGACAAACAGTAGCTAAACGCTCAGCGTGGATCGACTCACAAGTGTTCGGGTTCTCCGAGCGATACGGGCGTTCGGTGTTGATAGATTTAGGAAGAATTGCTCGCAGATGGTAAGACTTTTTTTTGACAGGGTCAGCAGAGGGAACATGGGAAGCTTGTGTTAAAACACATTCCCATTAAAATACTTCCGCTCCTCACTGATGCCGCCATGTTTGTGTGAGAATACCATATTATTTTTTTCTGCCGTGTGATCCCGGCCTAGAATAGGATCATCCTGGTACTGGTGGTGTCGTAAGAGGCGACTAAAGTACGTGTGGTAGAGTCACGTCGCCAGCAATGGCAACACGCATGGGCAGACTCGACCGGATCAATACCACCCCCGGCGGTTTAAAACCGGCGTTAAGTAGTGGCTTTATGCCACTGCCTTTCGCATCAGGTAATGTCGGGCTCCGGAGCTCAACTCCCACCCCTCCCTGGAATATGATGGCGGCACTTAAAGACAAACTACCCCAGGAGGGTACCAGGTCCACCGGTGCTGGAGAATGAGTCTCTAAACTCAGGCCGCCCTTCGAATTCTGGGGAGGGCACAGTACCGCGCTATAGACAGGGCAAACGAGACGTACGCTCCACGGCAACCCCTTCCACGCTTAACGTGCAAAAGCCTTGCAATATCAGGGGTCTACATTCCAACCTGCAATCCACCACCATCTCGAGACGGCACGGCCGGCCGTCCGGAACTCATCAGTTCTGGGCGCTCTCAAAGGCGGCACTTGGCAACTTTAGCCAGCCTTCGCTTCCGCCATTACGCATGGGAAATGACATCTTGGTCCACACGGCAAAAGAGAAAGCCGATCTTCTGGGCGCTCTCTTTGCCTCAAACTCGTCTTTGGATGACCAAGGAACAACGCCGCCGACCATCCCGCGGTGCCAGAGCTCAATGCCTGAGGTTAAGTTTAACCAAACAGCTGTTAGGCGAGCTCTGTCCTCTTTGGACATCCACAAGTCGAGCGGGCCAGATGGCTTCTCTCCCTTAGTGCTCCGTTCCTCACACCGGTGCTAACGCGTTTGTTTCGGCACTCTTACTCAGTCGGCGTTGTCCCAGACTCATGGAAGATCACTCTTATCCACCCGATCCCAAAGAAAGGCCATGGTTCCGATCCATCTAACTACAGGCCTATTGCTATCACCTCCCTGCTCTCAAAAGTCATGGAGACCATTATCAATAGCCAGCTCTTGGTTTATCTAGAGGATCACCGATTGATTAATGACCGACAATATGGTTTCCGCCATGGTCGCTCAACCGGTGATCTTCTGTTTTACCTTACCCATCGCTGGGCTATTGAAAGCAAGAGAGAGGGCCTGGCAGTTAGTTTGGACATGGCGAAGGCCTTTGATCGAGTGTGGCATGGAGCGCTCCTGGCTAAACTTCCATCCTATGGGCTTCCCAAAAATTTATGCAAGTAGATCGCCAGCTTTATCACTGGGCGCAGCATCAAGGTCGCTGTCGACGGTTTTTGCTCTAAACATATGCCCGTGAACGCTGGCGTTCCCAAGGCTGCGTGTTGTCCCCTACGCTGTTTCTTCTGCATATCAATGACATGTTAGAGGATTCTAGCATTCATTGCTATGCAGATGATAGCACGGTGGACGCTGTTTACTCCGGCCGAGCAAGTCTTTCTCGGAAAACGCTGAACAGTGCCGAAATAAACTTGTGTCTTCTGTTGAGGCATCCCTCGACAATGTCTCCTCATGGGGTGAAAGGAACATAGTTCAGTTTAACCCCCTGAAGGCACAAGTTTGCGCGTTAATCTAAAAAAAAATCCATTTCTCGTATCACCTGTCTTTCAGAACATTCCCCTTACAGCCGCGCCCGGTATCAGTATATTGGACCTCAATGTTTCGAGCGACTGCCAGTATCGCGATCATTTGAAAAGCAAGGCCAAGTTGGCCTCGAAGAAACTGGGGGTCATCAACAGAGCGAGACGGTACTTCACGCCAAAACACCGTTTGGCCCTATATAGGGCCCAGGTTCGGCCTCATATGGAGTACTTTTCTCATCTCTGGGCTGGTGCACCCCAGTATCAGCTTGAACCATTTGATCGCATACAACGTAGAACATTCGAATCATACCCCAATAATCTGTGAAAGACTTGATACTTTGGCTTTGCGTAGAGACGTCTCCTCGCTGTCCGTTCTCTATCGCATTTATCATGGGGAGTGTTCTGAAGAACTGTTTGACCTGTTACCTGCCGCCGAATTTTCTAACCGCACAGTACACCATAAGCTGAAATATCATCCACACCACCTGGATACGTGGCAATCCACTACTGTGCGATTTCGTAGGAACTTCCTTCCACGCACCACGGAACTGTGGAATGGCCGACCCGCGGCAATGTTTCCAGGTCGATATGACATGGGTACCTTCAAAAAGCGTGTCTATCTTCACCTTAAAGGCCGGCAACGCACCTGTAGCTCCTCTGGTGTTGCACGGGGCCGTGGGCGGCGGTAATCACTTACCATCGGGTGACCCGAACGCTCGTTTGCCTTGTCCTTTTCCATAAAAAAAAATATATATCATGGTAATTGAACCTGTGCCTCAGATAGACAACATTTGCATTTTATAGACTTTCTATTGCCATTATTACTTTTTGATGTCCAATTAATTATTATAAGTATTTATAAAAAGATAATTGTCTATCTTTTGTCCGCAGGTGAACGGCTTCAACCACGTCCTGCACAGCATGTTCCCACAGAAGGTGCCCGCGCACGCCATCACGCCTATCGTGGCGCTCAAGGAGATGCGCGACGCCGCCGCCGCCGCCACCGACCGCGCCAAGGCCAACGTGCTCTCGTCCGTCAACCGCAGCTAACAGGACTAGGGGGCTGCAGCCACACCTTACTGTCGCTATCTCACACTAAATAAGATGAGCCGCCACCCGAACTCTCGCTTAGTCTTGCTCTCGTACGTCAATACCTAACAGGACTAATCTCTGAAAAGAGACGGAGATAGAGGGATGAGAGAGATGGGAGAGGGAGGGAAGATCCATATTACCATCTCTCCTGTCCTTTGTCTCTGTCTGTCTCCTGTCCCATTGCTATCGGAGTGGGTGTGAGCGAAGTAGCGATAGGAAGGAACGTTGGGAGGAGAAACATACAAGGTTTGAGTGAGATAGCTATAGATGGCGCGATATAGCAATCTATATGAGTGAATGAGAAAGAGTGGGAAGTACAAAAGTGTAGGTCTCTCTTATGATGATATCCTGCTCACTGATCAGGTTAAGCCAGAGAGAGGCAGAAATAGGAAGATAAGAGTAGAAGAAAAACGAAAAGACATAAATTGCCAGCAAGGGAGCTGTTCTCGACGGTAGGAAGAGGGAAAGAGATGGAAAATCCGTGGGTAATACCGTAATGTTATGGCTTGAACGTATTGGAACTATAGTGCATAATACATAAATACTCTACGTAATATTATAGTAATTGAAAAATATTATTTTGAACAGATTACTTGGAAAGTTAATCTGTTATGAATATATTTGTATCCTACAAGATGTGTTATAATGTCAACAGATATATGATAAACAAGACTTAGCTTGACTTTTTTCTTTAAACTGAAATATGTATGTGGAGTGAACAGATCACTAAAAATATCATATATTGTTTGTATTTTTAGGATATACAATCAATATATAATATTTTATAGCAATTTCAATTAAGAATAAATTAAGTATTAGTATCATATCATAATATCATAAAACAACAGTATTGATAAAAACAAAAAAGAATACAGTACAAATATAAGATTCCTTATCAATCTTAATACAATGTCAGAATTTGATATTGTATTTTTTTCAAATCAAATTGCTTCTGAAAAAAAAAATATTTGCAAAATGTTAATTCATATTATATGACTTATGTTATTTCATGAGAATACATTAGACCTATTAAATTTAAGGTAAAATATATACAAAAAAGCCATAATTCTTGAAACTTCTAGAAGTAAATAAATTGAAACAATTATAAAGCTTATTATAACCACTGCCTTGTCAAATCATTCGCACTACATGTACCTATGATACTTTTAAAATTAAAAAAAATATTAATAAAAAAAACTTAAATGGCGCCATATATATAAATAAAACAGATTTTATAATCTATTTTATTATATTATATTGATTATTTTCTATATCTTTATATAGTATCAAGACCTTTCTAAATCTATTTCTGTATTTTATGTATTCCCTGTAGTTTATGTAATTTCATAGCTCGGATAATCGCTAATTATTAAAAATTATATAACTGTTAATCAGCTTCACGCTGTATCCCGCACACAGCAGGGTAGGCAGAAGGAACCTAGTGTTAAGACACTCCGTTCCTCACTTTCCGCCGAATTCTGAAGGCATTGCGTGTTGAGTGGCTTAACTTAACGCTGCGCTTTTTCTAGACACCAGAATGAAGAAATGAAAATCCAGTCTTAATTAAATAATTATATTTTGTGTTTTAAATGTGGTTATAAATAATGTATTCTCTATATGTATATATATGTTTATTAGGATGTAAAAAAATAATAATTGAATAACGAAACTTATTAATAATTGTTTTATAATAATTATTAATAAAACCCTATTAAATTAGGCAGTGCCTATAATATTGATATTTACTAGAAAAAAGATTCACTTTCATATCTACAAACAAATAATTAATAACATTTGAAGAAAAGAAAAACATTTTAAATAAAACTGTAAAAACTTATATTACTTCTTCTTTTTAAAAGAGTTATTTTTATTTATTCATTCATTTGTTTGTTTGTTATAATTTATTAATTTAAACCACATTCCAAGTTTGGATTTTTGTTGTTTGAAATTGAATGTCTCTTTGAATAAAATCTCGAATTGATTATAAATAAAAAATATATATTTGTCTTTGAATAAAAAATGGTCATTTAAATTAATAGAGCAGGATGTTTTTACAAATGGTTTCTACTGTATAAATTGTAAAGCAAATTCTTAATACAAACAAATCATTATATATTTAATAAATTATATTAAAATAATAATATAAGAAATAGTCAAACGTTATTTATGCATTTATTGCAATGAAGAATGATGCGAAGTGAATTATATAAAAATGCATTTTTTTATATAGATGTAATTTGGAGTTTTTAATTTTTAAATGGAAATGGGTATCGGAAAGAGCTAAATTATGTATCATATTATTATTTATTAAGGTGCCATTATTAATAAATATTTTCTAAAAGTGTCTGTCTATCTATATATAAGAAATAAATTGAGTTTTTTAGCTGTGAAGTGATAGATGATTATGCTATGTATAAATTCTATGTTTATTTCTAAACTAAATTTTAAATTAGATTTTAGGATTTAAAGTTTAAAATGCAGATAATAAAGGAGTCTACGTTATGTTTGGTTTTATTTCAATTTCTTAGACATAAGAAGATATAAATTTTGGAAGGTCTATTAAATAATGAAATATGTTTATAGAAAAATGAGAGGATTATTTTTTTAAATTATATATTTTATATAAAATAAAATAAATCAATTAGCTTCACGCTGTACCCGCACACAGCAGGGTAGGAATAGGGTATCTAGTGTCAAGACACTCCGTTTCCCACTTTCTGCCTAATTCTGGAGGCATTGCGTGTTGAGCGACAGAACTCAACGCCGCGCTTTGCCTCGCACGAAGAGTGAAGAGATGGAAATATAAATTTAAGTAAATATTTCATCTCCTCAAGTGGAGATGGAATCCACAAACAATTGTTTTTGCAGACACACTTTGTGCTCCTGCGCCATGACTGCCCTCAATATATTTTATTAATTTATTTTTTTCTGCACATAAAGTTAATATGGTTGGCTCTACTGGACTTGAATCAGAAAACCACCTTTATCTGTTTCATATTTTTATTAATTCATACTTTTTTTGTTTATATAGAATAGAATATACATAAAAAGATTAATAAAAGAATAAAAAGAATAAGTTATATTTAATTATTTATTTGTCTATAATACATCTATTCTAAATCTCAATTCATGATTGTTCACACAAAATATGGGCAAAAATCTGTAATTTCTTACTTAACCTTAATGGCTGCTCTTAACCTAGCACTTCTACTTCTTGGATTCATATCCACTTCTTCTTCACTTGGTACATCTACATGTTTATTAATTGCTTGCCACGGAGTATCCAAAAATTGATTTATAGTATCTTGATCTTGTACTAACATTGGACTCAAATATCTAAGAGGTACTGGGTTTGCCGTTTCATTCATTATATTCCCAGCTATATGCCTTTTCACTATTGTATCCTCGAGGGAATGAAAACACACTGTAACTAAACGCCCGTTCAATTTCAAATAGTACTTAGCTAAAACCATTCCATAATTTAGTTCATTCAGTTCATTATTGACAAATATGCGTAACGCTTGAAAGACTTTTGTGGCATTAGATTGAGGTCTTTGTAATTTATCTAATCTTATTTCGTCGGGACAACAAGAGTCGACAATTTCGACTAATTCGTGAGTTGTATCTATATTTTTGACCATATACCTAGCTTGTATGATCGTTTGGGCAATTTTCGCAGCTTTTTTCTCTTCGCCGTATATTTTAAAAATCTTGTATAGTTCATGTTCATTTGCCGTTGCAAGCACTTCTCTAGCTGTTATTTGGTTTGGATCACGACCTGCATCCATTCTCATATCAAGATATCCATTTTTGCTGACTGAAAACCCTCTTTCACCGTTATCTAATTGCATTGAAGAACAGCCAAAATCAAATAAAATACCATCTATAGAAGATTGTGTTACACCAATGTTGCATAAAAGGTCTGGTAGTTCACTAAATTTGCCGAGCAATGGAGTTACTCTATTGGGATATTCCTCTGCCAATTTCTTAGCTTTCTCATAAGCTATGGGGTCTCTATCTAAGGTTATTAATTTGCAATTAGCAGTGTCTAGAATCTTTCTTGCATGGCCTCCGGCACCAAACGTCATATCTATATACAGTTCATCATCATTGGGTTTTAAATGTTTTATAACTTCATTTAACATAACTGGTGTGTGGTCTTTATAAAGTTTCTTATGAACGTGTCGAATAAATAAAGATGGATTAAAGAACTTGGCTTTACTCAAAAACATAGTGATTAATCTTTGTTGAATATCTTCCTGAAAAATCCCTTATTTTCTTCTTTCAAATAATGTAATACTTCATTGGATAGTATTACATTGCACTCTTCGGTGCTCAAGCCTGTTGCAGTACTATGTTTCGTACGTTTATATTTATCGCGGTAATGGTTGTCGGCTATTTTATTTAGAATATTGTATTGACGATTGCAGAATTCCGAATCCAAATTTTGTTTATTGTTTGTTTCAAACGCAACTTTCACTTTATCGCGTATAAATTTTCCCAAATCCCTGAGAATAAGATGTCATTTAATTAATAAAGAAATAGTTTTGTTTAATTCAAAAATAATAATGTGTATTCTACTAACCTTTCTCCTTTTGTGCTATCTACTGGCCATTTAGCTATTAACTTCGTAAATTTCTTATATTGAGAAGTCATATTAAATATCTGCCCATAGTCAGCAGTGCTTTATTGGATTCTATTTGAGATAAAATTAGTAATATAGAAATATTTAAAGAAAATTGTGTTATTTTCAATTTTCCATGAGTGACACTATTTGAATTGTCAAGCGTAAGTCAATTCAAATTTCAAACTCAATATGACATTAGATGAACGTTGATCGTTTAAAAATATACTCGGAAAGATATGGGAAGAAAATAAATCTGTTTTTTTATATAAGTAAATTAATTGCTCTATATAACTGTACTCTCGTAAATCCATTAAAGCTTATCATGTGATAACTCTACTAAATTTTCTAGTAATGTTGTGGTTATTAGCATATATTTTAGTATATCATATTTTCTTTTCATATATCATATGTGGATTTGAGACAGCGTTCCCAAACATCCCAATTTTGCTGGGACATCCCAATTTTTAGGCCAAATTTAAATGTCCCGAGCATAACAGATGTGGTAGGGTTTTTTATTCCACGCACTTTCATAATTGTTTTCTATTTATTTTATTTTTTTAATAAGTTACTAGCAATTACAGAGAAAAAAAGTTCTGTTTCTCCCCGAGACAAAATCTGGCAACGCTAATTTGAGATCAGATATGTAAATGGGACATCCATTACAGTTACCGTAGCGTTTGGCGCTCGGTTCTCTCTGACTACCCCGCTAAGGATAAAGCTTGAAGTTAAGTTTATTAGATTATTTAGAGATATTTTCTGGGGGGACGGACGGTGCCTGGAATGTAGCTTTGAACGCATGTATGTTCGTATAAATGTTGTTTTTTTTTTATTTTTCGGGTCAAATTTTGTGATAAGTAACATTTCTGACGTGGACACGGACCACCCGCCTCTCCACTTTCCTACGTCCATGATGTGATCTCACCATATATGAGTACATATGTGGATGTGAAATCACATATTTATCACTCCATACTTCCGCATATAGTTATTGCACTCCACTAACTCATTGACAAGCTTTTACTATATACCTATTTTGCAACTCTATGTAGAAGGACTTTAGGTGATTCTTCTTTTAATTTTGGATGGATGCATTTTTGAATTTTGAGTAAAATTTGAGTAAAGCTGTTGATTGTGTTCTAGTCCAAATAAATTATAAATCATTACTAATAATAAAGATACGAGACAATTAGTAGATTAACGAATCTGGGAGGATCCTGGAGTTTATCTTCGAGCAGATATGTTCATGTAAATGTTTTTTTTTATTTTTTCAGGGTAATTTTTTTATTTCATTATATATTGCCTAAAGTGAAGACGGGAGCCCGTAACTTCAGGATCCTGGGCTGCAGCACAAAGAGTCAGCCCATGGGCGTAGGAATAAGGGCGGCCGGGTGATCAGTGTCCACCTAGAATAGACTTGTGGAAATTTTCCAAAATAATGTTGTTCGAAAAATTAAAAAACCATATTTACACGAACATATTTGTTCAAATTTAAAATCCAAGTCCCCTCTAGAAAATATCTCCAGATACGCCCATAGTCAGGGCACCCCTGTTTATATTACACAAATCTCAATAAACAAAATAATGAAATCTAACCAATCTATTTAGATTTCGACCTCACCAAAGCCAGGATTAAATAGCTATCATTTCAAATTAGTTCGTCATAATCCCTGTAGTGTCGAATACGAATACGTTGTAGCGTTGATATCAATTATTGAAGGCCTTTGAGCCTGCTATTATATATTAGTTTATGTTAAAATGATTAATTAATTATTATTTATGATGTAAGAAAGTATTTTATAAGATTAAATTGTAAAATTTAAATAATTTTGTATTTCAAAAGTTTGACTGGTGGAAGCTTGAATATAAAATGAATGGTTAACCATTTATTGAATTCAACATTTTAAATTTAATATATTCACCGTTTAGTAGAATATAATCGTAGCTCGGTGTCTGTATGTGGATATCTTCCACGTATATACAAAAAAACTGTTGTTGGGGACATTTAACAATACAATAGAACCCAAAGCAATGAATTTTAACATTTTTGTATGTTTGTCGGTACGTTTGAGAACGCTAATCTAAGGCTCTTAATGACAGGACCCTCTCTCTAAGACTGCTGTCCGTCAGTCCGTCTCTGAGATACAGTCGGCGAGAGTTGGAATTTTCAGTTATCGTACATTTCTGTTGCCATTAAAACAACTAATAAGTATAATTATAACTATATCAGCTTAAAGAATCAAAGTCTAAGTCAACGGTAATGGTCCTTGTATCTGCTTGAAGCTGCATTGCGCACATAACAGGGTAGGCGGTTGTGGGCGGCGGCGGAGTTCAACGCCGCGCGGAGACCAGAACAAGCAAATGAAAACAATTAATTTCCCCAAATGGTAACCAAACCCATAGTCCACTTGTTTACAGGGGCATATTGTTCTGTTTATATGACAGCCTCAAAATGAAAATATTTAAATAACTTCACACTGATATTAGAAGTTAAATTGACAGAGTTTGAACTATATGGAACAATAACTGATAGCCTCACAGGCGTAACGTGGACTCATTTGGACGTGGGCGAAGTTTAATGCAACGTCGCCCACGATCAATTCTAAAATAGTCCATGTTCAACTAGCTACAAAGGCTACATGTTTTTCAGTACCTATTTCTAAATTATACCAGTTGTGCATGTTGTATCGTATGAAAAGACTATAAATATTGTTTAAATAAAATATGTTGTATAAATATAATATATTGTATAAATAGAATGATTTAAGCAAAGTGTAAAATAAATATTTTGAGCCATGTATTGGCGCAGGAGCAACAGCGTGCGATTGTAAACGAGAAAGGTTGTGGGTTCGATTTCGCTCCGGTAACGAGGCAAAGCAAGTTAGTTTATTAGTGAGTTAGTCAGTCAGTCAGTTGCTTAACAATATTATCTAAATGAAACCTAAAAGTTAATTTTCTGTCCAATATTATTTCAGGGTGTGACCGAGTACATGGCCTGCGGGAGCCCGGACTCGAGCACTATCCGTATAGGTCCTGAACCAGCCGTTAAGTCGGAAAAGTTCAGGTACCTTGATCCGTTATGCACGAGTCTAGAGGCATCGATCACGATGTCTATAGCCGGATAAGCGCCGCTTGGTCCAAATGGCGGGAGGTCACTGGTGTGGTCTGCGATCGCAGGATACCGCCCAAACTTAAGGGTCTGATATACAAGAGCATCATCCGACCGGTTCTTTTATACGGCAGCGAATGTTGGCCCGCACTATCTCGGCACACTCAAGAGCTTCACGTCACGGAAATGAAGATGCTGAGGTGGATGTACGGCGTAACGCGGTCTGACCGCATACGCAACACATTCATTCGAGGTAGTCTTGGAGTCCGTGACGTAGCGGATAAGCTCCAAGAGCGTCGCCTAAGATGGTTTGGTCACGTTACGCGCCGGCCTAGGAACTATGTCGGATGCAAGTGCCTTGCTATGTCAGTCCCTGGAGTGAGACCTCTCGGACGCCCAAGGAAGCGCTGGTTGGATGTCGTGAAGCAGGACATGAGAGCCAATGGTCTAACCACCGAGGACGCTAAAGACCGTGCAAAGTGGAGTAGGTTAAATAGGAAGGCAGACCCTGGCAAAAGCCGGGACTAATGCCAGGAAGAAGAAGAAGATTATTTCAGGGTGTGAAGTGCCTTGCCGTCGATAAAATATTTGGATCTAACTGTGCGATGTTTACAACAAACTGATTCATACATTGCATTTTATATTGAAATAGACCGTTATTTTTTTACAGACCACCTGATTTATAGATAGGTACGACCTCTTAAATCTTCCAATCTCTGGAAAAGGTGCTTGTATATAATAAGTAGTTGAAAATATAATATAAAGGTGCGACTAATGCTATAGCACAGTTTTTGACAAAAATTGATGAGATTCCATCGGGACCCGAACCCTTGTGGAGCGTCAAGTGCATTTAATTTTTAGTTAGAATTGTTTCTTTAGATATTTTAGGATTACCTGGACACTTGCTGTTTTGTGCTATGTCATTGAGATTCAGATTGACTACATTTGTGTTACCAGCGTCTGTTGTAACGTAAGATTTATAAAATAAATTAAAAAATAGGTTAGATATGGCTGATCCATTGGAGTATTGGATAAGTTATTTCATTTGTCATTATATTTGTATAAGAGTTTAATTCTTCTTTTTTAGAACTAATAAATGACCAAAAACTGTGAATCCTCTGTTCAGTTGCTTCAATAAGAACTCTTACCTATTTTGAATTACTATGTTTACTAATCTGTTAAAATATTATAATAAATTATTATAATTTCAGAGATCATCGTGATACCATTTATACCGCGTACCGCGTTGGACTATAAACGCAGTGGCTGTAGATTCAATCCTCTCTCGAGGGAATGTATTCTATTTTTAAGTTTTTTGTACTTACGTAAAGTGTGACTTAAGTACTACAAGCAGATATAAGAAGAATGGAGTTGTACTCTCTGCCTGGTCTTTTGTACGGAGAATAAACGCAAAGCTAAAATACTATTAACACTATTACGCGGGTCGTGGCGCAGGGCCGCAAAGTGTGACTTGTAAACGCGACTGCTTATGGGTTTGATCCCCACTCGAGGTAATGAAATATTTAATTAAATTTATATTTCCATTTCTTCGCTCTGGTGTCAAAATGCAATGCGCGGCGTTGATTCCGCCACTCGGCACCCACTGCCTCCAGATGGCTGGCTGGCATACGTTTTTTCGTAATTTTTTATGCTACCCAGCTGTGTGCGGGATACAGCGTGAAAGGTGATGATTTACTTATTTTAATATACTAAAATATATCTAATAATTTTGAAGTCACAATCTCCTTAGAAATCAACGTCTGTATAGCCATTATGAGACAGTAGCATTTGTTGGTCAGCTTAAGCCGCAACCAAGCTATTTCGAGCTTACGGAATAGTTAAATCTTAAGCTATTTGGAGTATGCTACAACTAAATGGAACTGCAGTGGCACAGTGGTGTAATTTATTGGATTGAATGTAGCTGGTTTGATTCTGGACATAGACTTTTTTGTATTTATTAAGTTGAAACTACACTATATTATTGTGTGAAGAGATCTGGCTAGATTAGTAAACAGCTGTGGGCATTAAGTTTCGTCATTAAATAAAAAAATCTTGAAAATTGGGCGGAAAGTGAGAAACCTTAAAACATATTTTATGATGTCTATCTATTAAAAGACTAGCTCATTTCATGTTATTTAAAGATATTTCTATTAATCTAATTCAAGTAGTAATATATTATAATTTACTTCAATCAGTAGCGAAAATGCACTTTTACTTAAAAAGACAAAAAAAAATGTTTTTGTTTTTTCAGTATACTTTTTTTTACAATTGTATGGAAATGGCTTTTACTTCTATAAGTAAAAAATAATACTATTCGTATGGCGCAAGCGTTGAGTTGGTTGTTATTTCGCATTAATTTTGGCAGAAAAATCAATCTTAGTCCCGTCGTTGACACGACGCTCATCAAAGTAACATTGCCATAGAGTTAGTTTATTTAGTGTATAAGTAGTGGGAGGATGATCTAATAGAACAGCTATTATTCAGACAGTATATAATTAAAATATATTATGACTAGTGGGCGCGCGCGGCTTCGCCCGCTTATTTGCACCTTTAGGGATGAATGCTAAAAAAACTACGAAACACGTGTTCAATAAAATATTTTTAACAGTTTGAATTTAATTTTTTATAAAAATCGGTGGCGATTTAAAAACTTTTCCATATGAACTCTCAATCCTTATTCGAACCCTCAGGGGGTGATTCTAAAAAACCTTGAAATACGTGTTCAATGAAATAGTTTTAAGATTCTGAATTTTAAGATCGGTGCCGATTAAATTTTTTTCCCATACAAATTTTCAACCCCTATTTCATCCCTTTAGGGTTAAAATTTTTCAAAATCCCTTCTTAATGGATGTCCAGATTATGAAAATAAACATCTGTCCAAATGTCACGTTTCCACGCACAGCGGTTACGGCTGTGCGTGCGTCTTACCTCGCATCGCTTAGCCTCAATATCGGAGCGCAGAAACGAAAATATCAATTTAAATAAATATTGAATTTCCTCGAGTGGGGATCGAACCCACAACCAGTAGCGTTACAGTCACAAACTTGCGCCGCTACACTACGAATGACCTCGTTATACGCTTATCTCGCTATTTATTTACCAATATAATATTAGTATCTACTAAAATGTTCCTATTAAGAGATGACCTAATTGGGAAAATAGCATTGATGATACCAGAGACAGGTCGACGGATAATGGATAAAAACTGGGGAACCAATGTTTATAGTAAAAATAATCTGAAAAGTTTAATTGGTTGAACGCACTAATCTCAAGAACTGCTTGTTACTATTGAAAAAAATCCTTTTGTGTTGGAAAGTCTAATAATAGAGGAAAAAAAAATCAAAATAGAATGTAAATATATTATGGTTGGCTGTATAGTCTGTTCGGCTTAATATTAAATGCTTGTTTAAAGACTACCGTCGCGCAAGGTGGACAAGTGCTGTGAGCGTAAACGCGACGCTTGTGGATTTGAATCTCATTCAGGGGATGTTTTTTATAATTTTCCTCGTTCTCTTAACGACGCGAAGTGCGGCGTTAGGAGAACGAGGGAAATGGAACGGAAGTGTTTTAATGGAGAACTGAGGGTTTTAACTCTAGGTTCCCTACCTTGACTACTTACCTAATCTGCTATGCTAAAAAATGTTTGTGCTTATTATGAAGTAAATAATTCAAGTCGAAATTCCCTAAAAAAGAACTCAACAAGTTAAATACAAAGACTATCTAAGCCGATATTAGTAAAAAAATTCGATTATTTAATCATCCAGGAGATTACCCGTCTTTGATCCTATAAAACTAACCATAATGAAGATAATAAAATATATTTTAGAAACATATTATTCTTTTACGCTTGTTACAACATACTTATGTTGTTAGCATCTCTGTAGCAAGAGTTTTACCAAATTTGAATGTATAAAAATAATTTATTATAAGGATTGTAAACTGTATTATCTACATAATAATCTAAGACTTATCAGGAAAGACCGATTTTATAATTTATAATGTTCATCAGTTCTAACAATTTAATTTAAAATGGTTCTAAATCATAATTTTCTTATTTAAGCTTCACGCTGTATCTCGTGTATGGGTCTTTCTACAAAAGTTGGACGACTGTTACCTTCATTTTATTTACACACTTTTTGAAGATAGGTAAGATAGGTAGAAGTTTTTTTTTATATGGAGAGGGAGGTAATATAATACTAAAACTATTTTAAATCAGGCCAGTACTTTTCTTAATTAAATATCGGGGTAACTTTTTTAATTAAATATCTGAAATATCTGTGCTTTTATAAATTTGAGTAACAAGGTACTGACGGAGCTAACACGGTACTGATTAAAAGACTTAAAATAAATCTAAGACTTACCTATCGTAAGTAGAAACGAAGTAATCACTTTTAAAAAACATAAACAGCTTCATTAAATTCGTAAAATATTCTATTTCCTTACAAAGCTTGGAACAGGAAGTGTTTTTGTGGTTATTCATTATATTATTTTCATTAGTATTTTTTTTTGAAATAAACACATTGTGTTTTAACTTACTAGAGTAGTTTTAGGTTTACGTTGCATCCTCAAATAGCAAAGTAGGCACAAGAAACCTAATGTTAAGAGACACCGTTTCCTAATTTCCGCTCTAACTCCGTCCTACCTCTTTCGTCTCGTCTGCTGTCATCAACCTCTTCATACATGACCTCCGTCCTCGTGCTTTTTACGTGACCTTTTTCTACTATGTTTGTTTGAATCACTTTTCTATCATAAATCTTTTTTAACATTCTTTCATCACTCATTATTTCGACGTGCTCAAACCAGCTAAGCATACTCTTCTTCATTCTCACCGTGATATCCTCGCTAGTACCTGCCATCCAGTGTATCTCTTCATTGCGGATTCGATCAGCTAAGCTGACTCTGCATATCCTACGAAGAGATCGCATATCTACGGCATACATCTTTCTTTCATTCTTCTTCTGTAATAGCCACGTTTCGCTGCCGTATAACTGCGTTGATACCAACACTGCATTGCGTACGGCCAAACGCACAGCTGTGCTGACGTTTCGCCGTCTCATCAATGCAGCTATGGCCCCGTTATCCCTATTACCGGCAGCAATACGCCTTTCCACATCCATCCCGTATCTGCCATCTCTACTGATCATACTTCCCAAATATACCACTTCATTCACTTGTTCTAATATCTTGTCATTTACACTGATCTTGCATTCCATTCTTTCTTCATCTCTTTCAAAAACCAGAACCTTTGTCTTCTTTCAGAGTAGTGACTACTGCCTGCAACTCGCATTCTGATGATGCAATGAGCACTTCATCATCTGCGTACAGCAGGCAATTCACACTCAAGTCAACTACTTTCACTCCCATATCACTTTATTTCACTCCTTGGAGACAGCTATCCAAATACAAATTGAACAACCAAGCTAATATGGCGCATCTTTGCTCACATCCTAAGCTAATACCCGATTTGATGTCAAACCAAGGTGACATGTCAGCTCCTACTTGCACGCAGGCTGAGTGATCTCTGTAAAGAGAGTTTAGCCTACAGCAAGGGTCCAGTCACATTGTACCGGGGTAGTATCTTCCATAATTTCGCTCTCACAACTCTGCCAAACGCGCTCCAAGTCCACAAAAGCACAGAAAAATTTTTGGTTAACGTCCAAAATTTTTTTCCGTGATCATGAGGAGAGAAATGATCTGATCTATACACTCTCTTCCAGGTCTAAAGCCAGCCTTGGGCCTCCCACAACAGCCTTTCATATCTCCCTTGCATTCTTCTCGCTAATAATATTATAATTAGACTCATAATCCTCAAAATTCCAGCTTTACTAAAATGACGTAGTTCTGGGGGCCCTGGGATCCTGAGCTACGAGGAATTGTGTGTTCAAAGGAGGAACTAATCGGTCGCGCATTGTTTTCTTACCACAGCGAAGAAATGACAATAATTTACTTCCCTAAACGAGAATCAAACTATCAGACATCGTTGGTCGTTGTGCCGCTGGGCTGCACTACAATGACATATTAAATAAAGTATTATAATAAACTCCGTTATTGTAAAATTTGATAAAATACTGCAGTATTACGATTCGGGAACACAATCTTACTATAATTTATCATCTCGTGTTACCTAAAGAGATACTCCCACATCTCTTCGGAATTAATGACGAGACGAGACTTAATCTCAATCAAATACTGGTATGGGGAAAACTAAGTCATTCATCACTGGTGAACTATGTGCTACTGTTGCTTTGATATGAATAAATAAAAATAAATAAAATAAAAATAATAAAATAAAATAATAACTAAATCAGCTTCACGCTGTATCCCATATACAGCAGGGTAGGCAAAGGGAACCTTGTGTTCTACATTGAAATTCCGTTCCTCGCTTTACGCAGATTTTTTCGAGGCATTGCGTGTTCAGTGGCGGAGTTCAACGCCGGGCTTTCGCCTTGGTGCCAGAGCGAAGAAATGAGAATAAAAAAAAATATCGTTCATTATCATTAATTGTGGGTTCGATTCCCTCGAGTGGGAATCAAACCAATGCTGTTGTCCATATGCTTTGTTGAGGATTGGATCCGCCTTTGCGTACGAGTAATTAAAGTAACTAGTAAATAAATTCTTATTCGGCGAGACTTTCCGCCATGTAGAACCCTCAAGTCAATATGGTCTTTTAAAGTTGTAGGTATATATTCCATCCATCAGCCTTTCGAAGTCCACTGCTGGACATAGGCCTCCCCTAATGCTCGCCACTCCGCCCGGTCCTGCGCCCTCTGAATCCAGCGGATTCCCGCTGTCTTCTTTAAGTCGTCGGTCCACCTGGCTGGAGGGCGGCCTGTACTCCTTTTGCCGAGACGTGGTCGCCATTCGAGGACCTTTCTTCCCCATCGGTCGTCAGTCCTCCTGACAATATGGCCTGCCCATTGCCACTTCAGCTTGCAGATTTTATATTACTTTAACATAATTACGTAATTTGCACACTTCCACGAGAGTGCCCATAATATTTAATTTTTGCAAAATAACTGATTTGATTTTTGTAGGTGTTCTTTACAATAAATAGTTTCACGCTGTATTCCACATAAAGCAGGGTAGACCGAGGGAAGTTATGTTAAGACACTCTGTTCTTGTTCGCGTTAAGTGGCGATATGCTTTGCCACATTAACACAGCGAGAAAATGAAAATATTTCATAATATAAAAAATATTTTCCCGCGTGGGAATCGAACCCACCGCCGTCGCATTAACAATCACACGCTATGCTACTGTAGCACTGCGCTACGGAATTGAATTTTACACTACCTTTGAACTGCGGCTTCGCACACGTTTTACAGGACTTATTACTAAATTGATATACTAAAAGTTGTACATTAAACATGATTAATTCTGATGTAAAATAGCTTATAGCCTTGCAAAACTTTTTAGAAACCTATAGAACAGAGGCTCCCAATCTTTTCTTGATCAGGGACCACTTTTTTAGAATTCTTGTTAGCGGGGACCACTATGTAGGTATAATAAAAATAACTTAATAATTAAACAAAACATTTAATTTCATATTTTTTTAAAAATCTGACATTTTGTATGATGCACCCCATCATGTGAATTTTTAAGTACCTAAATATTAAAAATCAATGAATTTTAAAGTATATTAAATTAAAATGTCAAAATATTTTATGTTTTACTAAGGAAACAACTTAACATCAAGTGCTCAAACACCAAAATTTGAAATCATCGCGGACCATATTTTAGCTACTGCGGACCACTACTGGTCCACGGACCACTAGTTGGGAACCGATGCTATAGAAATTTGTAAGTACGGATGCACGTACGGATATGAACCCGAGTTCTTCGATATCGTCGAAGCGCTCTGACCACTAAGCCCTACATTCTTATTAACGCTTGTTACAACTTATTTAGGTTGTTAGCATTTCTTATACCGTACCCAAAGATAATTTCTTAGAATTATAATATGGTAAGAGAATGCTACGTACGTAGATTTTTATAAAATCAGCTTCACTTTAAAATATTTTTATACGTTTCTAAAAAAGTATTTTTCTTTCCTGAATGTGGAATAGCACGCTAAAAATAGCCTTTCTCAGTAAATGAACTACTAATTAAACACAAAAAGTTTCAATTCGGACCAGTAGTTCCTGAGATTAGCGCGTTCCTCCAAACAAATTTTAAAACTTTATAATATCAGCATAGATAGTGTAAATACATATAAATTACTTTTTTCTTTTTCTTCTCAGTTTCACGCTGTATCACTAAAGAAAGCCTAGGACACTTCGCTTCCCATTTTCTGTCGAATTCTGGACGCATTGCGCGTTGAGTGGTGGAACTCAACGCCGCGTTATGCCTCGACATCAGAGCGAAGGCATAAATATATTAAATAATAAATTTCTTCAAGTGGGGATCGAATCCACAACCTGTCACATATAATATATGTTATGTATTATACACATATATTACACTATATTATAGTCAGTCACACGCTTGCCACATGTGCCACGACTGGCCTCACTACACTCTCCAATCCAACCTATAACAAACATTTAAAACTGACATTTTGCAGATCGCTTTCACATACTTCAAGAAAACGGTAGCGAATACGAAATGTAAGCTGTAGGTGATAAAATATACGTGTATTAATTTCACCCCCGCCCTAGGTTCCACCCTTTGGCGTGAACTGTGGAATTTATGTTCCCAACCTTATTACGCGCCCAACAAAGAATTATTTGATTCTCTTGCACTTCCCAACTGAACGAGAGGTTTCGTTCACGAAAATCAACGCTTTTTTACACGATGACTCGTTTCCTCTGTAACTTTTTCGCATATTAGTATGTGAATTTGAAATGATTTACGTCCATTGCTGTTTTTTATTGTGTTTTATAAAGTAAATTTTGTATAAAAACGGCGATGTATGACGAAATAGGGGGTAAGTTTAGGTGAAAATTGTTTCTGGTGAGAGGTAACGCTGAACGTTACAAAGTGTGAGCCTTTTGTCTCGATTAAGGGTGGTTTTCCTTGATGCGTCTAAGCAATTGTATTTAATTTGTCGCTTTTATTACTAGCTGTTGGATGTTTCTTTTTGAGATTTGCCGATGCTAGTCGGTGCTGTGTTTTTTTTTAATAAAAGCGAAAAATAAAAGATTTATAAAAGTTCATATATTGAACTTTTTTAAATCACTCAATTAAAAGTAATATAAAAAAATAGCAAAATAATAAACGAAATTGCTTAGGTTCAATATAATAAAATGCATAAACAAATCAATCAATCATTAAAATAATGCAATAGATAACTTACCTATAAGTACCTACTTACTTAAACTAAATATAGCTTGCTCCTTTTCATATTTTATCATAAAACAGCATGGACGACAAAACACCAGTTCCAAAGAGCTAATGGAACCGCAGCTTAACCGCAGGGCGGGTTGCGCGCGCAAACCGCCGCCATTTCTGCCTGCAGTCGTATCCAGCGCGCCCAGCTCGCGCCATGCGTCCTAAAACATAATACAATTACATAATAATATTACACTTTTTGTAATTATTATATTTATTATAACGTCAGTCAAAGTGTTCATTTGTGATTTACATTTCTTGGATAAAACGCCGAATGGATATGCAATAGGTATGTACTTTTAACGCTACTATACGCTGTTGTAACATAACGTAGTAGTCTGCTCTATTTTTAATATAGTTTCGATTCTTGTTTATGGTAGCATTTGTTTTATTTATTTGTTTAATGTTAATTTCTTGTTGTATTCAGATTTTTATTTATACATAAAGACGTTGTTTTATTGGTTCAAATGTCACTTGAAAGACTAGATAATGTAAAAGTCAACATGAACGATAAAATATATATGTAATCTGTGGTTTCTGCAGATGTTCTTTTTCTTTATATTATTTTCGTAGCGATAATTTTAAAATCTTATAATAAAAATTCTGATTCTTAAAAGAATTCTATGAATTGCCCATAAATTGTGTTTCATATTAAGAAGTAATGACTTTTGCTTTGTCAGTGGAAATAAAACCTTGACCTAGAGTTAAAATAACACCAATAATTATAAGTTAATTATTTAATTACATATTATTAAAATAAAAGGTTTGAGTGTGTGTTCATTTTAAATTGTTGCTATTATAACTAATTCACTTTTATCAAAAATGATTTTTTTTCTCTTTTTTGTAAAATTATATTAAAAACATTTTTGTTCAAATGCTGTCTATTAATAAATTCGTAGTTGTGACAACTATAGTACAGTTAATTGCTTGTATAGTATTAAAAATAAATTATAAAATGGAGTATTTGAACACTAAGTCTTACTAACACTGCTATGCGGGAAAAGAGTGAAGCTGAAAAAAAATTTTCCCTACATCCACAGATTTGTTTTTTTTTTAAATAGTTTTTATTGATTAAGACAAAAATTTACAAAATTTTCATATAAAACATCAATTATTCTGTTAAAATGCATTCTTCTTCCTTTATTTCACATAAAATGTATCAAAATATACTCAATGCCAAATTCAGCATTGTATTTTAACTGAAAACTTAATTAAACCTTTTTTCTTTAAAACCGTCGTGGCGCCGTGGCGGCAGACAACGGCGTTGGACAGACTGTTAACACAACGAGTGTGGGTTCCATACCCGCTCTTGGGAATGAATTATTTTCATTTTGTTACTTTGCTAACAATACAAAACGCGGCGTTGATTTACGACGCTCAACACACCATGCTCCTTAAATAAGTCGGTGCACCGGCTAATTTTAGTTATTTCAAAATCAATAGATACTAAAACAAAATAAATTAAAAATAAGATATTTGCTCATTTTTATATTTTTAAATTATA
Organism: Heliconius himera; assembly: GCA_021202915.1. Classification (NCBI taxonomy): domain Eukaryota; kingdom Metazoa; phylum Arthropoda; class Insecta; order Lepidoptera; family Nymphalidae; genus Heliconius; species Heliconius himera. Next base: position 447,773 of record JAJHJA010000305.1, read on the forward strand.
TTAATTTAACTTCGTTGAACTTGACCTTTATAAATATGGAATACAAGGTAAGTACCTACACGAGTCACAGCGGTAAGATACTTTATTTTCGTGTTCCCACTACGCCACCACGTTAGGTTCCGCCACACAACACGTAATAGCTCAAACCAAGGTAGGGATGAAGAGGGTCGAAACTCAACGCTGCTTCTTGTCTTCGGAGCAAAGAAATGAAAAAAAATACATAGTCTATTTCCCTTAGTGGGTGTCGAATCCGCAACCGTCGCGTGTACTGTCTATTAGTCCACTATGCCGCGGCCATCACGACCTCTAAGGAAATGTTTTCATTTGCTTTTTTTATAAATATTTTCAGACTTTCATAATATATTATCAAAAATTTTATAAAAAAATAAAAGCTTCACGCTGTATCCCGCACACAGCAGGGTAGGCAGAGGTAATCTAGTGTTAAGACACTCCGTTCCCCACTGTTTGCCGGATTGGCAGAACTCAACGCCGCGCTTTGCCTCGACACCACAGTGAAGATAATGGAAATATAAATTTAAGTAAATATTTCAGTTCCTCAAGTTGGGATCGAACCCACAACCAGTCGGTTTTACAGTCACACCTCGTGCCGCTGCGCTACGACAGGCCTCATAAAATGTATATATTCCATAATTGTGCCATTATCCAAACTTAATTTCCCCGAAGACTTGTCTTGTGTACTTATCGTGATCTAAACTGACTGTAACAAGGATCTTGGCCGAACTTCCTCTTGGCCATAATCGAAATATTTTGATTTCGATTCCGATTCCGATTCTGATTTCATATAAATTGAATATAAACATCAATCAACTTGTCGATTATGTTTTGTCTTTGCTAATATTTGGAAGAGGAAAGGTTTGACATTTTTTTACTTAATCGATTTTATTGGCGAGTATTATAAGATGTTATTTCTTTGAAAAAAAGTGGAACAAAGTAGAAATCATTAAGAAAGTTGTATATTACCATTGTATTTGTGATATTGACAATGACGTCACGTCACGGTGTCGGTGGATGATGCTTGATTGTCGTGTGTCAAAATCCATATATTTATTTGGGCAGTGTGTGAAAACAGTTATTTTACATTAGATTTTCTTCATTTATTTTTTAAATCGATATATATGGTGATGATATATGATGGAAATCAAAAAGTTTTTTATGGCTTCACGCCGTATACCTAGCTGGTAGCGGAGTAGACAGAGAGAACGGAGCGGCAAATGATCGTCCACTAACATTAACCTCATCATACATGCCCTCCGTCGAATTTTTATGCTTTTATGTGATATTCCTCCAGTACGATTGAATATAGTTTTCTCGTTGGAAAGTCGGAGTTAAAGCCAAAAAAATTAAAGTGCGACCTTGGTCTCACTCTGAATGATTTATCACTCATTCTTGCTTCATAAATTCGATAGTAATTTAATTCTAGATTAAGTTAATTTTGGATTTTATAGCCAAGTGAATCTGCTAAGGTAAAGCATCAGCTTGACTCAATTATCGGGCTTTCAGCATCCATCAGTTCTTCCCTATATATGTCTATAATGAAACTACATCGTGACCTAGTGGTTAATACATTAAAATGTTCCCTTTCATACCTCAAAAGAAAGATCGAAATCAATATAAGACTTCTTTGTTGTCCGTCTGTCTGTCTACAATTTTTCACAAGATTGCGTGGAGTTATCAAGCTGAAATTAATATAAAATTCCTTCGACCTAGAACTCTCGGTGAAAGATAGCAAACCGAAGTTGAGCGGTTTCATATTGTATATGAAGTTTGAAGATGTCAATTTAGGCGACAGTCGGGGCGCAGGGGCACAAGGTGTGACTGTAAAATCGACTGGTTGTGGGTTCGATCTCCACTCGAGGAGATGAAATATTTACTTAAATTTATATTTCCATTTCTTCGCTTTGCTGTCAAGGACAAGCGCGGCGTTGAGTTCTGCCACTGAATACGCAATGCTTCCAGAATTCAGCAGAAAGTGGGGAACAGAGTGTCTTAACACTAGGTTTCCTCTGCCTACCCTGCAGTGTGCGGGATACAGCGTGAAGCTGATTTATAAAATGTATTAACGTTGACGCTTAAAAGTTATTGCAATAGCTTCAAAATCTGTTCGATACTATTCGCCATAGATCAAAAACTTCATCTATTTTGGGGGTACATTGTCATTTTATTGCCGGAAGAGAACTGTACGTGATGTAATAAAACAATGTAAACTATGAATATACGGTTTTGTGGTTTACAGGCGTAACTGCTTATATGTATCGCTTTTTGTTACATTCGTAATCTTTATTACTAGAAAATAATTTTTATATATATATATATTTCTGTTACACTGTATGTCTGTCACTGTTAACGTGATAACTGTATGTTTCACCCTCATTTTAGGACGGCCCTTCAAATTGATATAGTCGAGACATGTACATTTTACATGTTGCGGCGTTAAGTTCCACTACTCAACACGCACTCCAAAAATGGGGAACGTGTCTTAATTGGAACAGAGTTTCTAAGCATTAGGTTCCCAAGACATCCCTGCAATGTGAGGGCGTTAAGTTAAAAAAATCCTTAATTAAATTCTATCAATCCTTGACTATTCCACTTTACACGTAATTAAGTCCCACTGGTAAGCAAGGTTACCATATGATCAGAAAAAATCTCAATTTGATATACCTACTGGATATTTATATAAGAACCATTAGGTTTATTAGGCATTTAAAATTTTAAAAATATACTTTTTTAGTACATCTAAAAATAATTTCTAGGTTTCGATGAGTTTTACGATCTGAAGCTTTATGGGTTTAATGAAAAGCGTCGTTTGGTCTCATCACCCACTATAGATACCTATAATCAGATCACCTCGATAGTATCATATTGTTGTATCGTTCCCATTTTTTACGTATAATTGACAATTTTCATAATGGTAAAAGAAGATAAAATTAAGCTTTCGTTTTAATTACATAGTTTCAGATCGACCTAATTAATTTAAATAAAATATAATACCAATAATACAATAACGAGGCCGCAGTAGCTCAGGTGGTTTCTTAGCTTCCCAGCCAGGTTCTCTCTACCATACAGCATCCCATTCCTTACATAGTAAAGTTTGTAATGCGCGAGATACAGCGTGAAGTCAAATAAAAATAAATCAGCTTCACGCTGTATTCCGCACACAGCAGGGTAGGTAGAGGGAACTTAGTGTTAAGACACTCTGTTCCCCACTTTCTGGCAGAACTCAACGCCGCGCTCTGCCTCGACACCAGAGCGAAAAAATGGAAATATAAATTTAAGTAAATATTTCATCTACTCGAGTGGGGATCGAACCCACAACCAGTCGATTTACAGTCACACTTTGTGCCCCTGCGCAACGACTGGCCTCAATAATCATAATATAATACAAATAATATAAATAATACAAATAATACAAAATTACAAATGCATGATGCGGAGTTCGCGTTTATTTGCACGAGTAGATTTTAAGTGCATGTGCGAGCTGAGGCTTTATTTCTATCTTTTCGTGTGTATTCAACATTTTCTCCAGGTTTTAGTTAGCTTAAATAGTTTTAACTTATTTTTTTTCCCTTAATATATATGTAACACATTGTATGTACGTTTGTATACCTATGGGCAAATTTGTAAGCGCGGCGTTCAGTTCCGACACTCAACACACAATGTCTCGAAAGTTAGGCGGAAAGTGAGAAATGGAGTGACTTTACTTAAGGTTTCTTCTGCCTACTCCGTTATTTGCGGGATACAGAGTGAAGTGTCAAGAGTTATATTTATTATAAGAGAAATCCTCCCTCATATCTATTACAAGAGAAAACAGATGAATCACTGGAAACTAACAAATAAATCGAAAAATCAATGTAACGTTGAGATATTTATTCTTTTATCCATTTTATTATTGGTTTTGCTGACGGAAACACTCAATGGCATTAAATACTGAGACCCTCGTGGAGGGATGACGCGGCTCGCGAGGGTGCCGGAGGCTACTCAGAGGGAATCATTAGCTTAATGATTGTTTCTAAAGCTTTCTAACAATATCACTCTTGTTGTTAGGTTTTTTTTCTAAACTTGTACGTTTCTTGAGGCCAGTCGTGGCCCAGCGGCACGAGGTGTGACTGTAAAACCGACTGGCTGTGGGTTCGATCCCCACACGAGGAGATGAAATATTTATTTAAATTTATATTTCCATTTCTTCGCTCTGGTGTCGAGGTTAAGCGCGGCGTTGAATTCTGCCACTCAACACGCAATGCCTCCAGAATTCGGCAGAAAGTGGGGAACGGAGTGTCTTAACACTATGTTCCCTCTGCCTACCCTGCTGTGTGCGGGATACAGCGTGAAGCTGATTTAATTTAATTTTTTTAATGTTTTATATGTAACATGTGCTTGGCTCCCTATATGTAACATGTGCGTGGCTCCCTATCCGACTTCGCCGTGATATGCATATCCTATCTTTCCTGTTTAAGATACTCAACTACCAAAATTTTCCTTCCTATCTGAGTTCCCGATTTAAAATCCTTCCTAGTCCCACTCGCTCAAGGAGATCATGTGTCATTCCGACGCTTGAAATTCCCAAGACTAACACAAAATTTATGCAAAAGTCTTTCTCCGTACAGGCTGCATTACTTTGGAACAAGCTTCCTAAGTCTATCCAACAAAGCTCATCTATAGTGTCCTTTAAAGCATCATTAAAAAAGCATTTTATCAAAGAATTAGACAGTACTTATCATTGAAGATTGAAGAAAAAAAAGAACTTCATAATTATATTAGTATTAATGTATTGTATGTATAATATGTATGTATTCATGTATGTATGTATGTATGTGTATGTAGGTATATATTTTTTTTAATATATCATATTTATGTTAAAAAATCTTTCCGAAAATTGCACAATTTTGTCATCCCGCTATATGTTTATTTCACCCACTTCCACAGGTTGACTGGAAGAAATCTCTTTTAGAGATAAGTCCACCTTTGTTAACTTCATTTCTGTAACTTTATTTTATTTATCTTTTTATAGTGCAATAAAGAATAAAAAAAAAAAAAAAAAAAACATGAACAAACAAAAATGTTTATTGATGAAACCTGTTATTAAAGTCTTTAAATAAATCTACATCTATATAAATGCTATGAAGCTGAAAAGTTCGTTTAACACCTTAATCTCGGAAATTACTGTTGTACAATTAATTATTTTTTTGATTTAACCCACTGTACCTGCGGTGAGAGTTATTTCGGACACTTAGAAAGAGTCATTAAAGTTCGTAAAACATTTTTTACTAATATCCACTGGAACACGCGGGTATAGCTGAAGGTAAAAGTGAGTATATTATGCAACTAAAATATAAACAAATAACACGAAATAAAACAATATGTTCTGACTATAAACGCGATGGTTGTGAGTGGTGAGAGGTTTCCACTCGGCAAATTAATTGTTCTTATTTCTTAGCTCTGACGTACAAAGCGTGTTGAGTTCCGCTTCTCAACACGCAATTTCTCGAGTTCGAGACATTGCAGGTTAAAGTTTAACGCTCTGAAAGAGTATTATAAAGATGTGTGAATTTAGAACTATCGAATGCAAGTATGTATTCCGTACATCTACAGTTGACATAATTATTATATCAAAGTAACTGCAACGATTCCTTAATTAACTAGGTGCCAGGTGGTCCCAGGTGGTAGAAACTTTCCAACCATCTTCTCTGTTATAACTTAACGATGAAACTATTGAAATATAAAATCATCCGAATTTCCAAAAGGTGTTTTCAAAAAGGAAATAAATTCTTCATAAAATGAAGTGTACTGTGAAACTAAGCTCATAACCAAAATGATCACTGACCACGAGATATATGTGTAGTTTAAAATAAGAAATGCAACTTGCAAAAGTACGATTGTAAATCACGTTCCGAGTAAGGAATGTTCTCTGTACTGTAGCTTCTCAGTGTCCGAGCGGACACTGCGGATATATTGGAATTTTGTTCCAGCTTTTATTAGCCACGAGATAATATTTTGTGGAGTATAAGTTCTGAACTATTTTAAGTTGGTATTTATATTATTTTTTTATAAAAGTCTTGCCTTGAGTGTGTCGTTTTTTTAGATTAGGGCTGTAGGATTGTTTTGTTTTTCAAATTTATTTAATTGGATTGATATTAACTGTTTAATGGTCTTTTCATACGACTGACTCATTTTTTTATTTTTTCAGTCCAAATACGAATTAGTTAGTAACATTTTTTCTATTCAAAAGTTGATCGGTGTCGAGATGATATCCATACTTTTGAGTGCCTATAAAGTAGAGGTCGTCTCATTATAATGACAATCGCTACGGACAGGAAGGAGTTTCGTACATTACAGAAAACAATTCTGTCTAGGTTCAAATCGAATAGATTCGTACAGGTACGATTTCAAAATAGAGGCTAATAAAAGATGGTAAAATGGCTGTGATAAGGGAAAGATTTTTTTACATTAAGTGTATAAATGCTTAAAAATTCCTTTCTACTATCTATCTAATATACTATTAGCCCTTATATATCAAAGATGGGATTCAAATTGATAATTCAGTGATTATTTCTTACATCCCTTTTCCTCAATAGGTTTTAGCAGTTCCCATTACTTTCAGTTCTGGTATACAAATTTAATAATAAATCCAAAAAAAAAAATGTTAAATATTACACTTCCTTAAGCAAATTCTTATTCAGGTACCCATAAAATAGGAAGAAATTTCATCTTGTCTGTACATTGTCCAATGCATTTCCTTGCCAACGTTTATACACCAAGGATATTATCCAGATTAAATACAGTGCAGTGAAAGGGTGATATTATTCACTGTGGTGCAATCACGAATAGCGTTATGCCCGAGGCGGTATTTTCTCTGACGTTGCGGCTGCAATTGTGCATAAGACCGCCCCGCAGTTACGTTCAGCTTAATGTTTGCGATCCCGTCGTGATTAACTACTTCCAGGCTGTTGTAGGGTTTGTGTTTTGATGTTTGATCTACTCTTTTAAATTTTATATTCAATTGTTTGAGATCTATTAATTGAATTGAATTGAATTGTGTCGGTGCCCGTCGTGGTGTGATGGGACAGCGTTTGACTGTAAACTGGTAGGCTTTGGGTTCGATTCCCAATCGGAAGAATGAATGATATTCATTATTTTCATTTTTTTTCGCTCTGGTGACTAAGTAAAATGCGGTTTTGAGGTATGGTTATTCAACACTCAATACTTCCAGAAGTCGGTGGAGAGAGAGAAAGGGAAGTGTCTTAATGGAAAAGGAGTGTCTTAACAGTCAGGATTCCACGTTGCCTTTGCCTAACCTGCTATGTGCGGAAAAGGCGTAAAACTTCAAAATATTAATTTTCCCCCTCTGGTAGACAAAACGTGGCAACCCGCGGCGAGATATTGTGTAGAATTTCTGTATAGCGTTATTATTGGTTTATTACACGCAAAATAAAGTTATATCAAACTGCATTTTATTTGACGATAACATAAAATTAAGATCTTGAAATTTAGAATAACGCAAAAAAATATTTTACCGAAACTATGTGTGTCAATCTCATATCTGTCGTTTTCATGAGAAACACGATACGACTTCTCAATTTGCGTTATTGAAAACAGAAAATAATTACGCATACCAGGAAATGCGTTTCCCGAAAAAAATATTTTTCTTTCGTTAGTAGTAAATGACACTTTACTAATGCTAAAAATACTTTATTTTATATAAAATTCAAGAGATATTTCGAGTTGAATCCAGCGCTATATTTGCGTTAGCGATCGAATTTGGATATTTTTAAAGGAGCTCCAAAAATATATGTCACTCAGGATATTAATATTAAATAATGTGCAGACTACTACAGGAAAAAAATTCGAGTGATTTTTTGTAGTTTTAAAAGGTATGTGAGTATAGCGAGGTAGGCATAGAGTAAATTCAGCACACTTCGTTCCTTATTTTCCGCCTAATTTTCGAGACATCGGTTGTTGAGTGACGTTTGTCTTGTCACTAGAAGGGAGAAATGAAAATAGGTATTTCCACCGAGTGAGAATCGAACCCACAACCGTCACGTTTACAGACTCCCGTTGAGCCACGACAGTCTTTCCTTAACCAGGAAACAACTCTGTAAAAAGCATAATAATATAATAAAAGATACTGTAAGACAGCAATCATTCAATTCATCGAATTAATTAAAAATTTGGCATAATATATAGAAAATTTTTAAAAAATAGACGCCGATTACAAATTTATCAGAGACGACGTGGTGGAATAGATATGAATAATTCACGGGAATACAATCAGAACGGGCATTCCTCTCGAGGGTCGGATACTGTTATTGTTTCAGTCGCAATGTCCATAGATCGACTGTGGAGTGTCGACAATGTGGTAGAAATATATCAGTTTCTAGGTCAGATCGTGATGGAATCCGTTGGAGCTTAGGAGTTGAAAATTTTTCGGATTTATAAAGAGTTTTTTTTTGTTTAATCTGGTCTAGCTATCAAATTAAATTAAAAGTCAGGTTCATTGTGTATCCTGCATACAAAAAAGTAGGCAGAGGGAGCCTAGTGTTTAGAAATTCCGTTCTCAACTTTCTGCCGAATTCTGGAGGCATTGCGTGTTGATTGGTGGAACTCAACGCCGATACTAGAGCGAAGAAATGGAAATATATAGTGAGAATCGAACCCACCATCGTCGCGTTTACAGTCACACGCTATTGCCCCTGTGCCACGACAGTCTCTTAAATTGATATCAGTAAAAATATGAATACTCCAAAATGATACTTGAACTTTAAACTTTAATAAAAAAAACAACTTAAACTTTAAAGAATAGAATATCCAAAAATTTCCATATAAAAAGATAAGACAGTGCTTGATATATAATTTATTCTGAAACGTGTGGTCACGAAATGTTGGTATTTTTTATACCGTGTAATTAAAATATCAATGGTCGAAAAATATTAGCATCTTAATTTTTTATTTTCTCTTTCGTTTTAGCTGTTCAGTTTCTGCCGTATATAGCAGGGCAGGCAGGGGGAACCTAGCTTTAGTTCACACTGTTCCCCGTTTTCTGCCCAATTTTCGAGACAGTGCTCGTTGATTGGCGGAACTCAACGCCGCTCTCTGGTAAAACCAAAGCGTTGATGTGAAATTAACTCCCCAAAATGAGATTTGAATTCGTTTTGCGGCTTTAATAGAATTAGGATAAGCCAATTTAAATCTTTATATTATAATGCATTTTTTTCACTCTCCCTATTTAATATACAGTCCGAAATAACAAAAGGTTTGTTTTATACCAGATTCCATTGACACGCTTGCTTCATTAATTACGACGGATTAGACGCTTTGTTCGTAAATTGTTGCGTTCATCTCAAAGAGGAATGTAATGGTACGGAACGTGTACCTTTTATTTTGCCTGCTTTTCAAATATATATTTATTTAAATTAAATTTAAATGAAAAGAGGGTAGTGGCGCAAGGGCACTAGCGACTGTAAATATCACAGGTTGTGGGTTCGACTACGATCTCCGCTCTAGTGTCAAAACACAGCGTTGAGTTCCACTGTTCAGCTCGTATCACCTATAGGATTTGACGGAAAGTGGGGGGTAGTGTCTTAATGGAACGGAGTGTCTTAACATTAAGATCCATCTGCTTACCCTACTATGTGCGGAACACAGCGTGAAGCTAAAAAATAAAAATAATTTAATGAGAAAATATATTTACTTATTTAAAAATTTAAAATTTTGCTTAGTGTTTGAGTTCTCGTTGTATTATTTATTTTACTATAACGAGTTGCGATTCTGTTTAACTTAATTAAGTTTTTATTTTTCGAAAACTTATGATATTAAATTATGGCCGCAGTGGTACAGCATATGATTGTAAACGCCACGGATGTTGATTCTATTCCCACTCGGGGGAAATGATTATTTTTATTTCTTCGTTGTACTAACTAGGCTAAGCGCGGTGTCAAGTTACCCCACTTAGCACACAATGTGCCAAAAATTACTAAACTAGCGGAACCCAACGCCGCAATTATTCTTACCGTTATTTATAGTTTCAACGTTACGTATAAGGACAGTCGTGGCGCAGCGGCACGAACGGTGACTGTAAAATCGACTGGTTGTGAGTTCGATCCCCACTCGAGGAGATGAAATATTTACTTAAATTTATATTTTCATTTCTTCGCTCTGATGTCGAGGCTAAGCGCGGCGTTGAGTTCTGCCACTCAACAGGCAATGCCTCCAGAATTCGGCAGAAAGTGGGGAGTGTCTTGATACTAGGTTCCCTCTGTCTACCCTGCTGTGTGCGGGATACAGCGTGAAGGTGATTTAACTTTTTTTACCTTACGTATCTAATTTCAGCTAATGTACATTTGTAGATAGGTATATAGTGCAATACAAACAGATCAGTATCTGCGTGACCTCCGCCATTAACGAAATGCAACTCGCCACGAGCTCTCTCCGTTGGCTTTATTTATGTATGTGGCTTTGTTTCTCAGTAGTACGCAAATGTTATTTATTTAAAGAACTAAAATTAATATATATTTTTTGGCTTTATTCTGTAATTTGTATATGTTAGGGTTGGCAGAGGGAATTTGAGAAAGAATAGTGTTAAAATATTCCTTTCTCCTTATTACACTTTCGTTCCCTATTTTGTGTCAGGGCGAGGAAATGAAATTGTTAAATATTTTATTTCCTCGAGTGGGGATCGAACCCAGTACCTAATACAAACAGATCGGTATCTGCGTGACCTCAGTCATTAACGAAATGCCACGAGATCTCTCCGTTGGCTTTATTTATGTATGTTGTTTCTTAGTAGTACGCAAATGCTATATATTTTATGTAAAAAACTAAAATTAATAATATATTTTTTTGCTTTACTCTGTAACTTGTATATGTTAGGGTTGGCAGAGGGAATTTGGACAAGAATAGTGTTAAAATATTCCTTTAAGACACTTTCGTTCCCCGCTTTGTGTCAGAGCGAGGAAATGAAAATGTAAAATATTTTATTTCCTCGAGTGGGGGTCGAACCCAGTACCTAATACAAACAGATCGGTATCCGCGTGACCTCAGCCATTAACGAAATGCAACTCGCCACGAGATCTCTCCGTCGGCTTTATTTATGTATGTTGTTTCTTAATAGTGCGCAAATGCTGTATATTTTATGTAAACGAGACATGATTATTAGCTAGCTAGCTAGCTGTTTCTTGTGAAGACTTCTTGGATAAGAGAACAGTAGGTACTATTAAAATTAATTAATATTTTTGTTATATCTTCACATACTATCATGCATATATTAGATTAGGCTCCTGGGAACCTAGTGTTAAGTTACTCCGCACTAGTTCTCCATTTTTTGTCAAATTCTGCAGGCTCTCTTCTCTAAGTGGAATTCGAACCCAAAACCTGTCGCGTTTACATTCGCCCTGCGCCACGACGGCCTTTTTAATATACGAGTATATTATCTATATAGGAACGGAGTATCTTAACACTAGGTTCCCAGGTTCCCTCTACACTGCTTTGTGCCGGGATATGGCGTGACGTTAAAAATAGATATTAACATTTAAAATTAACAAATACAGTGATATATTGTAAATATTCAAACCTTGTTAGTAAATGAAACAAAAGAACAGTATTTTCTTGTACATTAAATAGTAGAGACCGTTCACCCCAAATAACGAAGCCATGCGTGTTGATGTGTGGTTGATGTAAATAATTAATACTGTGCTATAGCCGAAGTTAAAAACGGTTCAATCTGACCATGTGCCACTGTTGTGACAGTGTAAACGCGCCAGCTTTAGGTTCGATTCCCAAACGGGGTAATGCAATATTTCATATTTTCATTTCCTCGCCCTGGTAACTGGAGGTTACGCGACGTTGAGCTGCGCAATTCAAAATGCAATGCCTCGGAAAATTCGATGTCTTAATGGAATCGGAGTGCTTTGACATTAAGTGCCTAGGATTCCTCTACCTACGCCGCTACGTGTGAGAAACAGCTATATACTTGCTTTTATGCTTTGTTCAGCATAGCGGTAAAGACAGGACCGGGTTCTTCACGACTATTCTATCACGACATTTTATTCTCCACATAAAAGTGGCCCAAATTTAAGGCGGAACTTCAGGCCCCGTCTTACCAGAGCGGAGAAAGTATACAGATCACTGCCCAGGAGGAAATCGAACCCACAATCATCGCTCTTACAGTCAGATAGTGTCCAATTGCACAATGTCACTTGTTTCTAGTGATTAGGAAAAGAGAAGTATAAAAATAAAAAAAATAACACAAGAGTTATCTCTTTTTAATTCGCAGTATATACAAGATACGTATCTATGACTAATAATATCCTATCTTCTTATTCATCTGAATAAATATATATATATATTTTACACTTTAAGCATTAAGTATTCAGTTTTTTTATTCTATAAATAACATTGTCATTAGCCCAAGGGCACCAAGATCTAAACGCCTCTTAACAATTTAGGCAAATTGACATTGACAGGTGACATGATGACGTTAAGTGACGTTTATTAACTTTTTAATTCTTATTAGCAAAGGATTTTTTATTATGAGCCTAAGAAGCGAAAATGTGTTCAATTGATAATACTAGTATTCCGTATGTTGCAGTGTATAAAGACCTCCCTCTTTTTAGTGTCTTTTCCGCCGATTCTCGAGGTATTGCGTGGCACAACGCCGCATATTGCCTTGTCAGAGCGAGGAAACTAAAACAATAAATAATTAATTCCCTTCGCTCGAGTGGGAATGGAATCAAATACCGTCGGGTTTACAGGAACATGCTGTGCCACTGTGTCACCTTATATTATGCCCTAAATATTACACGCTTTAGGCTTCAAGCTGAGCTAACAAAGGTAGGCTAAAAGTTAAACATGAATTTGAAAACATGGAATCAAGATTGTAGAGGTTTTGTTCAGAACTTTAGATTTGTTTGGTTTAATTATAATTTGGATAATTATGTTACTTATTTACATTGTGGCTAATTTAATACAATAAAGATCTGATCTAATTTAGGATCACGCTGTATCCCTAACAGTAGGAGAGAATTGAACGCCAAACGCTACCGCTGTCTTTGTGACCTTCCTCCCGTAGCTTTGATTCTGTGTTTTCGAAGGTCAGCCGAAGTCTCCCTCAATCTCTCCTACCACTCACTTTTCCATCATAAATCTTTTTTGCCATTCTTTCATCACTCATTCGTTCAACGTGGCCAAACCAGCTGAGTACGTTCTTCTTCATTCTCACCGTGACAACAGAATTGCACTAGCGAGGACGCTAGTGCAATTCTGTGTATCTCTTTATTGTGGATTTGATAAGCTAAACTGACTCTGCATATCTTACGAAGAGATCGCATCTCCACAGAATTCATCTTTCTTTCATTCTTCTTCTGTAATATCCACGTTTCGCTGCCGTATAACAGCGTCGCTACCAACACTGCATTGTGTGCGGCCAAACGCGCAGCTGTGCTGAATGCCAAACCAAGGCGTTCCCGATTGAATGTCAAACCAAGGCGACATGCCACGTCATACTCTCACGCAGGCTGAGTGATCTCTTTAAATAGACTTTACAGCCTGCAGCAAAGGTCACATAGTATCGGAGTAGTATCTCCCATAATTTCGTCACATTTGTGTCAAGCACATTTTCAAGTCAGAAGCACAGGAAACTTTTTGGTTAACGGTTAAGAACCGAGCAACCTCGAAAAACACTAACTTCTTGCCAGAAAAGCTTCGTGTTTTCCCTGAACTTGTTCGTTAACCTTTCATCTCTTTTATTCTCTGACTTCAACTCTAGCAGTCCTTTCGTTTGGGGCTTATGCAGCTTATACTCCTTCATTTTACCACTCTCAAAATTTTATCCTTACCTGAGGCTTTATAATCCTGCCATGCTTTCTTCTTTCTTTCAGCATCTTGCGCTTCATCATCCCACCATTCGTCGCGCTTTTTGTTAAGCCATCTATTTCCTTTACCACTTACCCCTGTCGTTGCTTCCTTCAGACAATCCCTAAAGTTCTGTCAGAATACTTCAATATTACGAATTCAATATTTCCATTTCCAGATTCAGTAGAAGTAGTCATGCAATAAAGATGACAAAAAAATGCTTACCATTTTTTGTTATTAGCTATTTGTGTTGAATAATTATAATTAGGTTTTTTACTACGAACATTTGTTAATATTCCTAAAAAAAATGGGTGTAAACAGTTATCAACAATTGATGTTCTATGTTATAAAGAAATCAGTATATTACTGTATATAGCCTGTCACATAGACATTTTATATAAAAAAAAATAAAGAAATAACATAATATGACAAATATTTCACATTTAAAGATATTAGAGGTGTTAGAACTTGAAGCAACATGCTTCTGAAATGCTACGACAACGCTTTTTTTTACTAAGCTTTTACATCTCACTATAGTGGAGAATAAAAAAAAAGAATGAAGGAATATGTGAATGATACTACAGTATGAGAATGTAGTGTTGCCCAAGAGTTTTGAAATCCTTATAATTTAATAAAATTGAAAGCCGTCGTGGTGCAGTGGGACACCGTCTGATTTTAAGCAGTCACTTTGGTTGTGGGTTCGATCCGGACTCAAAAGAATTCATTATTTTTACTTGCGCCGTTTGCAATTTTCAGTGCGGGAATGGATTTCAAGTATTTAATACGTAGTGTCTCAAATTTGGGTAGAAAATGGAGAACGTAGTGTCTTAACAATGAGCTATTATGAAGACTCCGCTGTCCACCCGTCTGTCTATCTGTCACCAGGCTGTATCTCATGAACCGTATTAGGTAGACAGTTGATATTTTACCCTTTGCGTACGGAACCGTAAAAATGATATAGCATTTTGTATATTCCTATATACGTACATTATAGCAAACAGTCTAAAAATAAAAGGATTTCTCTGTCTACAAAGAAATATAATATTGATATATTAACAACAGAATATTCGCATCGGGTGGTTCATTACTTTCGAGCCATTGGTTTTAGTTTATTCACAACTACTCGCTTTATAGCGATCGTGAGAAACGAACACGTTTCGATAAACTATAGGTGGAATATTTTTTCCATATCGGCCTTCGCTTTTATATTATGTTATATTATGCTTTTTATATTAGGGTTTGAGGCCAGTCAAGGTGCAGGGGCGCAAAGTGTAACTATAAACGTGACAGATTGTGGGCTCGATTCTTATACGAGGAAATAAAATATTAAATATTTCTATTTTTTGAGGCCGGTCGTGGCGCAGCGGCACGAGGTGTGACTGCAAAACCGACTGGATGTGGGTTCGATCCCCACTCGAGGAGATAAAATATTTACTTAAATTTATATTTGCATTTCTTCGCTCTGGTGTCGAGGTTAAGCGCGGCGTTGAGTTCTGCCACTCAACACGCAATGCCTCCAGAATTAGAATATTTTTTATCGGTCTGCCACTTAACGGAATGTGTGTTAGTGTGTTAGTAGGAACAAAGTGTCTTAACTCTAGGTTCAAGGGTGCACAGCGTGATGTTCACTTTGTCTACCTAAGAATATTTGGGAATTGCTTGAAATTATTATACCTATTATATTATATAGGTGTTGTTTGATCTACATACTAAAATAAATTATGTTATTATATTGGACATTATTAGAGGGGAGAGAGATTTTTTCAGAGAGAACCTAGTGTTAAGACACTTAATTCCCCGTTCTCTGTTCAATTTTCGAGAAATTGCGTGTTGAGTGGAGAGAAATTTAATGCCGCGTTTTTTCTTGTTACCGGAGCGACGACAAAATAGAAAAAAAAATCACTCGGAATCAAAACTGTCGCATTTACAGATTTTGCGTAACCGCGCCACGACACTTAAGAATTACTTATTTTTTATTGTCTATTTACCTACGAGACAAAAAAGGGAAAATTTCATCATGTGCTTTTAATACCTTTAAATACCGTAAAATCTAGAACTAGTTTTACATTTATATCGAAACTACACAATAAACTCTTTAGCGCTTAAGACATTAAAAACTAAAGTTTCCACGAGAGACGAAGTTCCGTCGATGAATTGAGTAAAACAGTTCGTGAAATCGAAGAGCGATTGCAAGAAGCAAGTAGAACGGTGGACGGTGCCAACTTCGTGCACTTGAATCGGTAATAAGGAGATGTTTCAGATGGATTTATAATGGAGTAAGCGATTTCTTAATGGATGATTCTGGTTAAATTTTGTGTTGGTTATGTTAATTGGTTGAGGGTACTGTGTTATTTTTATAATTTTTTGGAAAAATAGCTTATTTGTAGATTATTTTGTTCTAATGTTTCTGTTTTTTTTCATAGACATTGTGATTTTGCGGAATTTAACGCCACACTATGTGTAAAACAACGACCATGTACTGGTTGTCAGACTTCTTTCTCCCAAATCAAATTTTAAATGTCGTATTATAAAACATTTCAGCTTCACTCTTTTCCCTTATAGCATAAGCAGGTAAGCAGGGAAACATTAGTGTGAAGACTCTTTGTATCTATCTCACTTTTAAATATAATAATTCTGCTCCAGTTATCGAACCTACAACTTTCGCGACTACCACCATTTTCACTGACAACACAACAGTCCCACTCAATATATATTTTTATATTACTTAATATATATTATAAAATAACATCAAAGAAGCATCCGTCTTAACAGAAATACGAGTACAAACGTAAAAGATTTTTATATTTCCAAAGATTTTTTCAAAACTTAAAATGGTTGAGAATTTAATAAAATTCACTGTTTTATTTATTTTTTTCCTTTTTTTATTTGCATTTTACGTCTTCCGGTGTACAGCCTTTGTTCTTTCATCTGTAGCTTTGTTTATTAAAGCGTCTTTAAAATATAAGAAAGATTTTTAAAAATTCCTTATCATTTGAAATGTTTATACAAAAATTTATACATTTTTTTATATTTTCGAGATATATTTTGTAAAATATATGGTAGATTGTTAATATTATTAGTTAAGGTCTTTCTTTCACCTTCACGCTGCACATAACAGGGTAGGCAGAGGGAACCTTGAAACCTAGTGATAAGACACTCCGTTTATAAGATTGTAGTCTTTAGGGGAAATATATTTTAAATATTAATTTAACTATAAAACGAGAACCTATAACCATGGAATAGCAATCTGATGGTATCTATTCGTGCCACGACGGCGTTTAACTCCGTTAGATGTACTTTTGCGTTACACTCCCATCACATTTCCAACGATCTTAACAAGATGCTGGCTCCAGCTAAATAAAGCTATATTTTCCAACCGCGAATATTCTACGAGCATTCACAAAACTTGCATTTTAGAAATCCTTTTGTTTTCTCTACTGATTAGTCTTCCCACAGACGGCCTAGTTTCCCCCACATCGGCCGCTTTGTTCTTTTAAGCACCTTTTACCTGCAATATAGTTCTGGCAAGAAACATTGCTTGCATACTTACAGTCGGTATTTAGTGTTTGAGTCGAGTGTTTTTATTCCTTAATTGGTAAAAAGTTTTTTTTTTTAAAGTTTCATAGATTTGGCAGGTGCTTTGGAGTTTTTTAATTGAGAGTTGGAAGTTGAGTTGAGTGAGACTCATTAGACAATTTTATAGAGACTGTTTATTTAATTCTTGTTAATTAACATTTTTTTTGTGTATTTATGTAGGTATCTTTACGTTTCGTGCGCTAAATAAAATCAGCTTCAGGCCGTATCCTGCACACAGTAGAGTGGGCAAAGAGAACCTAGTGTTAATACACTCTGTTCTTCACTTTCCACTAAATTCTAGAGGCATTGTGTGTTGAGTGTCGCCCTTTGCCTCGACACCAGAGCGAAGAAACAAAAATATAAATTCAAATAAATATTTCATTTCCCCGAGTGGGGATCGAATTCACAACCAGTCGCATTCACGGTCACACATTTTGCCCCTGCGCCACGACTGGCCTCAAAATCAAAAAATATATATGCTGAAAGTCCGACCATGATACAGGCCAAGTTTCAATAATATTATTCTATAACGCAGTGAAAAATGTTATACAGCACATTCAAATACCTACTGCGCTCGTCACCTTGAAATATAAACTATTGACTATTTCATTATAATGTTATCACGCAAATGCTTAATAGCTTATACCTATCAACATGGTCATACTGAATGCAATGGTTTTTTGTTCAGTGACTAGTGTTTAAAAATATGGAGATAATGAGAGATGATATGAGGATCGTGAAGGATTTTTTTCTTCGCTTCTTGTTGTTTTTCGTACTTGGTGGGTTAAGTCAGAGAGAGGGGAGGGAATCTGGGAACCTAGTGTTAGGACACTTCCATTCCGCACTTTTCGTCAATTTCAATAAAATACCTTCAGGTATTGCGTGTCGAATGGCGGAAGTCGACGCCGCGAAAGTGAAGCGAAGAAAGCGAAGTGAGGAAATGAAAATATAAAAGCATTTGTGCGTGTTGCAATAAAAACATATAAATAAAAGTTATATTTTTTTAATTATATGATTGACTTTATATTTTGTTTCAGGGCCGCAAGAAATGAAACGTAAAAGGACATCAGTCGGTTGATGACGTGCTCGCCATGTCGGTTCACGTCAGAACGATGCGCTACATCCTCTTCTGCCTTCTCTCTCTAACCCTCAACCGGAACCTGGCCTTCGTTCTGGACAAGCAAAACCCATACTCCCAGTTCAAAAAGTGGAACGCCGGATTGAACGGCACTTTAGAACTTGAATTTAAAACTGATCAGCCAAATGGTCTTCTCTTGTATACTGATGATGGTGGGACTTACGACTTTTTTGAGTTGAAACTAGTGAACGGTGCGTTGAGGCTGCGATACAATTTGGGTGGAGGTGCCCAAATTATAACAGTTGGCAGTAATTTGAATGATGGCCACTGGCATAAAGTGCAGGTGAGTCGAGCGATACGTGTTGATTTTTTTTTATCAGCTTCACGCTGTATCCCGCACACAGCAGGGTAGGCAGAGGGAACCTCGTGTTAAAACACTCTGTTCCTCACTTCCCGTCGAATTCTAGAGGCATTGCGTGCTGAGTGGCGTAACTCAACGCCGCGCTTTACCTCGACACCAGAGCGTAGAAATGAAAATATAAATGTAAATAAATATTTCACTTCCTCGAGTGGGGATCGAACCCACAACCAGTCGATTTTACAGTCACACTTTGTGCCTCTGCGCCACGATCGGCCTCAAATTTTGTTGATTTTTTTTAGATAAATATCTTTGCATAACAGTTTTGCAGGAAACGTGCAAAAATTTAAACATAGCGGAATTTGAATCCGCGCCTCTTAGAAACCATGTTAGGTTTTTCTATTTTATTTGTGGATTCCACACTGTTGAATAGCATTTTAAAAATGTTAAAAATATTAAAAATATGTTCGTGTAGCTTCGTATTAGGTAGACGGAGAAACTTGTGTTACGTCACTACGTTCCTCAATTCTCTGAAATGATAGAGACGTTATGTAAATTCAATTTATACATAAATCAATTTAACTCTATCTAATAATTATTTTAATATGGATATGTGGTTTCCGAAATAATAAGGTAGAAATAACATAAAATATCAAATTTGTCCGACTAATGGACGTATAGTGTTACATTTACTTAATAAACACTCGAATATCCATTAATAGAGCCATAATAAGGTTTATTTTTAAAATGTATTTATTGTATAGGCTAGGATATACCATCTTTAATCAAATACGAATATTGGTCCCGTCGAGAATAGAACCCATTACTATCGCTTACTCATTCTCAAATACGCCACTATGGTAATAATAGGAAAACAAATAAAGAAGTAGCCACAGCGGTTTTTATTTCTGTGGGATAATAGCTTCTTATTTATTCAGTTTAGAAGTAGATAGGGATCGTCCATCCGCTTCTATATGGTGTACTATCTTATAATCATGATAAGATTATGATTATGAGATAGGTGTTGAAATATACGCAACATATGTTTTGCATAAATTTAATAAAATGTTGAAGTCGTCGTAGCAAGGTATAGCGTTTGACTGTAAAGACGTTAGTTGTGGGTTCGATTCCCGCTCGGGGAATGGATTATTTTCATTCCGGTAAATAGACAAATTGAAGCGTTAAGTTCTGCTGAACATGATGTGTCTTCAGTGGAAGGTATGGAACGGGGTGTCCTAAATCTAGGTTTACTTTGACTATTACCGTAGTGTTTGGTGCTTCGTTCTCTCTGACTATCCCGCTAGGGTTAAAGCGTGAAGCTAGTTTAGTTTAGTTTTATCTTGTCATATGCAGGATACAGCGTGATGAAAACACAATATTGAATATGATAAAGTGATACTGTCGTAAAACTAAGCATCTTTTTTTACTTTACAAGATAGTTGTAGGTTTGATTCTACGCTACTTCCACAACTTTACTCTTGTCCAGTCGTGATCGTCTCGTCCACTAGTGAGATTTATGACAAGAATATTTCTTGTACTCCGGTTTAGTCAAAGTGCTATAATAAGTATTTTTATGCTAGTTTTTAACTTGAACGAGAAGGAAATGAGTTAAAGAATGTTTTAATATTAGATTTACTTTTCCCATTTCACCTTACCTCCAAGTGATGACAAGTGATGATATTTCGTAATAAATAATCTTTATTAAGGAAACTTTGTAAAAAATACACTAACTTCAGAACGTGTTAACAACGAAAAGTTATAACAACGTTACAGATGGTTGGTCGTGGACATGTGTGTATGAATGACGTATAATTGGGTTGAGTGGTTAGACAGTGTTCATTAGGTGTGGTTTCAAATCCTGCTACGAAATTTTAAATTGAATTATAATATATGACACTTTTCATGTTTTTATCTTAACATGAAGATACGAGGCCGGTTGTGGTGCAAGTGCACAAGCGTTCGACCGGTTGTGGGTTTGATTGACTGCCCTGCTTTGTACGGGATATAGAGTAAAATCGTGCAAAGTATTTGAATAGCCATATACAAAATTTAAAATATTTAATGTTATTTATCTTCACAAGGTGGCCCGTCGCGATGAGCACACCACGCTCGCAGTCGACGGCATCACGCAGAGCAAGACCTCGAGGGGCAAGGAGTTTGCGTTCGGCAAGTTCAATACAAACTCCGATGTTTTCGTCGGGGGTATACCGCCTTCGTGAGTACATTTACTTTAAATTAAATATGTAATTAAATCTTAATTGATTTAACTAAGTCTATATGTATTCAGTTGAAGTAGTGGCAACCGAGGATGGAAGAAATTTGGTGGAGATGGTCTGATTTTTTAACAATATTTACCAAAATATAGTGATACTGGTCACCAATTAGATATTTCCGTTAACAAAAAATATTTTAAAAAGATATGGTACAGTAAGATAAAAAATAAAATAAAGAAATAGATTAAAAAACAGGTTAGAGTGTAGACCTCAGATTCCTTAGTTCAAAACACGTTAAGCGTTAAAGTTATAGTTGAGATTGCCGTGGAACGTACGGCTCGTTTGGTTTGTCCATAACGCGGTACTGTACCCTCCCTAGACCGACTTAGGAAGGGGTTCTCCACGCCTGAGTTCTGATTCTCCCTTGGAGTAGTGTCTCTCTCAGTGCTGCTATCATATTCCAGTAAGAAGGTTGGGCGTCGGAGCCCGGAATTACCTGTAGCAAAAAGCTACTACTTTACCCCGGTTTTAAATGGCAAGTGTTGTAATAATCCGGTCGAGTCTGCCCATGCATGTTGCTATTACTGGCGATGTGACTCCTCCAAACGTACTTTAATCTCCTCTTACGACACCATCAGAACCAGGGTGATCCTATTCTGAGTCGGGATTACCTGTATAGTGACCTTTAGACTGACATTTGACTATAAGAGCGAGTCACGGATAAAAGTCACGGGGAACTAAAATACAGGCGGTTTCATTGACTCCATAAATTCATTATCGATAGTAGTCTTGAAGTTGAATTGAGATCTGCTGATGAAAGGAATAGACGAGAAAAGTATAAAAGGAAAAATTCCTAGATTATATCTGACATTAACTATCACTGGTATTTATTTTTATTTATGTCTACGTCTAGATCTGGATAAAAATACTAAATTACTTGAATCTAAGTCTCAAAATAGTTTCAGACAAAAGCTTTCCAACTTCGCCTTCAGTTTGCAAGTCTAAATGTCACGCTATTTTCGGTATTATATTATGATGTGATTGATGCATTTAAATCTGATTTTCACATATGAAATAGGAATGGGAATTATGGTTTATACAATTTTTCTTTGTTCTGTAAATAGGGATAGATAAACGAATTTACATGAAAATATGACCAATATTATAAAAGAGACGTCTGAATAAATGTACAGTACAGTATTTATATTAAATTATTTAAGGATTTCTGGTCTGGTTGAATTAAAAGAAACTTGATAATATTGGGAGAAGAGTTGTGTACCATGTTCATAATATGCGATTCGAGTATAGCCACTAAAAAAATGTTTGTATCTCGTATATATACTCCGTTTCCAACTTCCCGCTGAATCTTCGAGAAATTACATGTTGACAGAACGCAAATCTGTGCTTTGTTTGATATCAGAGCGAGGAATTGAAAATAATTCAATCCCCTGAGTGGGAATCGAACACACAATCGTCACAATAACAGTCAATCGTTATGTTGCTGTACCAAGGCAGCCTCTACACTAGATAGAGTATATTAAAAGATATAAATATTTTAAATTTACATGACCTTTCTCATTCATCATTCATGACTTTTCTTAAAAAGTTATTAAATTAGCTCTACGCTGTATCCCGCACACAGCATGATAGGCAGAGAGAACCCAGTGGTAAGACACTCCGTTCCCCACTTTCCGCTGAATTCCGAAGGCATTGCGTATTGAGTGGCGGAACTCAACGCCGCGCTTTGACTCGACACCAGAGCGAAGAAATGATAAATATAAATTTAAATAAATATTTTGATTTTATCGAGTAGCGATCGAACCCACAATCAGTCTTGTTTACAGTAACACACACGTGCCCCTGCGCCACGACTGGCCTCAAAAACTTATTTTAATAGAATAAAACAATAAAATACATGTGGTGGGATAAGAATGTTTATTATGCCCGGAACGCCTCTGCGGTATGTCGACATGTCTTCTCGTTGCATTTTTGTAAAGGATTTTGCTGAATTCGTGCGAATGCTTGAACGTTGCCACAGACGCTCGAGCAATTTCCACCGTTCAGTTCACGGTTAGAATAATGTTGGATATTATGTTCGAGTCCCTATGGCTCATTGGTGATTTTACTGCAAGTGGTAGTTGTGGATTCAATGTTTTCAGTTTCATTTTCATTATTTTTTTTAACATAACGCTCTATCTCGTATGAAGAAGAGAAAAGAAGGGTTAGTGTTAAAGAGACTCTGTTCCCCAAAATATTTTCCAGGTTTCGAGATATTGCGTGTTGAGTAATGTTTTTTAATATTTTAAAGATATATTTTTTCCCTTTTTTACAAGAAATACATAATGTCTTAAGAGCAAAAATAATGCGACTTGTTCGATGGTTACCGACTTAATAATACTTTGGTTGTGAAATTCTATTTAAGCATAAACGCTGATTTGAGGCCAGTCACGGCGCATGGGCAAGCGTGCAACTGTAAACGCGACAGGTTGCGGGTTCGGTACCCACTCGAGAAAATGAAATAATTTATATTTTTAGTTCTTCAATCTGATAACCAGGCAAAATTGAGTTCGGGCCCTCTTAAAGCAATGCCTCTAGTTAGAGTTCGACGGAAAAATTGGAATGGAAGTGTCTAAATGAGAACAGAGTGCCCAAAAAAAAAATCTTTATACTTTATCCAATCCAGTACAATTATCATCAAGAAAATTTAATTTGATCTCAACAAAAATAGAAAAAAAAAGAAATCGCATTTAAAAATATTTCATTCATTTCAAAGGTCAAAGATATTTCAAAGCGTATTAAAACCGTGCATTAATTATGCACGGGTACGAGGCGGCGTGGACCATTGAGTCCGCAGTGGGCGGTAGTAGTGAATGAACGACTTGGCGCTGGTTCGCTGGTGTAGTGTGTTTCCTTTCTAGCTGAAGGCTGGGAAATGTGTAAGTAGGGGTAGTAGTAGCAGGTAGGGGTAGTAGTAGCTTGTGTGTGAATTGGCGGGTTGTGTCGTTGTGAATTGATTTGATGTCGCGTTGCAGTGGTATGGCGTTTGATTGTTAACGTGAGGGTTGTGGGTTCGATTTCAATTTCACATACGAGGAAATAGTAGGGGTAATTTTTGAGGCGAATTCTAGAGGCATTGAGTGTTGAGTGGTGGAACTCAACTCCGCGCTTTGTTTCGATACCAGAGGTCAAAGACATTTCAAAGCGTATTAAAACCGTGCATTAATTATGCACGGGTACGAGGCGGCGTGGACCATTGCGTCCGCAGTGGGCGGTAGTAGTGAATGAACGACTTGGCGCTGGTTCGCTGGTGTAGTGTGTTTCCGTTCTAACTGAAGGCTGGGAAATGTGTAGGTAGGGGTAGTAGTAGCTTGTGTGTGAAATGACGGGTTGTGCCGTTGTGAATTGATTTGATGTCGTGGTGCAGTGGTATGGCGTTTGATTGTTAACGTGACGGTTGTGGGTTCGATTTCAGTTTCACATACAATTTAATTGTAGGGGTAATTTTTGTGAACAATATAAATCGCTAGGATTGAAGTTGTGCAATCGTTTTAGTTATTGTTTTGTGGAGTACATGTATATAAAAAAAAAATGTTTTATTTTCCAAATTATATAAATATTTACTTATTTAGAAAACGTATAAAAATTTGAACGTAGCGGGACTCGAACCCGCGCCTCCTGGAAACCGACCAGGACCTGGTCGGTTTTCAGGTTTTAAATAAGTATTTTTCTTTCCTAAGTGTGGAATAACACTTTAAAAATGTTTAAAAAAAAAAAATTATATAAATATTTGTTTGGTGAGATGACCCCAGAAAATAATTATTATTCTTGTGTTGGGTCTATTTACTATGTGTGTGTGAACAGAGGGTCTTAACACTAAGGCCCCCTATCTACAATGGTGTTGCTTGATACAGCGTTAATCTAAAAAATAACACACTAGTTCCTAACCAGTGGTCCGCGGATCCCCAGTGGTTCGCAGAAGCCTAAATATGGTCCGCGAACGAGATGGTGAGGCGAAATTTCTGTTTGATTATCACAGTTAATTTTAATTATACCTCATGTAGGTGTCGGTCATAGTGGTCCCTGCTACCAAGAATGATATAAAAGTGGTCCTTGATCAAGAAAAGATAATATTTAAACATAAATTGTATGAAAAAAAACTCCACAATGTCACAAGTATGCATGCATATAAATTTGTATTTTACAACAGAGGTCTTGTAAAAATTTAAAGCATCCATAAAACCTATATATAGTATAAATATGATAAAAGTTCTTCAGCGACGTCACAGCCCATGATTCCGAATTTCCGGTAATGAGTCTTCCGGGGACCAGTGTAGACGTGACATGGTTCAAAAAGGCCCCATAGTGGCGCCGTGGGACTGTGTGTGGATTCTATACTCGTTTGTTTTCTTTATTAACCAACCTCAAAAAGGAGGTTATTAAAGACTAAATACTTTTTTACCCCACTGCAGCGAATCCTGAATGATATAAGGACACTCCGCTCACTACTTTCTGCCGATTCTTGAATGTTGATTCATATCATAAATTTTCCCTTAAAAATCAAACGTGATCTAAGAAAAACATAATAACGAAAGTAGGAAAAAAAGCAAAAAAATAAAAATAAATAAATAAAAGAAGCAGAAACAAACATTAAACCTAATTCAGTTGACGCTTGTATTAATTAAGGTGAGGAACACCGACGAATATAACAATTTATTTTTCTTTGTAGTTACTTTGAGATGATAGCTCTTGATGCTACTCGGCGATTTCTTTCAACTTTTAAATACAAGGACGGACGGACGGACGGTTGTATGTTAGAAGGCATGTGTAGTATATATATGGTTATGTATCTTCTTCTATATGAGACTAGTCCCGGATTTTATTGCCAGGGTATGCCTTCTGACTCATTCTATTCCATTTTGTACGGTCTCCAGTATCTCTCTCTTTTTCTCGGCTGTCATATCCTGCATCACCACATCCAGCATCCAGCCTGGCTGGCTTCTTGGGCGTATAGGGAGTCTAAATCTAGGTACATATATAGCTAGGTAGCTTATACTGTTATGTATGTAATTTGATAACTAGGCGAAGCCGTTGTGGCGCAGCGTTCAACTGTTATCTCGACCATTGTTGGTTCGAATCCCACACGGGGAATAAATTGGTTGGCATTTGTTCGCCCTGGTAACCAAGACAAACCGCAGAAAATACTCTAAACACACAACCATTCCGCGAAAAAAAGCGCAAAGAGAGAAATATGAGCTCGCTCAGTTGTACTAAACAAAATAACTATTATATATATTTATTTTTTATCTCCAGTAGGATTTACTACATTTCGAGTTTCAGTAGTAGGACTTACTGGTAATCCCTTACATGCTGGCAGAGAGTCGCGTCGTTCAAAATAAATCACGTCGTACAGTTTCAGGTCTTGATTACGTGATTGTGGTGAATTCGTGGCAATTAAGACGGGGCCGGGCAAAGTAAACGTTTACTTAATTAGCGCCGGCCGTTGTAAAGGCGGCTGTGTGATGCATGGATGGCTAATTTTTTTTTTGGTTTTCAATGGCACAGTGGTTGGAGTGTATGCTTTGTGATGTTATATAGCGGAGGAGATTGGTTGCGGACGCTCTGATCTGAGGAATTAACATTAGTTGAGGGCAGTTATAGGTTATGTATTACACTAGCAATACGTTCGTGGCCCCTCCCTCTTGTAGGTACTACAAAAATATTTACTTTCTCATCTGAATTAATTTCACGATCTAAAAATATAAAATAAATAAATAAATCAGCTTCACGCTGTATCCTGCACACAGCATGGTAGGCAGAGGGAACCTAGTGTTAAGACACTCCGTTCCCCACTTTCTGACGAATTCAGGCAGCATTCAACGCCGCGCTTTGCCTCAACACCAGAGCGAGGAAATGGAAATATAAATGTAAGCAAATATTTCATCTCCTCAAGACAATATATCCATATATTGACTACTAGCGTTTCAGCCAATTTCATAAATTTCACTTCGCATTATGTCGCAGCAATTTATTCTCGCATGAAATAGTTTATATTGACATGACTTTTTTATTTATAAACTTATTTAGATAAATGAAACTAACGTTAAATGTTAAGGGAAATTTGACAATATACAATATTGAGAACTACTTTTAAATCGGTTAATCCATTTCTTTCAAACAACATAACAGACAGACAAACAACAGACCCAAATTTTAAAAATCATTGTTTATGGTTCGTATTTATTATTGGAATAGTAGATTTCCCTATACATACATCTTCCATGTACAGACAGCGATGATTTACTGTTATATTATATATATAGACTAGAGGGCGCGCGCGGCTTCGCCCGCTTATTAGGAGCGAATTCTAAGAAAATCACGACACACGTGTTCAATAAAATATTTTTAAGTCTGAATTATTTTTTTTTATAAAAATCGGTGGCAATTTAAAGTTTTTTCCATATAAACTTTCAAAACCTTATTTGAACCCTTAGGGGGTGAATTCTTAAAAATCATGAAACAGGTGACAATGAAATATTTTTAAGAGTCTGAATTTAAAATTTTATAAAAATCGGTACAGATTAAAAAAAATTTCCATACAAACTTTCAACCCCTATTTCATCCCTTTAAGGTTAAAATTTTTCAAATTCCCTTCTTAGTGGATGTCCAGAATATGAAAATAAACATCTGCCCAAATTTCACGTTTCTACCATCAGCGGTTACGGCTCTGCGTGCGTCTTACCTCAGTCAGTCAGCACAAGTCCTTTTATATATATAGATTACGTCAATCGGCTTTATTTAACCAGAATTATCTCAAGCACTAGTTTCATTACTTATCCCGCAATATGCGGGATAATGCGTGAATAATAAATGTGTAAAAAATTGGCATTTGAATCCTCAATTGAGGCCAGTCGTGGCGCAGGGGCACTAAGTGTGACTGTAAAACCGGCTGGTTGTGGGTTCGATCCCCACTCGAGGAGATGAAATATTTACTTAAATTTATATTTCCATTTCTTCGCTCTGGTGTCGAGGTTAAGCACTAGGTTCCCTCTGCCTACTCTGCAGTGTGCGGGATACAGCGTGAAGCTGAAAAAAAAAAAAAGGATCCACATTAATATATAAATGAGGCCGGTCGTGGCGCAGCGGCACGAGGTGTGACTGCAAAACCGACTGGTTGTGGGTTCGATCCCCACTCGAGGAGATGAAATATTTACTTAAATTTATATTTCCATTTCTTCGCTCTGGTGTCGAGGTTAAGCGCGGCGTTGAGTTCTGCCACTCAACACGCAATGCCTCCTGAATTCGGAGTAAAATGGGGAACGGAATGTCTTAACACTAGGTTCCCTCTGCCTACCCTG
Organism: Heliconius himera; assembly: GCA_021202915.1. Lineage (NCBI taxonomy): Eukaryota > Metazoa > Arthropoda > Insecta > Lepidoptera > Nymphalidae > Heliconius > Heliconius himera. Next base: position 476,213 of record JAJHJA010000305.1, read on the forward strand.
CTGTGTGCGGGATACAGCGTGAAGCTATATAAAGAACTTATTGAGAAATCATTATTTTATATTATTAGATGCTAATGTTATATTATTTAATTGTCCGCCTCAAACAATATTAACGGTGGGAAACGGAGTGTCTTAGCACTGGATTCTCTCTGGCTACATTGTGTGGGATTCAGCGTGAAGCTATTTTAATTTTTTTTACAATATGAATTTAGTACTAACGTCAAATACATTAATACCAGTATGTAATTAGCATCTGAGTCATTACTCGTTTCAAAGGAAATCGATTAATATTCACTGGACAGGAACACGGCCAATGAAGCTTTACAAATTACACCAGGATTTCTGTATATTATTGCTACGGAATTCAAGAATTAACTACGTATTAGTATCTAATGTCGTTTCTTGTATATCTTACAGTTTTGATCAATGGCTTCGCATCGTTTAAAGACTTTGTAAGGTTTTGTTTAGGTAAATTATATAAAATAAATAATACAGTCAGAGGCCCGATCGAGGCGCAGTGGCACAAGTATGTGATTGTAAAATCTACAGTTGAAGATTTGATTTCTACTTGGGGAAATATTATTTATTTATATTTTCATTTCTTCGCTCTGGTAACGAGGGACAGCGCGGCTGTGAGTTTCGTCACTTAACACGCAATGCTTGAAAATTCGGTGGAAAGTGGGGAGAGGAAGGCCTAAACTCAAGATTTCCCTTGCTGTTTGCGGGATACAGCGTGAAGCTGAAAAAAAATTATAATTAAAAAAGCTAAGAACACTCTTTTTTCAACAGAACACATTGATAAGACGAATGTTACAAGCGCAGACTCGATATTTTTTTTTGTTTTTTCTTTCTTACACTACATATGTTCTTATGGTCCGTACCATTTATCATCGTATGCATTTGTTTTCATTATTTTTATCTTTAGATATTACTTACAACTTACGTTATTATGTATACATATTTCTATATTTATACAATATCTCCTTAAAAGAGAATTCGATATGTTTAATAGTAGGCAGATCAAGGTTCCATCAGCAATCTTCCAATTCTATTTTCAGACCTGGTCGATGGTACCATAATATTGTACTCTCATCTAATCTGCATATAACTGTAATTTTTTTTGGGATATAACATTTAAAAGTGCGTGTGATTAGAAGTCGAAGTCGTAGCACCACCTAGTGTGTTAACAATTAAGTAATAAGGCTTAAGTTTACACATTGGGAATAAACAAAGATGTCGTTATGAGTATATTTATATTTGATGAAAGATAAGGATGGAAAAGTGGTGGAAAAGTGAGCGGTAAGAGAGGTAGGAGGAGACTTCTGTTGACCTTCGAAAACACGGTATCAAAAATACTGGAGGACATGGGCATGAGAGGTTGATGGCAGTGGAGGACGCAAAGGAGGTATGAAGAAACTGTAGCGTTCTCTCTGACTACCCCGCTAGGGATACAGCGTGAAGCTAAGTTAAGAATATTTATATTTTATTCCAATTAGAAGTTGTCGTGGTCTCAGACTGTAAACGACAGTTGAGAAAGTAAATTAGGAAATCACCAAAGTTTCTGCTTACGTGAAGTGATCAATTTTAAACTATTTATATCTCAGACTTTTTCTATTATTATTGTGCAAATAAAATATTATAAACTGTGTATAGGTATTTGCAATGATAGCGCTACGTAGGTGCTACGAAGCTACGAACGCCGTGTTTATGAAAATATGTACGAAATTCAGAGTTTTTTTTGTTTTGAGAATACATTCCTGATTGGTGGCACATTTCAAGAAGCTGCCTGATTTCAAAATGTTTTTTTAGTTTAATCACATTTTTTGAAATTTAATTATTTCCTGGAATATATCAATAAATGCAAATACATCGTTGTTGTTTTAAGATATATAAAGTGTATGATAGGAATCGCGGAACAACAATGTGCCTCAAAATATATGTAAAATTGTTTTACAATATATTTATAACGTATTTGGAGTTGGGCTAACTTTATTCACTCAAAAAGAACAAGTTAATAGAAATTTCCAGAAATCGGATATAACAACTTAATAGGTAGATATTGTTTAAATCAAATCAGCTTCACGCTGTATTCCGCACGCAGCAGGGTAGGCAGAGGGAACCCAGTGTTAAGACAGTCCGTTCCCCACTTTCTGTCGGATTCTGGAGGCCTTGCGTGCTGAGTGGCAGAACTCAACGCCGCGCTTAGCCTCGACACCAGAGCTAAAAAATGGAAATATAAATTTAAGTAAATATTTCATCTCCTCGAGTGGGGATCAAACCCACCAGTTGGTTATACAGGCACACTTTGTGCTTCTGCGCCACGACTGGCCTCAATATTTTATAATATTTAAGCATGGAATATAAACATAGTTTTAAAATTTTTCTTAAATTATTTTTTATAGTTGTTTGATAAGTTATTAAATAATCGAACTGATTTAAAGTGTGTGTTTAACACTTAAAAATTAAAAAAATTAAATTAGCTTCACGCTATATCCCGCACACAGCAGGGTAGGCAGAGGGAACCTAGTGTTAAGACACTCCGTTCCCCACTTTCTGCCGAATTCTGGAGGCATTGCGTGTTTAACACTTAGGAAAGAAAAATATTTTCTTTAGGAACCCGCGTCTCTTGGAAAACGTTTAAGCTTAAAATTTCGCTACATTCAATATTTTATACATTTCTAAAAAAAAGTATTGTTCTAAAATATAAACAGTGAATTTATAAAGAGATGCAATTTTTCATTCCATATCCGACGCAGGTAGCCTTTTGCTATATAGGATGACATCCTCAGGATGTCACAAAGCTTCCTTTGAATGCAAGTAGGTCGCGAGTGAGCTACAATCGTTTTTATAGTAAGCTGAATAAGCTATTCAGTTTTTAATTGTAATATATGTGTGTATACGTAATGTTGTAGGTCTGTATTTTTTCTTCAGCTTCACGCTTTATCACACATGTGGTAGGGTAAGCTGAGGAAATCTAGTGTTAAGACACTCCGCTTTCCCGATTTTTGCGCTTAGCCTTGGTATTAGAGAAATGAAAATATTAAATGTTTCATTTCCTCGAGTGAGAATCGAGCTCGCAACCTATCGCGTTTACAGTCACACGCTTGGGCACCTGCGCCACGCCTGGCTTCAAAAAATTCAGCATTAAGAAAATTACACAAAAAGATCAGAAACAAAACTAAAGAAAGCAAATGTTATGTAGTAATTTAATAATAATCATTCCTTTAAATGGAGATTGCCGCTACAATCCTCCCTCCTTATATAAATAAAAAATAATATTTAAAAAATGTTATTAAAATTTTTTGGGACTATTGTGGGATGGGTACGGCACACACTGCTCCCTATACCTATTCCTATTCCTATACCTATAATTAGGCAACGTTATTTTATAATAATTGGGACTCCTATCACGACGGTTGTATCTTTGATTCCCATGCGGGGGTATGAATAATTATATATTAATATTTTCTTTTCTTCGCTCTGTTGTCGAGGCAAAACGCGACACTGAGTTCCGCCACTCAACAAACAATGCGTCAAAAATTGGACTGGGAGAGTAACGGAGTGTTTTAACCCTAGGTTCCCTCTGCTTACCCCGTGACATATCTGATAAAGCGTGAAGCTAAAAAAAAGTAATGTGTGTCCTTCAACAAAACGAATGTAATGAATTCTGCAATTGTTTCATTTTGCAAAACGACGTAAACTGTCATATGTGAAACGTTCCACATGCATGTAGAATTTTAGTCATTGCTACATACGGAATAAAGGTGATTTCGGTACGAAAGTAAACGGATTTTCGTTAAAAAAACCTAACATGACCTATCTACATCAAAGGGCTGGGACGTCCTCGGGACTGTACAAAGGACTTTTTGCATGTAGGGCTTACGTCGGGATCAGCGTAGCGTTTGGGTCATATAGTATTCCTTTTGGGTTTCAATATATTATATATTTTGTGTTCAAAATTTCAAATTAAATTTTACAGTTCTTTTTTTCAGTAGTGTAAGCAGAGATTACCTGGGAACCTAATATTAAGAGACTCCGTTCTCATTAAGACACTTTCTATGTGATATAGACATAAACGCATCTCTTAAAATATCATACGGTAGAAATTTTTTAAGACATTACTTGCTCATTGACGGAAGTTAATACCGGATCGTGTCTTGTTATCACAGCGAAAAATTAAAATAAATCATTCCTCCAAGTAAAATCAAATCGCAACCACAACGATCCTCAAAATAAAACAAAATTTAAGCATTTTATATCTTTTAAACTTCAAAATTTTCACACGATACAGGAAAATCACATAATAAAAGTTGCTATAACTTCCATACACACCCATCTATCTAGTATACAGTGAAGGCGTATCCATGTACCGTTGACATCACGAGAGCAAAGAACTTACGAGATTTGGGTCACGGAACGTTGTTTACTTTTAAGCTAGCATTGTCTAAAAGAATACGGGGATCGTACCTTTTGTTCCACACAAATTGTATTGACGAGGAATTCGATAGAAATGTAAATAGCGTATGTTGTAAAACAAAAATGGTAGAGGTTTTAGGTTGATTCTGAACTTTTCGTTGGGGCAAATCATGGAGTCTTTATGAAAAGTGTTGTTTTTTAGCTTCACTCGCTCTGTATATCATTCGTACCGCGTTATATGGAGACCAATAATTTCAAAGACAAGATAAATTATAATTTTTTTTAAACATTTTTAAAGTGTTATTCCACACTTAGGAAAGAAAAATACTTATTTAGAAAACATATAAAATTTGAACGTAGCGGGACTCGAACCCGCGCCTCTTGGACACCGACCAGGCGCGTGTCTCAGAGCACACACGTTCAACGTATTGCTTAGTGGTCAGTGCGCCTGGTCGGTTTCCAGGAGGCGCGGGTTCGAGTCCCGCTACGTTCAATTTTTTATACGTTTTCTAAATAAATTATAAATTATTTTAATTGAATATTTATTTAATAAATTATTTTAATTAATATTTTATAAGAAAATAATACAAAAAACGAAACAAGAATTAAACTAAGAAACTATTTTCCAAGTAAAATAAGAAAGACTTTTGTAAAATGATGTAATGTTTCAACACTCATCCTCGCTGTCAGATATGAATCGCCTAACTCGTCTTCTTTTAATGGGCAAAATGTCGTCTCCTCTTAATTCATCTTTACATTGGAGAGAAGAGTACTAGAGTCATTCAAAGGCTGCGCGGAAGAAACTTATGGGATGCTGTTTAACGGAAACCGCGTTGTAAGAGACCCGCGTTATAGGAGGGCTGTCGCAATTTCAGCTCCGCGTTATATGGAAACCGCGCTCTGAGAGTACCGCGTTATAGGAGGGTTGACTGTATATATATGTCGAGATCCCATTGCTTAAATCTTCAGTGATCTGTTCTTCTAATGAAAGTTATATTTAAGAATGATATATGATAGTAGAATAGATTGCACTAGGGTTGCCTAAAAGAATCCGCAAATCACTTTTAATGATTTTTTTTCGTAATGCGTTTTTTAAAGACAATTGCACTCATATGTTTTTTTAAAAGAAAAAGGAATTGGAAAAAAAATGGTTGCCAGCTCTCACTCTGCCGCAAGCCCAGGGTTGCCTGGTTTAAACAGGTCACTTAATGTTAATAATTTGTACTCATGTGTTTTTTTAATGAATTATATATCAAATAAAGGCTTATTTTTTTCTCATCACTAAAACACATGATTGCTTTTAAAATAACTGCCGCAAGCAGAGGATGGCATCATTTGAAATATTTTATTCCGTTTCCTTTTGACTATGAGAATAGACGATGCGCGATCTGCCTTATGTTTTAAAGTAAAATATAATATAATAGAAGGTCAACTTTAAAATAAATGTTTATTCTAACTGTTCACCTGTCAAAAAGAATTTTTGTAAAAATTGTAGCTTGTGTGTTAGCTATTCTACCGTAAAATGTCATCTAAATACGCGTGAAGGTGGAACAAACAGCTATCTTCACAAATTTTCACATATAATATTTGTTGGATTATCTTTTATAATAATTATTATTATCATTTAGGTATGTATATTACGTGAACGGACGGGGAACGGAGTGTCTTAAGACTAGGTTGCCTCTACCTACCTTGCAGTGTGCGGGATACAGCGTGAAGCTGATCATGAATATTACGACTAAAAACCAAAATCGAACCTATACCTATTGGAAGTAGCAGTGTTACTAAGTCAATCTCTAAACCAACGGCTTTATTGGCACTTTCACGTGAAATATGTAGAACGGGAGCAGCTACATCTCCACTTTTACTAATAATCCGGTTTTATTAAAAGGGGCGACGAAAAGAATGTGAAAAAGACATTTTTTTCTTGAACTTTTAGCCTTATCTATATAATATATCTTTATTCTTTGACGTCACGCCGTATCCCGCATATAGCATGGTAGTGGGGAACATAGTGTTGAGACACTCCGCTCCCATCGCACCCCCACGCGCATAAATATTATATTAGTACGATGTCGTGGTGGCGCAGCGATACAGGGCATATGCGATGGTTATGGGTGCTATTCTCACTCAGTGAAATTAACTAATTTCATCAGCTTGATTTGGTTATAAGACAGAGCGGTGCGTTGAGTTTACCGCATCATACCATTTAAAACGCAATGCCTCGAAAACTGGGGATTGGAGTGTCTCAATATTAGGTTCCTTCTGCCTACCCGTCTCAGTAAAGTTAAAAAAAATATTCTTAAAAGAGACTTAAACGCGCAATCATTGAGGGTACGTTAATTTTTAGTATATTCTATAGAAATAACGAATGAAATGAAATGCTAAAATTGGTTTTCTATTCTGCATATAGAATAGTTTCGTTGTTTATTATTAAAATGTTTATTTTTGTTCTTTGAATAATACCACTGGCTCCAATTGAACTATGTCTAACTATCGCGAGTTCGGTCTGCGGAGACTGGCCTGACCTACATTTCATAGAAGATTTATACATAAATCATTTTAGTTTCTCCTCTAATACATATGTATTGTGTACCTATTAATTTATTACTTAGATCTATTGATTTATTTCTTGATTGGTTTATGTTTCTCTAATATAACTAGCGTAGGTTCGATTTTTGTCACGTAGCTAGAGTAAAGGACTGAGGCCTGTCGTGGCGTGGCACAGTCGCACTGTAAAAGCGATAGGTTGTGGGTTTGATGACCACTCGAAGACATTTAATATTTACATTTTCTCGTTCTGCTGACGATGCAAAGCGCGGGGTTGAATTTTGCCACTGAACACGCAATGCCTCCAAAACTTGGAGGAAAATGGGGAATGGAATAATGAAAACGGAGTGTCTTAACACGTTCCCAGGTTCCCTCTGCCTATCTTGCTATGTGCGGGGCGTGGAGCTACACACACCTAACAGAGTAGGTAAAAGGAACCTAGTGCTGAGACACTCGGTTCTCCGCTATCGTTCTAATTTTTGAGACATTGTTTATTTATGTGGCGAAACTTAACGCCGCGAGTCCAACCGCTTAAAGGCAAAGTCTATCCCACTGTGCGCTGATGACCTAAATCATCATTATTTGAAATAATCTTTGTGTAGAAAAGTTGCTACAAAGGTACACTAACATGCAATAAAAGTCGTTAAAATTCTATAGAATTGTGACGTGACGGGATGTGAGCGTACAGGTTAATTGGCTAGAGCGTTTGAACGGTGAAAAAAGAATGACTTTTTTTGATATGTTGTCAAAAAGATTTTTGGTTTCCAATTTGGTTTAGTTATTATGTTTTTTTAATGTAATTTGTAGTTTCGTTTTGTTGGGATGGAATTGATTTTTTGCAACAAAACTTTTTTTTGTAGAGAGGTGCTAGTGATTAGACACACCCGAGACATCGTCCAGGCAAAATTATAATTTACTGCAATTTGAATTGTTATAATTAGAGATGCGTCAAATAGTCGCTTTACCGAATAACGGAATACCGAATACTACTTAGTTCAACTTTTACCGAACCGGATATTCGGCCGAATTTACGGTTCGGTTTACCAGTTCGTTATTTTGCTTCGTAAACAGGTTTTAACATGTACGTTATGTGTTGCTGCTGGCTAAATGATGAGCGAGTCGTACTTCACATTGTCCTACAACATAGAGTTCTGCAAATTAAGCATTTTACTGGGTCCCACTCAGGTGATCACATTCGTTCTGTATGAGAAGCTTTAAATTGGGATATAGCTAGGAACCACGCGATTATGAGAGATATTGGTCCCAATAAAAGCTTCATTTGCAGGCAGGATTGTTTTTTTTTACATATACATTGCAATGGCAATTAAAGCTTTGTTAAATGTAGAAAATGTAAGTGATGCTTTGTGTCAGAAAAATCATGACAAACTTCAACCACTCCAGTACAGTACCGAAGAAAAAATGAAAAATATCCAGAAAGAACTTAATCTATCTTATGCTGAACTTGTGCAGAATGTCACAATGAGATGGAACAGTATTTATTCTATGTTGGAAAGAATCGTTGAACAAAAAAGTGCTAGTTCGTTTTATATTTCAGAAAATTCTGGATCAGTTAACATTCGAAATTGTATTGAAAGACAGTGGCTGATTCTCAAAAAATACATTTTCGTCAATTTCTGAAGTGATTCCCCAAATAATAAGTAAGAATTTAAAACTAAAACCTCTTCTTATGTAATAGTCTAATGGATCCGAATTACCTACAGCTAAACAAATATTTCGTCTATATTGTTTTCTGCGTAATAGAAATAGACGCGCTCGTCTGAACAACAACGCATTGTACTTTTGATTTGTGTACGAGCATTCATTGTGAAAATGATATTATAACCCGTGACTGGTGGGCTGGCGTGGTTTTGAGTTTCGGCAAATCATTTGTTTAAATATATTTTTTTGTTATAATTGAAAGTTGTATTGGTGTACAATAATATATAAATAATATAGATATTTATTTATTTATTTATTTATTTTGAGGTGAGACTTGTCGCAGGGACACAAGCAATTCTAATTGTGACATGTTGTGGGTTCGACTGCCACTCGAGGAAATTTGGTTACTTTGTTGTTGACGATAGAATCTATTTATATCATATTAAATTTTTATGTATTATTTCTTTTTGGGCTTGGTTTATTGGTCGGCCTCAACATCAGATGTTCAAGATCCATCTACTAAGGGAAGGCACTCGTAACCCGGACGTTAGGCTAGGTAACGACGGACGGATTAGATAACGGCTATCGTTGACCCTGTCCACACCCCCATCAATATCTGGCTTGAGTGAAGGTTGCCTAACTTATTCATGTTGTATTGCATATGGTTTTATATTTTTTTAATGTTTGATTATGTACCAATATAATTTATATATTTATAATAGTTAAATATTTATATATTTATAATAGGTTAAGCGCGGCGTTGAGTTCTGTCACACAACACGCAATACCTCCAGAAATCGGCAGAAAGTGGGAAACGGAGTGTCTTAACACTAGGTTCCCTCTGCCTACCCTGCTTTGTGCGGGATACAGCGTGAAGCTAATTTATTATTTTTTTATTTTTATAATAGTTATCTTTGACCAAACAGTATAATTGAATTAAAATAGATAAAATAAATAAAAATTCAAAAGCTTGAAGCTTGTCCATGATATTAAGAAATAGGGAAAACAAATTTAATATTAGTTTCTGTGGCCTGTCACTGTCCTTTCTCGGTCTGATCTCAGTCTGATAAAATATTTTTATATGAGAAACAATGAGAGCATTCATACTAACGTTTCTGTCAAGTTTCAGCTCAATCATACATATGTATATATAAGATTTTACAAGAATACTGTAAGGTCAGACCGAAAACGAACCGTGGTCAGCACTATAGTGTGAATCCTTCTTTACTTTACTTACTGAGGGTAGCCAATTTTACAAAATATAATTTTTATCATATACAAAACAAAAAAAAACTAACTAAAAACACGGTTTTTCAACAAAACGCATATGTTTATTAGTAGGCAGTCTAAAGATTCCATCACCTAACGTGGTTTAACCAAACAACCGAACAAACTCCTCTGCTTTAAAATATTAATATAGATTGACCATAAACTATCGCGTGCATTAAATTCTTTAATTCCAATAGAATATCCATTCGACCTACTTCTCTATATAACAGATTAAGATAAATCATAGTTAAAGCGGATATAATTATTTTTGTTATTCCTTTATCGAATTATGTATCGCGTGACAATGGAGCGTATAAAATTGTTTAGGCTTTATTGCGTGACGAGTAACGTAGGAAGCTCGAGGTCCCGTGTTAAAGCTATGGGTAACGGAATGTTTTTTATATTATCGATTCTTGAATCTCTTTTTATATTTTATAAATCCTAGGCAGTTTTGTGATGTGCTTCTCCGATTTCTGTTCATTTTAGAGGTATTTTTTTTAGTTTAATTTTTTTTTTATTTCTTCGTTATAGTGCTAAAATACGCTATTTACCACATTCCACCTAATTTTCGAGACATTGTGTGTGGAATTCAAAGCCGCGTGGTATTATTAACAGAGCGAGGAAATGAAAATAATACCACCCGAGTGGTAATCGAATCCACAAACGCCGTGATTACAATAAGACGTCACTGCAGCCTTCCGTCTCGTCACGATGGCTTCAACAAATATTCATACCATATATTACACCACTCGTTTAAAATATATACAGTATATAAAGCGTTCGATTACATCCCAAAGTGGAGTAGCCTCTCGTAATAACTATGCAAGCAGGATTACACAGCCACTATTGGCTTCTGAAAGCGAGTTGAGGGATTTCTAAAAACAGAATGTATCGGAGGATTTGCTCATAAACACTATAATGTCGATCCGAATGCGGGAAAGAGACTTTCTTACAAAGAAATCAACAAGAAAAGTATAAAATAACAGTTAACGCGGATTTTCCCGCATAGCAGATTAGAGAGAGGTATTAGTAGGGTTTGTTACCCCAAATAGTTGTGTTAGTAGAGGAAATAAAGTGTTGAGACACTCCGTCTTAAGTAGCTAATTTTCTTTATTATCCTTAAATAATTAATCTATTATTTTCTCTTCCCCGTTTAATTTCCTTAGGTACATATTTCAAGTGACTTTGATAATACATTTTTTTATTTTTCAATGTGACTCACATAGAAAAATAAAAAATATATTGTCAAAGAAGCGGGTGGCGGCTAAAAAACTCAACGTAATAGTTCCAGAATTTGGCGGAAAGTGTAGAACGGAGTGTCTTAACATTATGTACTCGTACGCACATATTGATTCCCTCAGCCTGCTTGCTATGTGCGGGATACAGCGTAAAACTAAAAAAAAAACCTCTTTGACAAATTTATTTTCTTTTATTAAACGTCTACGAGGTGACTGCAGTTAAAGTAAAATAAAATAAATAATACATTAACAGTAGGAGCTTGAGTCACGGTAGAATATATTAGGGTGCATGTTTATTGCTTTGACCAAAACGCATGCTATTTTGTCGTTTTTAGTTATTTGAAAATTAAAACTATACAACTGCAACGACTGCGTGAGGGATACTTTCGTAAATACGGATCCTCACTAACTTGGACGATGATGACGTGTTCCATAGTTTGTTCTTGCGTCTCGTGGATGGTCATGACGCGCGACCGTGCTCCGGTACCGTATCCTTGGTCCATCAGGAGTCTTCTCTTCCTGCGTATGGACTAAGTATAAAGTTCCTGAACAATTTGGTAGAACTTTTCCATTTTGAGGGAGTGGTCGATGGGGTTTGAGGAGTAGAAGTTGTCGTAAACTCCGGTGATATGCCAATATGAGACATTCATGGGACTCCGGTGCGAACATGGCAACTTACGTGTGATGTTGGTCGTGTCAGGCTTGGGCGACAGTACCTTAGTTCGAACAGATTATTTCTGTCGATATAAGGCAGCTTGTTAATATCTCCGATGGGGGTGACTACTTCTGCACCTGATAGTCTGGCCGCCATCACAATGGCCCCGAAATGGAACATGAGAGCTTCGTCCACCGTTAATCGGCTTATTACGATGCCCTGATGGAAACTATTAACTAAGATCAAAGCCATTGTGCCTCAGGTCCCTCAGGTCTTCTGCGGCTTCGATTGTGGTGGTCGCTACTATTTCTGTTTCCTCATCGAAGTGCCTGACTATGTGTGTTGTCTTTCCGCACCCCGGCATCCCATTTACCCAATGCAGTATTTCCAGCTCTCAGCTACCAAGCGCAGCTGAGCCGGGGAACACATGAGATGGCTTGTGCCATTTCTTGAAATCGATTCCGACGGAAAGTGAGGAACGGAGTATCTTGGTATTAGGTACCCACGTTTTCTCTCTTCCTCTTGCTTACCCTGCTATGTGCGAAACACAGCGTGAGCCTAAAAAAATCTTACAAAAAAATCATACCAACGACACTGTTTTTTATATATTTAACTACATATTTTTTTCTTAATTTTTTTTTTCATAATAACTCTTTAAGCTATAATAGACTTTTCTCTATAGAATAACCGAGTTTATCCTTACATTGTAACGTCGTCAGCGTTTCAAGCACGAGTGTGACATTACTCAGGCGGCGCTCGTAACGCTCACATGCGCCGCGCATTAATGATGGATACTTTGCATGGCTTGGAATATGTATGACGTTTTCTTAACTTACTTGTAATAGTGTTACGTGGTTTTTTTGTATTTTTTATATGCGTTTGACTGTTGACAGGTTGTGGGTTCGATTCCCATTCGGGGGTATGAAATATTTAATATATCTTCAATAATCTCCTCTAGCCTTCTTCAATTCATTTTTGCAGTTACATAAATTCTCCCTCTTTCAATACAGATGCACTCGTGTAATAGAGTATATTAAAATAATATCAAATAATAAAAAATCACAAAAGGAAAAAAGAGCCTACAAGGACATGGACGAACAATGTCCGTGGTATGTTTTAGTTAATAATAATAATAATAAAAAAAAAAATTAGCTTCACGCTGTATCCCGCACGAGGGAACCTAGTGTTAAGACACTCCGTTCCCCACTTTCTGCCGAATTCTGGAGGCATTGCGTGTTGAGTGGCAGAACTCAACGCCGCGCTTAACCTCGACACCAGAGCGAAGAAATGGAAATATAAATTTAAGTAAATATTTCATCTCCTCGAGTGGGGATCGAACCCACAACCAGTCGGTTTTGCAGTCACACCTCGTGCCGCTGCGCCACGACCGGCCTCCGCTGCGCCACGACCGGCTTCATCCCTAGCGGAGTAGTCAGAGAGAACGGAGCGCCAAACGCTACGGTACAAATAGCTGCTACTTTTATTGGTATTCAAACTCGCAACCAACAAACAGCGTATTTTTTTCCATGAACTTTTCGCTTGTGAACTCTCACACAGCATTATTTATTAGATTTTCGGCATTGCACTAGTCGGTATAGCAATTAAAATTTAACTCAACCACAATTATTTTATATTAAGTTTAAAATGTTTTAGCCGTTTCTAAAGAGTGACCTTAGCTTTTAGTCGTATATACTACTCTCACAATACAATTACGTCATTTCGTTTAAAATACCTAAGGCCGTCGTGGCACAAGGGTACAAGAGTGTGACTGTAACGCGACGGTTGCAGGTTCGATCTCCACTCGATGGAATGGATTATTATTTATTAACATTTTCATTTCGTCGTTCTCACATCCAGCCAAAAATTCCAGCGTTGTTTCCATTCAACACGCAATGCCACAAAAAAAGGATGAAAAGTGGGGAATGGAGTGTCTTATCACTAGGTTCCCTCTACCTACCCTGCTGTGTGCGGGATCCAGCGTGAAGCTGATTTAACTTAATTGTTAATTTAAAATGCCTGTAATATATGTATTTCTACTTTGTAAACCAAATAGAGAGTTATTACTGGAGTGCTCACAAAACTTTGCCGACTAATTTGTCCCAAGTGCTGTTATGTAGTACCTAAATGTGTGTTATTATGATATAATGTATGAAGAATAAAGTCAACTTTATGTTTACTTATGATAATATATAGGTTTGAGTACCGGTTCTTTCATACAACTGTGATGCAAAATGCAAAAAAAATCATTGAAGGTCTGACTGCATCCGCAATAGTTGTAGGTTCGATACTCCAGAGAAATTATTAAAATTATCTACTTTCAATATTACAGTTTGTGTCCGTCTTGTATTCTAGACATAGCATTGTAGGCAGAGGGAACCTTGTGTTAAGACATTCCGATCCTCACTTACCGGCCAATTCGGCTTTGTCTTATTACGCCTGGAAATCAAAATCATTAATTCCACTGGGTGTTAATCGAATCTACAACCATCACAAAATACCGCTGTCCGACTGCGCTATGTCGGCAAAAAATTCTACTTCTATTTTTAACTTTAAAACAATTAAAGGCTGACGTTAAAGCATTTGAGGTCAAGTTAAATAATTTAATTTGAAACTTACAATCAAAACTCTAGTCAACGGCATGAATGGAATGTACGAAATTATATTAGGCTATTCATTGTACCTTTAAAAATACACATTGCTTTTTTAAACACAAAGCTTAACAATAGAAGTGGCTTATTTTAATAATTTTTAAATCCACCGTGCCTTACGTGAAACGAAACGTAGTTTTAAATAACGTGAAACGTGAAACATACGAGGGTAAGTTTAAAATTAAAAAATAAATTAATGTTAACACGTTTATTTGTTAATGTCATAGAGTCGACTTGGAACGGAGTTTATAAGAATTTTTGTTACATAGTACGGGCTGAAACGAGAAACGCTATAATCTAGTTTTTAAAAATGTATTTTAAAGAACGCGCGCGGGTTCGTCCGCTCAATCTTTTAATTTATGGTATATCCAAATTATACTATATTTTTACTTGAATTGTAGCATATATATGTTATTCTGATTACATTGCTGTAAAGTTTTGTCTAATTCCGTTCAGCAGTTATTGCGTGAAAGGGGAAAGAACACCCATCCTTACAAAAACATAAACATTTATAATATTAGTAAATCGGATCATATTAAATCAGCTTCACGCTATATCCCACACACACCGGGGTAGGCAGAGGGAACCTAGTGTTAAGACACTCCGCTACCCACTTTCTGAAGAATTTTGGAGGCATTGCTAATTGAGTGTCGTAACTCACACGTTTACAGTCACACTTTGCCAAGACTAGCCTCCTACTATATACTATATACACTATAATATTACTAGGAAGTAGGTAAAGTAGGATTTTGATATAAAAATTGCTAAGAAAAATGTGTTTATGTTGGTCATTCACATTCATAACCGTACAAAAATTTTATTCAAAATAATATATTTTCAACGTCATATAAAGCTCCACGCCACTTCTATTATTGTGTCCAGAGACAACCCGGGCTTATATTGCGACGTCCAGTCCGGTGAGACCATTTGTAAAGTGTTGTGAATTTCTATCTACTTATTTCGAACTGTTTAATATCCGGTTGTATTAAAAGAATAAATAAAAAAAATAAATATAATATTTATTGTGGCTTCACTCTATATCCCGCATTTGTATCGGGTTTCTAAAGATTTTAAAGGTTTTTTTTCAAATGTTGATTAATGGAACGACACGTATAGTAATAAAGGATGAGAGATGATGAGATCATTAATTCACTAGAATTGTATAGGCATATAAGAGCGTCCTATCTGGTGAATTCTTCCTTCATTAAATCCCAACATCGTAAGTGGACCTGGATGAGTCCGGACGATAAATTAAAAAGAGAGATAAATATTGTATACTATATATATCCTTTCGATATAGAACTGTAAATATTTAACGATTCCTCTGTTTCCTACGCCCTGAAAAAAGAAGAAGAGAAAATAAGGAGAGAATATAATTAGTTCAACGATTATATGGAGAAATGTTTATGTTAATTAATATTATGACAGTAATAAATTTTGACAATATTGGTAACCATATGGACATCATCGTACAAGCATCGAGGCCGTCGTGGCATAAGCGATTGTAGACGGGAAGGCTGTGGGTTCGATTCCTACTTGGATAACGAAATATTTATTATTTTCATTTTTTCGCTCTAGTACCGAAGCAAAGCACAGTGTTAAGTTGCGTCGCTCAACACGCAGTGCTTCGAGAATCCGGTGAAAAGTGGGGAATGTAAGTGTCTTAATGGGAATAAAGTGCAATAGATTTTCAGGTTACCTCTATCTATCTATGCTATGTAGAGTACAGAATGTAGCTACAAATAAATATGCTTAATTAAAACTAAAAAAAAGTGATTTTAAAATGAAAAAATACATAAAACAAAGAAAAAATATCGTTACTTATTCATCTCATATTGCAATACTGTTTTGTTTAAATGTTAATAGAATTCACATTGCACAGTGTACCGCAGGTTGCGGTTGCGGAAACACCGCATTTTCTCTTATAACTTTCAAAGTGGAATTGGACGGAAATAAAGCTGACAGACTAAAAAAAAATACCAACTAACATTGGTATTATTTTTTATATTGTAGAATATAAAATAATACAAAAATTAAGATTATTGATCTATTATTTTAGTAATAAATTACCGTTTTCGGTTATTTAGAGCAATTTGGGATACTTGAAAAAATGTAAACAGCCAACAACCTTAGCTTTTTTCTGCATAGCAGGCAAGGCAATATTTTAATAAAATATATACATTTTTGAACTTACCGGGACTCGAATCGGCGTCTATCCCAGGGCTAAACTATATCTCATTAGGCTATGTCGAAATTCTTACATCTTCTTTATGTTTTCAGCATATCAGTATGGCTAAAGATGTATTATGTAGTAAATTGTTTCCAAGAGGCGTGAGTTCGAGTCCTGTTACTATAAATTTTCTGACGTTTCCTTAAAATATGTTTCTAGATAGTGTGGAATAACACCTAAAAACCAGTCACAGATGTCTCGAAGGTCTTGGTCGTGGCAGACGAATAGACACATAGACAGACGGACAACAAATTGATCTTATATAGGTTCCGTTTTTTATTTTGAGGTACTGAACCCAAAAAGAAATTAAAAATATAATTAATATAATGTCTAAATTTACTTTATAATATTACAAAAATTATGTGTATAACATCTTAATTACTACAGCGCTACAGTATAGCGCTATAAATTCACTGGACAACACCTCCGTCTCGTAACAAGGGGAGGGATTCTTTTTAATTAAATGTTGCTAAGTTAAAGTTTATGACGTCGGGGGACTTATGACTAATGTTCGGTGCTAATGAATGAACTTTTTTGGGGTCGAAAGCTGAGCTTACTTTTGATCTCTTGTAAAGTTATAGGGGTTGGTTGAGGGAAATGTGTTTCATTTAATATTTTTTTTAATAGCTTTAAGCTGTATCCCGCATGTAACAGGGTTTATAGAGGGTATCTGCGAATTTAGTATTGAGACTCTCCATTCCCATTAAGACACTCCCATTTCACAGTTTCCGCTGAATTCTGGAAGCATTGCGATTTGAGTGGCGGAAATCAACATCAACGCTTGGCCTCGTTACTACATCGAGGAAATAAAAATATTACATATTTTTTTCCTCGAAAAAGAATCGAACCCACAACCTGTCACGTTTTCAGTCCCACGCTCGTGCCCCTGCGCCGCGACTGGCCTTGGTTCATATAAATTATTTTTACCTTTAGACGATCCTTTTGTATGAAATTGAGATCTCAGCTTTTTAGCTGTTATTTTATTTAAATTCTAGACAGTGTACTTCGATCTATAAGTATTTTAATTAGAAATTATTTTTTAAGTATAATTTGATCCTACAGTTATTTTCGTTGTTAGCTATGAAACAGGAAACATTATCTTTATCATTTAAATGATTTTAAGTAAACCACTATTGTAACTAAAGTAATAAAAATTAAATAAATACCGCTTTTTATACAAATTAGTTATAGTGCGGCCACTGGTAAAATAAAAATACAGTGTTGCCATAGACTCAAGTTAATAGAGACGCTTATTATTATCGATAAATACAACAAGCTGTCAATCTATCGATTAAAGATGAAACCGAAGCAAATTTATTATTAAAAAAAATCATCGCAGGAAGGTAGCAAAAAGTCATTACTCTAATATAAGAACCGAGAAGATTTGCTATTTCAGCTCACTACTTCCCTTTCATACATATTTTAACTTTGAATAATTTCTGAATATATTATCTGAGCTAAAAGGTTTTCGTACTGCAGCAACTATGTATAGTAATAATGCTAACTATTATTTATTCAGAGACGCGACACGCTTTTAATGTTTTTAATAACTCAACTCAATCTGAAGTTATGGCATTTTGATAGAGAGAAATTTGAGAAATTTGAGAAATTTTCGTTTTTCGGAGTTAAATATATGTATTTTAATACTTGTTTAGAAAACGTATAAAAATTAAAACGTAGCGGGATTTGAATCCGTAGCTCTTGCAAACCGTCCAAGCGCTCTGACCACTAAGCTATACGTTCTCATCAAGCTACTTTGAAATTCTTATACGTTTGTTACAACTTATTTATGTTGTTATCATCTCTGTAGGTAGATTTTTACAAATTTCCGCTACCCAAAGATAATTATTTAGAATTATCGTTTGGCGAGAGAGAAGGCTACTATAAAATATTTTTAACATTTTTAAAGTGTTATTCCACACTCAGGAAAGAAAAATACTTATTTAGAAAACGTATAAAAATTTAAACGGGTCCAAATCCTGCTACGGTCAAATTTTCTATACGTTTTCTAAAGGTTTATTCTTCTTTTTTAAATGTGGACTACAATAACATTTTAAAATTGTTAAAAATATGTCATATTTTAACTATAGTGGAGGTAAAGACAGTTAAGATATTGATCAGTGGCGCAACTTAACGCCGCGCTTTGTCTTGTTACTAAAGCGAGATAATTTAAATAACCCATCCCTTACTTAGTGAAAATGTTTTACTAATTTCAGCCTTATTCTTATATTAATGTAATTTAATGAAATTAAGTTTAATTGTAGAAATAAACACGAAACAAACAAAAAACAGAAATACAGTGTATATTTTTCAATTTCAAGCCATTTAACTCAATAGTTTGGGGTTAACTAACATTTATAATGCATCGAGTCAACGGTGCGGTGAACGTAGATCATGGATTCAACGGGCAAATAATTATAGTATCGATTTCGCCAACAATACAATACAATACAATACAATACAATACAATACAATACAAACGTTATTTATAGTCGCCACTGTCATTATTTATTACGCGAGCTTATATTTTAATTAGATAAATTGTTTGTTGTATGGAATGCAATATATTTATTTATTATCTGTGAATGGGTTGAAGCTTTTTTTAGCTTCTTTGATTTTCACGATTATTACACATTTTCATTTTGCAGTAGTCTGTGGTCACGGGTAGACCCATCTACCCGTGACCACGGACTACTGCGGACCAGTAGTCCACTGCAAAGTGTTCGAAACGTCGGGTTTCCAAAATGTATAATCTTAAATATACGCAATTAATCCGGTTAAAATAGTCTTCTAATAGCACTAAACGCCCCACATTCATGAACTAAACGAATTAAAGTAATTCAATCCCCAGTGTGAGAATCAAACCCGCCACTGTCGCACAGTTTCGACACTGCGCCATGACGGCCTCTGAGTATTGGGACTTGATTTTCCACTTTCAACCATATTTTTGACATTAAGTGTGATGCCACATAACATCGCGGCTTGTCTTATAGGATCGCATAAATATAAAATTTGGAATACAAGCTATTTTGTTTTTTAGTTGAAAAATCGATTTGAAAGAAACACTTAATTTTGTCGGCGATTGTTTGAGTTATTGGTGTCGCGTGCTGCGTCTTAAAATAAATTATTTACGTATAGCGTTCAATATACAGCAAGATATGCAGAACTTAGTGTTAAGACACTCCATTCCCCTCTTTCCACTTCTTGCGAGACATCGCATGTTGTGTGGCGTAATTCAACACCGCGCTTTGTTTTGTTCCTAGAGTCAGGCAATAAATATAACTCATTCCTAAGAGTAGGATTCGAACCCACCGCCGTGTTTTCGTATTTTACATAAATCAAGTTGATTTTCTCTTTTACCAATAATAAATAAATAAGGTCATATTCATAAATGTACAATATTTTGTTTTTTATCACTTGCAGTTTCGTTCGGCTTCGGTAAATCTATTTAAAAAATAATATAAATCAGCTTCACGCTGTATAACGCTCACAGCAGGGTAGGCAGAGGGAACCTAGTGTTAAGACACTCCGTTCCCCAATTTCTGCCGAATTTTGGAGGCATCGCGTGTTGAGTGGCAGAACTCAACGCCGCGCTTTGCCTCGACACCATAGCGAAGAAATGGAAATATAAATGTAAGTAAATATTTCATCTCCTCGAGTGGGGATCGAACCCACAACCAGTCCGTTTTACATTCACACTTTGTGCCCCTGCGCCACGACTGGCCTCGATAAATCTATTTTTTTCACATATATTATGGAAACTTGACCTTGTGACCTCCTTCACGCTTCCACGCCCTTTGAACAAAGATATTTTCTTTAAGAATAGTAGTATTTTTATATTTTAATGTTTCAGGTATAATATGTAAATATCTGTGCCAAATTTATAAAGATTTTTTGCTCTATATATAGCCAGATATCTACATATTTCTAAGATATGATAAATAAAATAAATCAGCTTCACGCTGTATCCCGCACACCGCAGGGTAGGCTGAGGGAACCTAGTGTTAAGACACTCCGTTCCCCACTTTCTGCCGAATTCCGGAGGCATTGCGTGTTGAGTGGCAGAACTCAACGCCGCGCTTTGTCTCGACACTAGCTCGAAGAAAAGGAAATATAAAGTTAAGTAAATATTTAATCTCCTCGAGTGGGGATCGAACCCACAACCAGTCGATTTACAGTCACACTTTGTGCCCCTGCACCACGAATGGCCTCGATTCTAAGATATGATTAAATATAAAAACTTAAGTTACATTTAAAAGATATTTTTCAGGCCGTGTCTTGTGCAGTGGTCATAAGAGGGCTGTAAACGCTTTGGGCTTGGAACCGATACCAACTTATATATTATTCTTTATTGCATCAAACAAAACATACAGTAATATAAATTGAAAAGTTAGTTGACAAGGGTGGGCTTAGTTCTAAAAGAAATCTCTTCCAGCCAACCAGTGAAGTGGATATCTTCCAAAACAGCGGGGAGAGTACAATGCAACTAACAGTAAATTAGCTTCACGCTGTATCCCGCACACAGCAGGGTAGGCAGAGGGAACCTAGTGGTAAGACACTCCGTTCCCCACTTTCTGCCGGATTCTGGAGGCATTGCGTGTTGAGTGGCAGAACTCAACGCCGCGCTTAACCTCGACACCAGAGCGAAGAAAGGAAAATATAAATTTAAGTAAATATTTCACCTCCTCGAGTGGGAATCGAACCCACAACCAGTCGATTTTGCAGTCACACCTCGTGCCGCTGCGCCACGACCGGCCTCAACTAACAGTAAAAGTATTCTAAACGAATATATATATATGTATTCTAAACGAAGCAGTATAGGCAGAGGGAACCTAAGAACCTAGTGTTAGACACTCAGTTCATAACACTTTCGTACCCCACTAAGTATGATATTTCTTCTGTTAGTATATTTTGTATATTCTTTTACTGTTAGTTAAAACACTGGTACGAAAGTGTTATGAACTGAGTGTCTAACACTAGGTTCTTAGGTTCCCTCTGCCTATACTGCTTCGTTTAGAATACAACGTGAAGCTAAAAAAAGAAAGTTTTATAATATCTACGTTGCATTTAAAAAAAATCGATAAATCGATGCTAATGTGGAAAATGGAAATTCGAACTATTTTTTTCTTCACCTCCAAACAAAAAGAAATATATATATCAAACTAGGATTTGGATCCATAATTACGTGGGTCATTTAAGACATTATTATATAGCAATTTTCCATATATAAATAATCACGCAGTTCACGCTGTATTCGGCATATAACAGGAAAGGTGGAGAGACCTAAAGGCTCTTCACTTTTCCTGTTTAGACACTCTGTTCTTTCGAGTCATTTTCAAATATATATCATTCTCACGAGTAGGAATCGAAATCACAACCGTGGTTAAACATGTTAAAGCAGCTTTCTATGTATGTAAATAAAATGCTGAACTTTTAAATCCAGTTAAAAGAAAATCCACGTTGGATTTGAAAATTTAAAACCCCAAAAGTCAACATGACCAGACAGTGTCACAATTCCATTCTCTTAGCAGTTTCCTCCGGGAACACTTTCCGATTCTAATCGAATAAACGATCGAAGCTGAACGACCTCCCGCAATTGCTTGGTCTAGCCTTGATTGAAACTCGAGATAAATCTGTACGTGAAGCTTAGATAACTTGTCAGTGTAATATATATTTTTTGTATTTATTTATTTATTTAGTTATATAAATTTAGCTTCACGCTGTATCTCGCATTTCTATAACAGAGTAGGCAAAGAAAACCAAATGTAAGATAGAATAAGATACCCCATTTACAGCCTAACTTTTGAGACGTTTCGCGTTGAGTAGCGGAACTGAACGCAACGCTTTTTTAAAAAAGGTAAGGAAATAATTAAAACTCCTTCCCAGGATTGTACTGTATTTAATTGTATATGTTTAAATGAATATACTTAAAATTGGTCACCAGTTCTCCATTTTCTTAATGTAAAGAGTTCCTGGACAGTGCAATTTAGCTTAGCATATAATGACTAAACTAGAACAATACTTCTTCTATTTTAAGTAAAAAATTATGGCGAGAAGATATTTTAAATAATTTATTAAATATCTTGTACTTAGTCTTTACAAACTATAATGAATGAATTTAATTTTACAAAATGGGAACACGAACTGATGACACTTTGGTCTCTTTTTACGCCTATCACAGTTGCAATTGCACAGGATAGCCAAGGATAACCTTGTGTTAAGATATATCGTTTCTCACACATCGCCCAATTTTTCGAGACATTGCGTGAGTGCCGGAACTCAACGCCATGCTTTGTCTAGATACCTCCGAATGAGAATCGAATCCACAATTGTCGCTTTCACAGCTATATTATTATCCCATCATCTAGCTCATCTCTAACTGAATTCACTCATAAAAATATCATCCATTCCCTTCAACCGGAAAAACAAACAAGAGAGCAACGAAGCGATCTCTCGAGCGATGGGTCCAAATGCCTTTCAATTCGGTCGGAGGTCCGCTCGAAATGCAGTCTACCGTCATCCCGATCCAATTGCACACAGCCACCCCTGGGAACATTCTCCGATACTAATTTAATACTGGCTCTAATAGTCGTAGTACCGGGGCGAACCGATGCCCACTATGACCCAGATCTCCATTTGATGAGGCATATTGACCGATAAACGTTTGGTCGTTTTTTGAATGTTGGGTGATTTTTTTTTGTTATATCTTTACTTTTATATTGATGTGGGAAAGTTGAAGTTTTTGTTTGGTCGGACGTTCTGATCTTAGTAATTGCTACTTTTAATTGAAATATTCTTGTTGTATTGGATTTTATATTTAATGAGTGACTCGTTAACCTTTTGACAAACGTTTGGTCGTTTTGGAATTTGGGTGATTTTTTGTTTTATTTTTACTTTTAAACTAATATTGAGAAGCAAGTATTTGTTTGGTTGAACGTTCTAATCTCAGTAACTACTGGTTGAAATTGAAAGAATCTTTTCGTTCTGGATAGTTTATTTATCGACGAAGGCAGACATAACACAACTCTACTTATTTCAATCTGTGAGGTTACAGATAAAGCTATGGCATCGCTGTGCTTTATCGCGAAACCAGAGCGACGAAATGAAAATATAATATTTAGTTTTCATCGTACGGAAATCGAACTCAAACTTGTGGCGTTTACAACCGCACGGTTGTGGCTGGTCTTATAAGCTGGTGAGACTGGTCTTATTTTGTATGTTTTTTTTTAATTATATTTAAATGGGCGTCTTGATTACGGTTTCGAATCTTATTACGAAATTTTTATTATTAAAATTAGCCTATATTGGATTATTTGGATAGACTTATTCAAAAAAAGAGTTTCGCCATTTTACTCGATGTTTCTGCATAATGTCTTTGTTAATGTCCTTGTTTGGATAGAAAATGTAGGGATGATGGGAGTGATGTATTACTAGTAGGCCTTTTTCTATTTATGCTGCAAGTTACCCTATGTGTATATATGTAAAAATCATCGATACATAGTATAATAATATATTTTCCTAATAAAAATATAAGTTATCGCTGTAACATATAAATTTAATCCATTAAGATATAATACTAAAAATGGGTTATCTAAAAAAATACTTTTACTGAATTCGTTCCATTGCTTTCTACCATCTGGTTCGCTATCAATATTATGAATAAAGCTTTCACTTGTTATTGTGCAAAGAGATATATTTTAATAGACAAAAAATAAGTCAGATGCCGTGTTGCCGCAGTGGCTTTAATCGCGACGGTTGTGGGTTCGATTCCCAATCGGCGAAATGAATTATTAAATCAAAATCAGCTTCATGCTGTATACCGCACACAGCAGGGTAGGCAGAGGGAACATAATGTTAAGACATTTCGTTCCCCACTTAATTTATAAATGATTGTTTACTCATATTTTGATTTCTTCGCTCTGGTGATAAGTCAAAGTGCGGCGTTGAGTTGCGTCGCTCAACCACGCATTTCCTCGAATTCGGCGGAAGGTTGGTAACGTAGTGTCGTAACAATAAGTTCCCTCTGCCTACTTTTCTACATGCTGGATACAGCGTGAAGCTGAAAAAAAAAAGTATTTTTCGTAAAAGTTTTACAATATAAGTAAAATATATAAATAATAAAATAATATATATCGACCTAGACAAATGTTAAAGATTAAAGAAAAAAATAAAAGAGAAGTATCACTTTATATTTTTGAATATACCAAAGGGTTCCTTACGTATAGGTATCCATACATACATATATTTCTGCGAACTTTTGCTTCACGTCTGGTTCATCCATACATTATCATCACCAGACGAGGCGTAAAGACCTTTGATTACAAGGATGTCTTTGTTTATACACATTCCTAGTTGTATTGTTCTTTGTGGTTGAAAGAGGCACTGTGAAGGTTTGAATATAGCTTTTAAAACAATAGTTTATTGGTGAAGTGCGGGTTCCATGGTGAAACCCTAGCGAGCTAGTATAGAAAATTATTTGTGATAGATATTTGTAAAGCATTTGTGTATGTATGTATGTCAAATAGAATATAATAAAGCTAAAGAATTTGTTTGGTTGAACGCCTTGATCTCAGGAACTACTGGTTCGATTTTTTAAATTGTCTTTGTTGATACTTGTTTAGATGTAACCCATTGCACGTGCGTGCGGTTAGAGTCATCTCGACAATTTAGAATTTGTACTATATAACTTTTGGTTATTTCCATATGACTACACAGATTGAGGCCGGTGGTGGCGTAGGGCGCCAGCATGGGAGTGTAAGCGTGACAGGCTTTGGGTTTGGTTCTCACACGATAAAAAATATTTGATATTATAATTTCCCCATTCTGGTAACCAGGTAAAGTGCGGTGTCAAGTTGCTCCACTCATCAATCGTAACACCTCCAATATCGAGTGGAAATTAAAAAACAGAAGTGTCTTAATGGGAACCGAATGTCAATACTAGTTTCCCGGGTTCCCTTTGCCTGCCGTGCTAGGTGCGGGATACAGCGTGAAGCTAAAAAAACACATAGATAAAACCTTTGTTTTTGATTGAGGAAGGAAGGAAATATAATGATTTGTTTCATATCATCCCATCCCTTCGTGTAGGATGTAGCATATGTCTGCAGATGGAGTAAATTCGAATACAAAATAATGTTTATTTTTAAATAAAATATAATATTTTCCATTGTTTTTGCGGAATACAAGTCTTTATTTATATTGAAATAAATAAATCAAATAAATGAGTTTCACGCAGCAGCGTACGCAGAGGGACGATAGTGTTAAGATACTCTGTTTCCCACTTTCTGCCGAATTCTGTAGGCATTGCGTGTTGACTGGCAGAACTCAACGCCGCGTTTTGCCTCGACACCAAAGAAATGAAAATATAAATTTAAGTAAATATTTCATCTCCTCAAGTGGGTATCGAACCCACAATTATTCGGTTTTACAGTCACACGTTGTGTCCCTGCGCCACGACTGGCCTCATTGATTTATATTGAACCTTTTTTATATTTCTTTTTTATATAACACTAAGTTCTTTGGTTCCATCCGCCTACACTGTTATGTACAGGATACAGCGTTAAGCTAAAAAAAAACCATACAAGAATTGAACTCGAAACCGTCGCACGAAGGTGTATATCCATTTAATACGAAACCACGACGCTATCATTACTTTAGAGTTTGGTTACAAAGCATATTTCCCTACATCTGACCCAAAGCACATTATAAATATTAATAAGGCCTACATATTTATGCTTTGCTTGGACAGCCGTTTGTCTAATTTAATTTCGTAGGCAATGTGTTGTTACGTATATTGTTTTGTGTGTGTCACTGTGGACATTCTTTTATTATGTTTTATTTGGTTTGGTTCAGAGCCTGTGTTTTTATTAGAATTTTCGTCTTTTTGTGATAAAAATATTGTGTTAGGTATTGTCGTATTTGTTTCATTTACCATTTTTTTTTTAGTTTTATTAGATCTCTCTAATGACGGAGGGAGGGAGGGGTTACATTTATTTTACATTACATTAGGTTCCCTCGCCTGGGATCCTAATGTTAAGGCACTCCGTTCCCTATTAGGCCAATTTCCTTCCCCATTTTCCTTTGCTTGGGAACCTAATGTTAAGACACTTCGTTCACTATTAGGCCCCTTTTCTTCCCCATTTTCTGCTAAATTTTCGAGGAATTGTGTGTTTAGTTGTGGAATTCAACATTGCGTTTTGTTACGTTATTAGAGGGAGTAGATAAAATATTTAATATTTTATTTCCTCGCGGAAGAATCGAACCCACAACCGTCACACTTGTAATCGAACGCTTGTGCCCCTATCACCATGTACCACGACAGTCTTATTCACTATTATAATCAACTATTATTTATGTTAAACGAAGTGCGGCGTTGAGTCTTGATTCCTAACAAGTAATGCCTTAAAAATATGAAATTTAAGTTTCCTAGATCACCTAAATAAAAGAATATCATAATTTTTTCTGCTTTCGATATCTGTTATCGATCTTATCTTATCTCTCGGTCTTATCTTTGTATTATTAATTCTATATTAATAAGCCAATTATTAACTCATTCTTTATTAATAATATATGTTCTTCAGATGGATTCAATTTCAATTACCTTTCAAAGGAATAAAATATTATCAAATATTTTTCATTTCTTCGCTCTGGCAACCAGCCAAAGCGCGGCGTTGAGTTCTGCTACTCAACAAACAAATTTTTGGAAAATTGAACGGTATGTGAGAAACGGAGTGTCTAAACACTAGATTGTCTCATTGTGTAGTAGTGGGTTCATAAGTACGTACTACGTGAATGAAATACCCTCACTTTTCTGACCTGCTTAATTAAGTGCGGCATTAGATTTTTCTTTTTAAAATGTCTATTATTATGGCTTTAAAATTGACAGAATGAGAAAAATATAGAAAATTTAGCAGATAAATTACTAAGTTTTCTTTTGATTCCGAAAATGGCTGAAAATTAAACAAAAAGGTATAATTTGTCGAACAAACCTTATTAAATAAAGATATAACCCAGGAGTATAATCTTCATAATTTCATCTTATCTCAATTAAACTTAAAAAGCTTTATTTTTAATCTGCGCTAATGTCTGCGCTACTTTCTACGCTAACATTCTGTAATATTTTTTTATATTCACGCAACTCAATTTATTTTGTTAGATAAACAGAGAACGTAGTGTTAAATTACTCTTGGTACTTTGCACTAGGCAGAAATAATTTAGTGTTAAGACATTCCGCTCTCCGCTCCGAGACATAATGTGTATTTTTTGGCTGGCACAATTCTCTATTCTGCCAAAGTTGAGTGAAAATAATTTATTATCCCGAATGAGAATAGAACCCACAACCAGTACGCTTAAAAAAGACACTACCATTACGCCACAACGGTACAAGACAATCAGTATTAAATCTTTAATTTCTTTATCAGTGTTCCAACACCATTTTAGCTTTAGGTATTTCTAAACCAATCAACTCGAAAGAAAGTCGCGAGATACGGCCGGTTTTCCATTTTGACAAAATTGCCCTCATAAAAGTGGGCTGAAACGTCTAAGGAATCTTAATTGAGTCCGCGTTAGATAGTTTACGGTGGAAGGTGCGAGAGGAGGCGTGGAGCGATTTAATTACAGTGTCTTTTGATACTGACTCTTGTATGGCGGTGGTTTAGGTTCTAATTTTGGGATTGTTTTTTTTTTTTTATTTTATTTTCAAATATGAATATGAATAAAATAAAATGAAATATACAGTTCTACAATTATAATACTATGAAATTAAATTGAAATATGAATAAATATTTATTTATATCTGTATTTCGCATATATGTAGAAGGATAGGCAGAAGAAACCTTGATCTCCATTATTCATCCTATATGTCCGAGACATGGCGTGTTCAGTGGCGCAACTCAACGCTGTGTTTTATCTTATTACCAGAGCGAGGAAATGATTCACTCGCCCGAGAATACAATCCACGACCATCGCAACTACGGTCAGCTGCCGTGCCGCTGCGTCATTACGGCCTCAATATGAATACGAATAAAAAGAAGATTAATACCATGCTATTTAAACCGCTATCTCCCCTTTCATAAACCAACCCGAATTAAACGTCCAAAAGAAGATGGTACTCTTGAAATATAGCATCATTAATACCCAAGCACCCGAGTTTGTCCTTAAAACTCTGGAAATCGACCCAGATGTTAAAGATTTACTGAAAATAAACCATTTAGTGTGATTATGAGATAACGTGATAAGCCCTCTGATGTAGGATTTTTTTTATTTTATGGTTTTGCTAGCATTTTACCTGAAATAAGTAAGAGATATATGTATATACCAAGCTGTGATGCCAGTCGTGATGCAGGGGCACAAGCGTGTGTCTGTAATCATGACAGGTTGTGAGTTCGATTCCCACTCGAGGAAATTCTTTGCTCTGGTGCCGAAACAAAGCAGGACTTTGAGTGCTACTACGCTTTGCCTCAAGAATTCGGTGAAAAATAGGGAACGCAAATGTCTTAAAGGGAAAAGAGTGTCTTAATACAATTTTCCCACGTCCCTTCTTCCTACTATGCTATGTAGAATATAGTATGAAGCTAAAACCTCACCAACACCTCCATACATACAAGCCACATACTCAACCACAACCACATGACATAATTCTAGCTGCAATATTAGGTAAAAAGGCACTAAACATTTTTTCAGTAAATTGGACTTAGTTTCATTTAGGGGGTTTGATTCCCGTGAAGGTAAAAGTTTTATTGTCTAAAAAATTATTTATCTTTAACTGTGAAATAACACTGCAGAAATGTAAAAAACACAAAATTCTGAGCCTTTTAACAAATAAGCCCGAATTAGACACTCTCCTAAAATAAAATAAAAATGTCAGACGTATAAGTGATTCCATTAAAGTAAAATGTCATGTAAATATACGCAAATAGAATGCAAATCTTATAAAGCCGACAACGCTTCCATACAAATCGTTTATTCGACGTGGATTAAAATAAAACTTTTGTTTTTATTCAGTGTCAGTATAGTTAGTTATTTAAAGTGGTGCGCTTCTGAAAGGGTTGACTCGGTTTTTTTTAATTTAATCTTTTTTTTTTGCTTCACGCTGTAACCCGCACATAGCAGGGTAGGCAGAGGGAACCTAGTGCTAAGACACTCCGTTCCCCACTTTCCGCCAAGTTCTGGAAGCATTGCTTGTTGAGTGGCGGATTTAATTTTAATTTTTTTAGCTTCACGCAGTATCCCACATATAGTGGGATAGTCAGAGGAAACCTAGTGTTAAGACACTCCGTTCACGATGGCATCAAATTTTTACAGTAATATTCCTATACTTCCGACGTGTTGGTATTTTAGTTAGTAGATGTAAAAAGGCAATAATTGGAGAATAAAATATAGTGGCCAAGTGGCAAATAATGTAGTGACGAGGCTGATATTTTCTTCTTTTCTTTATCTTTATATTTTTCCCTTTTCAAAGGCGTACATGAAGAACAGGCACATACGTCATACCATTCTCAACTTTCCCATCTTTTATGATTATTCTTTTGTATTTTACCTGATTACTACTACTAGATATTGAAAAAAGTATTATATTGGAAGAAAAAATAATGTTTCTCTCTCTCTCCGTCGACCTCAATATTTTTTCCATCTAGGAATATTACAGCGTTAGGTTTCATCACATACATTCCAAATGTGCAATGATGGCGTTGACATGTGATTTTTAAAAAAGATTATGAAAATTTACTAAATTTTTTATATTATAAAATATTTTTTCTAAATTATTATTATTTTTTTTTTTTGATATTCAAAAATTTGCGAATATTTTATAGTTTATTTTATTTTCAAGACTATTTTCTATATATTTTCTATTACATATATAAATACGTATACTAACAATATTCACACCTTATCATGAATTGAACGTGCCTTAGCCCTAACGAGACAAACTAGGTCGTCCTTCGAACCAAAATTTAATTTTGCAGGTATTTCCATAGTAATAACGAAGCTTACACTATTATATACAGTTTCATATAGAAGGGATATGACTAACATATTTGATGAAACTAAATTGAAATATTTAACAAATTGCCCGAGGAATTTGCCTTTATAAATCGTATAGTTATTTTTTAATATATTAATCTCTTCTCTCTCTCTCTCTCTCGTCTTATATATTATTGAATAAATCAGATTTTTTCTCATGCGGAATAATCATATATAATTCATAAATTAATTTATCAGTCATAAATTACAAACAGAAACCCGGTGTTAAGTTCCGCCATTCAACACGTAATGTCTCTTTTCTTTGCCTACCATGATGCATGCGGGATACAGAGTGCAGAAAAAACAACTTTTTGGACATATTATATATTAAAATAAAACGTTTTGGCCAGTCGTGGCGCAAGAGCACAAAGTGTGACTGTAAAAACGACTGGTTGTGGGTCCGATCCCCACCCGAGGAAGTGAAACATTTATTTACATTTTTTATATATTTTCATTTTTTAAATTCATTGTGTAAAAAAATGCATTGAGTTCCGTCACTCAACACCCCTCCACAATAGCCCCCAGAACTCGGCGGAAAGTTTGGAACGGAGTGTCTTAACACTTAACACTAGGTTCCCTCTGCCTACTCTGCTGTGTGCGGGATACAGCGCGAAGCTGATTTGATTTTTTTTTGGCCATATTATATGGCGAGCGGTAGAAATCAACACCACATACAAAATTAAACCACATTTTACATTGCCCATTTTGTTTGGTGTTCAAAAATTAATCCTAGTATTAATAGGTTAACCACATTCAAGTATTAGTGAAATAAATACTATTATTAAACTGTCAAAGTGTAAAAGGTCCTAGCTTAGTGGCTATGTTATTAAACAAATTAATTGAGTAGAGCTACCCTCAATCCAGCTGGAAATTGAGGGGTGTGAAAATTACTTTTTTCGTACTTTTACATGTTAGTAAGTCAATTGATGTCAGTTTAATATTATAGAAAAGGAAGATGGAAGGCGAAACGGAAATCCTTTCCCACTTTCTGTGCTATGTGCGGGATACAGCGTGAAGCTGAAAAAAAAGGAGACGGGCAAAGATCTCCGAAAATATACGGTCTAGTCATTGTTTTTTTACTGCATTTGTTTATAATAATTGGAAGAGTTTGAAAAAATCCTTGAAAATGAAATAATTTTTAAAAAATAAACAAATAATGCAATAAATACTTATGTATAAATTATAATATAATATTAATGATAAGATTTTGTAATAATGTTTTTAAAATACCATCTATTCATTATGGACGTTTGCTCTAAGTATACAAATTAAAAATATCTTATCGAACTCGCGATGCGACACGATTATGGGTTTGATTTGTACCCTTTGGAGTTTATTAATGCGGAATGAGTGGTTAGAGTGTCAAAGGGCCACCTTGGTTGAACTTCTGGAATCCTCTACAGAGGATACTAGCAGTATGTCATGTTAAAAGTAGATTTGACGACAGTGGAACAGGTCAAAGAGGTATGCAAAGTTATTGCATATCTCTTTCGCCTGGTCCACTTTAGCACGTTTTGGCAGCGTTTGTCCGCTCCATCCTCTCTGGCTAGGAAAAAAACGTGAAGCTAAAAAACTCGTAATTACTTTTGTTATTAATTGATATATACGTACAAGTTGAACGCTTAGGCCGATCGTGCCTCTCTATCGTTTATTCCGCGGTCTTGCTTGCACACACGGCCCAGGAGGATCGTGACAATGAGTCTTCTTCGTGTGTTCAGCCGGCTTTCATCGATTTATAAGAGGTTATAAAAAAATCAAAATCCAGAGGTTATGACATCATATTATTTAAAAATATTGAACGGTTTGGTTTCCTCCTCAGTCTGGTTTGACAATATAGAGTACGAAGTGATTTATCGCTATGTTCTCTCTTCCTACATGACACACGTACATATATGCGTGACAAAAAAAAATAGCAACAATGAGCATTTTACGCGTCGCTCACAAAGCCTTCGCTTACATTTTGTGTTCCATTACATCACTTTCAAAAGGGCGTAGACCCCTCTCATAGTGAGTGCTTGCGGGAGCACGTTGCGCTAGGCACTGTGTGTTTTTTTTTTGGAAAAAATATCCTAGAATAGAATGTTTTTTGCGTATCACTATTGTTTCACTTTAAAAGCACTAGATAAATATGAAAATATAGTTGCGATTTCCTTTTTTTATTATTATTTTATTATACTTAAAAAGAAAATGTATGAAATTTGACGCTTTAATTATGTTTTGGAGTACCTATCTTAAATACAATTAAACTTTTTCTCTTTCAATATAGTTAATAGATTTTTGACTTTTCAAAACAATACATTACAGTGGCTCAATTTTGACTATGCATTTTCTTCATAGTATCTAATGTAATTTGTTTATATAAAAAGTAATTATCTGTTTTCACTAGATGACATTTTATTATTAGCTTATTTTTTTAATTTGGTGTTATATCCCGAAGTCAGTCGTGGCGCAGGTGCACAAAGTGTTACTGTAAACGCGACTGGTTGTGAGTTTTGTCGCCACTCGAGGATATTAAATATTTATTTAGATTTATATTTACATTTTTTCGCTCTGGTGTCTAGGTAAAAGTGCGGCGTTGTGCTCCGCCACTCAACACGCAATGCCTTTAAAATTCGGCAGAAAGTGGGGAATGGAGTGTCTTGTGTCTTCTGATATAGCAGGATAGGCAGAGAGAACGTAGTGTTAGGTTCTCTCTGCCTACCCTGCTATGTGCGGGATACATCGTGAAGTTTATTTATTTAATTCCTCTTGAACTTTCCTTTCCTCCTCCTCCAGAAATCTCATGTAGACCTTTTTCCTTTTATCCATTTAATTTTCAAGAGTTCGTATTGATTGGCAGAACCTTACGACACAGTTGATCTTGTTACCAGAGCAGAGATAAAAATAATTAAGACGCTGAGCCGCTGCGATACAGAGGTCGCTAAGATTTCTACATCAAAAAATCAAGAGATACTTCAAAATAATACACGTCACAGTACAATTTTACTTATTTTTTATGAGATATGTGGGAACATATAGCAGGATAAGATACTCCGTTCCGCACTTTTCGCCGAATTTTCGAGGCGTGTAGTATCAACATGCATGCCTCATCCAAGCTGTCAACTCAACTTGTCAGTAGAACGAAGACATTAAAATATTAATAAATTATCCTTGTAAGACCCGAACCTACAACCGCTACATATAAAGTCACACGCTTGTGCCACTGCACCACCACATCCTCAATTTTACTTAAACACAACATATCCAGACATCCGATACACGACAAAGCATTTCAGCAGAATTTAAACGGTATACGATATTATATATGACTGGCCCATAATAGACCACAATATCTTGGCCCTGTGACCCAAATACGAACGGTTGCGATATTTTCCCGATAAGTATTGGGTATTGGTGGAACTAAGTAGTTTGAGTATTTTATATAGATTTTGTGTTATCAGTTAGATATTCGTGTTGTTTTTTTTTTTTGGCTATCGTTGGAATGGGAAGGCATCTTACTGTAAGCGTGACGGTTGTGGGTTCCATTCCTATATTGAATTGTGTAACAGATATAATTTATTACATGTAACTAATATATTAATGTCAATATTTATATCGATATAACTTTTTATTTATGGTTTTTATAAATTTAATATAGTATATTTAATAATTATATAAAATATATATATATTTTAATAATTTTACGACGACGACGTATAAATACAAAACTACAGTAAAGGAGAGTGTAAAGCGGAGAAAGGAATAAAAAAAAAATCCCTTCCCTCGTTTTACGCTCTATCCAGCGTATATATATAGAGCGTCAAACTACAACAAACATATGTTTAGCTAGCTTATAACGTAAATGCCGTCATGGTATTTGATAATCAGCATCGATATTTAACAGGAATAGTTTTAAGTTTAAATGAGGGAATCCTAATTTATCAAGCTTGCTAATTGTTTTTTTGCAGAATATTATAAAATGAGGCCGTCGTGGCACAAGGGTGTGACTGGCACACGCAACGGTAGTGGGTTCGATCCTTACTCGAGGGAATGAGTTATCTGGAGGCACGGCAGTGCCCCCGCCAAGTCGAGCAAAAAACAGCGGCACGGCCGTACCATCCTTTTCTCGAAGCAATTCAGGCCATTTTCGACCCCCTATAACTTCGTTGTGGATAAAACAAGAAACCTGAATTTTTTGTAACTAATCAGGCATAATATAAACACGGTATATTTAAAATTTCAGTCAATTTGAACCAGTAGTTTAAGAATGACAACTTGTTAAAGTTTCTAAATTTTGTCACTCACTGACTGACTCACCGATCATCAAAAGTCCAAGGCGCTTCTAGCAGACATAGAAGCTTCAAATTTGGAATACAAATAGAGTTTAGTGTCTTAATCATGGGAAAACTTATATATTTTGTAATTTCAGTCCAGTTTTCCAAATACACCAACTGCATGAATAACTTTGTAATCCCATATAAATGTATAGGATTACAAGGTTACATTTGCAGTTAATGAATCATTATTACTGTATAATAGAAAATAATAAGTGTAGATAGGTACCAAAAAGTAGGATTCTACAAAAAGAAGTGAGATGCCATCAAAAACATCCTGTAAAAAACCCAAGTCTCGCAGCTCAGTCTTTCTACCGTAAAAAGTTGTGAGATCCATGTAATACCAAGTCGGTTAATCTATTTAGTATCTACTTAAAGGACCTTCCGTCTTAAGTTATTACAGTAGTTATTATCATGCCAATATTAAAAATATTTTACGTTTTAAACAAATAGATCGACTTGGACATCGCATGATTTGATTATTAGTATGTATCACACTTGACACTACACAGCACGACGGGCCAGCAACCGAATTCCTCACCAGAGTCCTTCCGAATGATGTCTATTATGTCTTTCGATAGGTTGTGTTTTCATGCGATGTCCAAGTCGATCTATTTGTTTAAAACGTAAAATATTTTTAATATTGGCATGATAATAACTACTGTAATAACTTAAGACGGAAGGTCCTTTAAGTAGATACTAAATAGATTAACCGACTTGGTATTACATGGATCTCACAACTTTTTACGGTAGAAAGACTGAGCTGCGAGACTTGGGTTTTTTACAGGATGTTTTTGATGGCATATTATTCTTTAATATTTTCATTTCTTCGCTCTGGCACGAAGGAAAAAGCCCGGCGTTGAGATCTGCCACTTAACACGTAATGTCTCGAAAAATTCGGCGGAAAGTGAGGAACGGAGTGTCTTATCACTTGTGTTGTTATGTTTCCTCCACTCTGCTGTGTACAGGATACAGCGTGAAGCCGATTTTTATTATAAAATGTATTGTCGTATATCTGCACCATGACATCATTTATATACCAATCTAAATTCTTCTTTCTTTATATTTTTAC
Organism: Heliconius himera; assembly: GCA_021202915.1. NCBI lineage: Eukaryota > Metazoa > Arthropoda > Insecta > Lepidoptera > Nymphalidae > Heliconius > Heliconius himera. The sequence goes on from JAJHJA010000305.1 coordinate 512,282, forward strand.
ACGCTGTATAACAACGTAGGTAGGCAAAAGCTGAAAACGCAATGTTAAAAAACTCCGTTCCCCATTTTTCTTTGAGGCATTCCTTGTTGAGTGGCGGAATTCAACGCCGCGCTTTGCCTCGCTTCCAAAGCGATGGAAAAAATTAAATAATACATTCCCTTAACGGGAATTGAACCCACAATAGTTGCACGCTTGTGCTTGTGCGTTACGACAGTCTCAACGGCCTTCTTCTTTCCTACAAAAGTAACGATTTTATTACAAACTAAGTAACAAAAGTAGGACAAATTTAACGGGATAAAGTTTTTCTAGCACGCAATCGCAATCTAACCTTAACTTTTACGGAAGCTTGTTTTACGTAGACCAGCTACATAGCCGTGTGTGAGCTTTTAGAAATAGGTATATATAGTTGTCAAGGTTACATTGCCTCCTGCGCGGCTTCGCCCGCTTCTGTTTTATTTATCGTTACCTAAGTGCTATTAGCAACGTTTGTTTTGTTATTTTAGTATAATTATGTATAGTGATAAAAATAAAAATCAGCTTCACGCTGTATCCCGCACACAGCAGGGTAGGCGGAAGGAACCTAGTGTTAAGACACTCCGTTCCCCTCTCTGCCGAAATTTGGAGGCATTGCGTGTTGAGTGGCAGCAGAAGGCGCCGCGCTTAGCCTCGACAATAGAGCCAAGAAATGGAAATATAAATTTAAGTAAATATTTCATCCCCTCGAGTGGGAATCGGACCTACAACCGCCGCTGCGCCACGACTGGCCTCACTGGATGATATACACTTATTAATCACTATTTTTTTACGATTTTAAATCGTTATGAAATTAAAAATGACGTATCTATTTATTTTTTTTACCTATATCATGTCTATGAAGGTACGCACTCGCAGTAAATAAGATTTTTCCCGCGTAAATGTGTATTCCGCGGGAATTCCGGGATATAAAGTGGCCTATGAGTTGCCCCATAGCCCTTTTCTAGAGAAAGTTCCATAAAAATCAGTTCAGCTGTTCTGAAGATTTTATTTTTGGCAAATGTGTAGTATGTACTTATTTAAAATATTTGAAAAAAAAAATTGAACGTGTAAGATGTATGTATTGATGTCTGATATTTATGTCAGAATTTCTGTCTTAATTTATTCATTAGTACTATTAGAAATTTATATAGACAGACATATTCATGTAGCCGTCGAGGCGCCTGTGCCATGACACAGGAGCACAAGCGTGTGACTGTAAATGCGACAGTTGTGCAACAGAGTGTCTTAAGGTTACTACTAGGTTCCCTCTTACTTCCCTATACGCGGATACAGCTAGAAGCTTAAAAAAAACCTCCACAGCTTAGGAGGTGTAATGGCAACTGGATTGCTAGTATATAATATATAGTAAATTTAGTATTAAATCTGCCTGTTAAATTTATACAGCAAACAAAATGTTTATCACTTGTAAACTATACAGAGTAGTTTAGATGTGTTCTTCAAGGTTGGATATAAATTATATATAAGTTTTTATAGGAGATTAAAAGTTTATATTGCTTTCTAGTGCGATCCGCCCTAGTTCGAGCTTCGAAAGCTCCTTCGAGTGAGTGTCTGGTTGTCTTGCAATATTCTACGGAGTTTCTATAAAATACTGTGGAATAACTAATATTTTGTATATTCGTGATGGCGTCGTGAGCATGAAGTTTTTAATTTTTTCGATCTGGGGCAAAGTGCGGCGTGGAGTTCCGCCATTCATTATACAATGCCTCGAGAATTCGGAGGATAGTGGGGAAAAGGAAGTGTCTTAACGGGACCGAAATGTCTTAATACTCGGTTCCCAGTTTCCTCCTGGCTAACTCTGCAAGACGAGGGATACACTTTATCCCTTGCGTTGCAGAGTTAAAAAGAAATAAGAATGGTTTAATAAAGTATTTGTGCGCGATGATAGTAGGTTCAATTATACTTAAAGTTTGTAGTAACATTAGGTCTTTTCTGCTTACCCAGCCATATTGCCTTTTATATATATACATACGAGCCATGTCTAAATCTAAAAAGTAAGGAAAAAAAGTAGAATCGGCTAAAAAAAATCCATACCTATAGGGTAAAACAGTATTACCAAGGTTCCAAAGTCCTGTCGGACGGACAGTCACAGGGTAGTTTCCATGAAAGTAATACTGTCGAAATTACAGCGGAGTAACTAACAAACGAATAAAAAAGTTCTCTAAATACAAAACAAATAGAAGTTTAAAATATGAAACGGTTGTTCAGATATATAAAACGGGTTTCCGATTTGTGAATATAGGCTTCGCACATGAAGCTAGACTTTTTATTTGAAATGCTGACAATTTTGACAATAAAAAAAATTCTTTATAGTTCTTTATAGTTAGCTTCACGCTGTATCCCGTACGTAGCGAGTAGACAGAGAGAACCTTAGAACTCAGTGTTAAGACTCTCCGATCTAATTAAGACACTTCCGTTCCCCACTTTTCGCCGGATTTATTGTGTGCCGGAACTCAACACCGCGCTTTGGTATTCCTTTTTTACTAGAGCAAGGATTTTTTTTTTATATTTCATTCCACAGGTCACAGGCTTGTACTTCTGCGCTACGACTGGCCTCAATGATAATAATTAGTATAATAAATATTAAAATATTTATTCTTTAGTTTTTACTCTGAACGACGCTTTTAACTTGCTTTAAAATATTTTTCAGCAAGGAAATAAAAACCGTAGAAAAATACCTAAACCGAGCCTTTAAAAGCTAAGAGCATGTTTATTTATTTATAGAATAATAATAACTACGAAGGTAAAATGAGAGATAAGAATAACATAATGGTAAGATTTAAATGTATATAGTGTTGATATAACGCATATATCAGGTGGCAGAGGGAACCTAATGTTAAGATAGTCCGTTCTCCACGCACTTCCCAATTTTAGAGATTGCGTGTTGCAATATTATATAGATATGTATCATATGATTAATAATACTTTACGTATTTTAGGAATAGCTTCAAATTTGACACAAATTTTGTTAAACCAGGGCACTGAGTTCATTAAGTAAGTCTAGACTGAATCTTGAGAGAATCCACTACCATTTACTTTGATACTCGCTATCGAGGACGTTATTTTGTATGTTACTTTTGGCGAAATTTTGTGATAAGATTGTTTGGAGTGATAATTAAATTTAGGTTCCAAATATTAATGTATTTCAGGACAGTCGATGCTCAAAGTCAATAAATAGATACATTTATTATGATTTTTTTAAAGTTTATTAATATTTATTAGTTAATTTCTTATATTATGAGTAGAGAGGCCACTCGCGGCGCAGGGACACAAAGTTTGACTGTAAAACCGACTGGTTGTGGGTTCGATCGCCACTCGAGGAGATGAAATATTTACTTAAATTTATATTTCCATTTCTTCGCTCTGGTGCCGAGGCAAAGCGCGGCGTTGAGTTCTGCCACTCAACACGCAATGCCTCCAGACTCCGGCAGAAAGTGGGGAGCGGAGTGTCTTAACACTAGGTTCACTCTACCTACCCTGCTGTGTGCGGGATACAGCGTGAAGCTGATTTATTTTGATTTTTTAAAATTCAAGCTGTTTTTTCACATACCATATACTGCGTGTTTGTGTTTTTATAGAAAAAAAAATATAGCTTGTGAAGGTTAAACTCATGTCGCACAAGCATCGTGTCTACAGTTAGACATTGACAGTAAACGTATATTTGCAAAGTCATATAATACGATCTTACAAACGTCCGAGACGTGGAGAACGGTGGAACTAACTTATAACTAATAAGATTTTTGATTTTCCTGGTTATGATCCTAATTTAAGCAACAGATATAAACAAAATGCGATAATTGAGGCCAGTCGTGGCGCAGCGGCACGAGGTGTGACTGTAAAACCGACTAGTTGTGGGTTCGATCCCCACTCGAGAAGATAAAATATTTACTTAAATTTATATTTCCATTTCTTCGCTCTTGTGTCGAAGTTAAGCGCGGCGTTGAGTTCTGCGCCACTCAACACGCAATGCCTCCAGAATTCGGCAGAAAGTGGGGAACGGAGTGTCTTAGCACTAGGTTCCCTCTGCCTATCCTGCTGAACACAGCGTGAAGATGATAAAAAATATATAAACAAAATAAACATTATACCTGATAATTTTGAAAAATTGAAAAAAGTAATATAAAAAAAATAAACTCTTTTACCGGATTAATTGCTAATATTTAGTATTAAACATTTTTGTTTCTATACTTATTTCGTAACATAAATATTTTTTATCGTATTTTCAAAACTATTGTAGTTATTTTCATGTAAACTCCTAGTAGGGGAGTTGGTCTAGACGAAACGGCAATAAGATTACGTCTTATTTTAGGTTTCGAGTTAATAAGCCAACGCGGCTTATGGCTTAGAAATTATTTCAGTTGTTATATAAAAAGGTTTTAGAAGGATTTATTTTCTCTGATGTTTTAATGGAAAATTGAAACTAAACTAAAGGTGAAATGGAGAGTTTTAGCATTACATTCTTAACACCTATTCTGCAATATGCAGAATACACAAACTAATAGATATGTTGCTGTTGCGGTCCTTTAGCATGCTTATTGGTATTTTTCGACAGAAAATAAGAGAGAGATCCTTAAAACTAGGTTCCGAGGTTAGCTCTGTCTACCCTGCTATGTGCGGATTGCAGCGGGAACCTAAAAAAAAATGAAAACATAACTTTTAAACGATCAAACAGAAATGTCGCGAACAATCAACCAAAGGTCATAATACCTTTAGCCAAACTGTATGAATGCGCCCGGATGAACTACAATTCAATTATCCAGCTGCCCCGCCCGCTGTAGGCACTGTGTGGTGGACGGGACGGTATTTTATGTTTTGGTTTTAACTGTTTTGCTGTTGTTGTCGTTATAATTGGTATTTCTATGTTTAAATAGTAATTTGATGCCAGTCGTGGCGCAACGGCACCAGGTGTGACTGTAAAACCGACTGGTTGTGGGTTTGATCCCCACTCGAGGAGATGAAATATTTATTTAAATTCATATTTCCATTTCTTCGCTCTGCTGTCGAGGCTAAGCGCGGCGTTGAGTTCTGCCACTTACAGACATGCAATGCCTCCACAACTCGGCAGAAAGTGGGGAACGGAGTGTCTTACACTAGGTTCCCTCTGCCTACCCTGCTGTGTGCGGGATACAGCGTGAAGCTGATTTATTTATTTATTTTATTTAAATAGTAATTTGGCCGTGAAGCTGTCGTGGCGCAGTGGTACAAGGGTGTGACTAGGTGTAGGTGCGACGGTCGTGGGTTCGGAAGAATGAATTGTTTGTTATTTTTATTTTATTTCTTCGCGCAAACAACATTTGAACAACTGTTAGTAAGACAAACCGCGGCATTGAGTCACTCGTCACGCAATATCTCGAGCGATGGAAAGTGAGATATGCAATATCTACCAGGTGCAAGATACAGCATAAAACTAATAAAAGAAGTAATAAGTTTGATAGAGTTGTTTAAAGTGATCTCTGCTTTATATACATAACTTTCATGTTTTAAACTCCTTATAAACTTCGTTTTCGTCAGTGATCTACAGTCACTACGCTGCTGCGCCACAACGGACTGTTCCGCCACCTTTTAATAATTCTAGCAATTTAATTTTAAATATTTCAACCATTTACCTAACTGATGGTTAAAACACTTTAGTCTAAATGGTTACACTAACCGAATTAACACCAAAACCGGAACAAAAAAATTTCAAAACAGTCTCAATAATAAGGTAGCACCCGACATCTTGAGAATGTCAACGCGAATACTTTTATGACTCAGAACGTTGAAAGATAATAAATGTTTCTTTAAAATATAAAGGAAATTAGTTAAAATTGTTGCTGCGTTCGCTTTTATAATTTAATTATGTTGTCGGACACCTTGCCTTGCTCCTTGGTTGATGTTCTAGAGAAACGCTTGTTTTGTTTTGTTGTACAACTTGTTTTTGTTTTAGTTATATTATGCTTTTGTGCTTATTTCATTTTGTGTTTTAATTATAATAATATTTAAAAGTTTTTTTTTTACGCTGTATCGTGTATGTAGCAGGCGGAGGGAGCCTGGGAACCTAGTGATAACGTAATTCGTTCCCATTAACATTTTCATTTCTCACTTCCTGCCAAATTCTGGAGGCATTGCGTGTTGAGTGAAAGAACTTAACGCCGCGTTGTGCCACGTTACCAGAGCGAGAAAATGAAAATAATAATAATACTTTATTGCACATGAAAAAAAATATATACACAATTTACATAAAAAAAAGGACTTGTAGGCACTTATGTAGGTACAGGTACTTAAATCAACATGTGCAATGGCGGATGATGAAGAATTTAATATTGAATGAAGATATTAAATATTTCATTCCCCCAAATTGGTTTCGAATCCATCGCGTTTACAGTTGCAATTACACGCTTGTGCCTCTGCACCATAACGGATCAACGTGTATGTTATAAATATTTTTAATGAAAATATTTATACCTAAATTTATAGTCATCGCATATACTTTTGAAATAGTTAAAAAAGAAAATATAATAAAATAAAAAATCTCGAAAATGTGAGAAAGATTTAGACTTTAGACTTGAAGAATTTACTAGAAATTTCACAGCAGTTCTATCCCACGGGAAGACGTATGAATAGCTATAACCACGTGCTATCGAAGTTTGTGTGTAAGTTGAATTCTGTTCCGTATTACTACTATACTAGTATATACTACTACATACTATATACTGTTCTATAGTATAATAGAGAAGGAGAGGCGACCACACAATATATAGAAGCAAAAGTTTTTATTAGATGTCTTTTACTTAGCTCCGTAAAGTTCTTTTTGAGCTTTAGATTTAATCTTTTGATTGCTGTTTTAGAATTCGTAAAGCTGGTAAGAGTATAAGTATAGTAAGAGATATTTTTTGTGTTTGTCAAATGTTCGGTATGTTTGTGAAGCTTCAGTTTCACGCCTTTTCCCGCATGTCATGATCGTAAGAGGGAACACAGTGTTCTCTCTCTCTCACTCTGTTTCTCAATTTTCATTCATTTCTTGACACGTTGCGTGCTGTTTGGCGGAACTCAACGCCACGTTTTATGTCGTTACCAAAACAAAAACAAACAAACAAACAGCTTCACGCTGTATCCCGCCTACTGCAGGGTAGACAGAGGGAACCTAGTGTTAAGAAACTCCGTTCCCCACTTTCTGCCGCATTCTGGAGGCATTGCGTGTTGAGTGGCAGAACTCAACGCCGCGCTTGTCCTCGAGACCAGAGCGAATAAATGGAAATATGAAATTAAGTAAATATTTCATCTCCTCGAGTGGGGGTCGAACCCACAGCCAGTCGGTTTTACAGTCACACTTTGTGCTCCTGCGCCACGACTGACGACCTAGTTACCAGAGCGATAAAATGAAAATATTGAATATATCATTCAACCTTGTGGGAATCGAATCCGCAACCGTCGCGGTTATAGTCATCCTTCAACGAAACAAGGGTATACGGAGTCAAAGACTAGCTCCCAGTTTCCATATCAATGTTACCAGTATACTGTGTAGTATATATATATATATAGGTGCAAACTTCAGTTTTAGTTGTTTGCGCCGATAGAATCTCTCGCGCTAATTGAATTGCAACGCCACAGAGCTCGGTCACTATATCAATTTATATAGAGATAGAGCAACGTGAACAAAGTTACTTTAGTATATTAAATTTGGGTTTGCTTTTGTTTTTTTTTTTGTGATTTTATTGAATTTTGTATATATTTTTTACATAATGTGTATATATATCAATGGAAACTAAATAAAATGTATAATGTTAATATAGATTAATTTTTATTAGCTTCACGCTGTATCCCACACATAGCGGGGTAGACAGAGGAAATATGGGAACCTAATGTCAAGGCGTTCCGTTTCTATTGAGACAATTCCATTTTTTACTTTCCGCCGAATTCAGGGGGCATTGCGTGTTGAGTGCTGATACTCAACGCCGCGCTTTTCCTCCCTTCCAGAGGAAGAAAATGAATAAACATCGTGTTTACAGTTATACGCGTATGCCCTTGCCTCTATAGATTTAATTGAGATATATTTTGATGAGCTAAACTTTCTTTAAATAGCTTAAAGCTAAAATTACTTTAAGCGGTAATCGAATCTACACATTGCGATCGTATAATCTGGCTGTCACATACATTTGTCTCTTTGTAAATATTACAGTTTGTAATTCTGATGTTTCGCTCCCACCCTAAACATTTCTTATGTAAATATTTATATGCAAATCACTTCCGTAAACGTATTTCAAGTCCCCCAAGATGTGTCCTTAATCGAAGTTGAGAAATTTATTTAGAAAACCCCTTCAAAAAGAAAGCTATTTCAAAGTTTTCTTTAGATTGTTAAATGGTTGCTAGCCTAATGCTTTTTTCCGCGTATCAGGCAATGAAAATAATTCATTTTCCAGATTCGAATCGAACCTATAACCGTCACGCTTACAGTTAGATTGGCTTTTGTGCTTTATAAAAGTATTCTTAATTTTTTTTTATATTTTTCATATTATAATATCTTAATGCAAAGCGGGTCGTTGAGTTCCGCCACTCAACACTCAATGCTTCTACAATTCGGCGGAAAGTAGGGAACTGGCAAAAAGCGGAGAAGGGACTATTTTGTACTAAGCACACACAACTGTTGAGTTTCTTGCCGGCTCTTCTCAGCACGGATGATTTAAAAGTGCTAATAATTGTCTATTTGTATAAAAAATATTCTGATTTCTTTAAAAAAAATTTAGCTTTTCCTGGCTATGTATACTCTATATACAAGATTCAGCTTGAAAGATGTATTGTTTGTTTATTATTTTTGACGTGATAATATCTTATAAGTCGATGAACGTCGACTGTACGCACACAAAAGCATGATTCATTGTCACGTTCCGCCTGAGCCGAGAGTGCAAGCGAGATAGCGAAGAGAGGCACCATTGGCCTAAGGCTTGTGACGCCTCTATGCAGTCAGTGTTACTTGTCTGTATAATTTAAGTAATAAATATTTGAATAAACGAGTGCAATAAAATGTTAATTTATTGAAAAAAATCTTATTTTCAATTGATTCAGTGATAAACATTTTATTCAATTTAATTCAGAAAATGTAATTTTGCCTAAATGTTTTCTTATGACGTCACCACATAAAATTATCGTCCGAAAACAGACTTTACAGACAACCAGTTTGTTTTGTTTCTAGTGATTCACTACGTACTTTAAATAATTCTGATTTATTTTTAAAAATTGCGCACACCTAGCTTGCGTAACCTAACGCCATTTATGTTCACTAAAGCCTTAAGTATTTAAATCGTTTTTTTTTATCAAATAAAATTACAACGTCTATTCATAGACAGAAACACGATTCGTCTTCTCTCCGTTCCTTCCCTATCAAGTGTTGACAGCGCAATATATTTGAGCGCATTCCAACATCAATCTTGGAGTACACAAACTGAAGGAAAACCGAGAAAGGCAAGATTTACTACACAAAAGGTGCATCTCTATAAAAATATATTATATAGTTTTAAATGAAACTCTTTACTCGGATTATTATTTATTCACTTTCACGCTGTATCCCGCATATAGCAGGGTTGGTGGAGTGAATCTAATATTAAGACATTCCGTTCTGTGACATTGCGTTTTTGAGTAGTGGAACTCATCGCTGTGCGTTGTCTTGCAACCAGAGTGAGAAATCGAACCCATAATTGTCGAAAATATTTGTACAGTGACTTGTCAATTTCCTATTGAGTATTTCATATCTATTTTCCATTTTTTGTCCGTAAATAACATTACCACACTCAATTGAGGATAAATAAACATTTTTTTTCTTAAACAAACGGCTAACAATGTACTTATTTAGAAAAATACTTATTTAGAAAACATATAAAAATTTAAACCTAGCGGGACTCGAACCCGCGCCTCCTGAAAACCGACCGGGAGGCATTTTTCTTTCCTAAGTGTGGATTGACACTTTAAAAATGTTAAAAACGTCTAATAATGGATTGAAGTCACTCTTATCACAAATATCTGACAGTGTTATACAATACTGCGATAATTTCTATCTCTACAATTGTATTGAATAAAGTTTTATGCCAGTGCATGGCCTCCTGATACTAGTTTTGTTATGATTCTAGAAATTTACTTTATTAACTTATCATCCGGTAAATCTAGATATAAAAAGATACATACAACAAGCTGAAAATGAGCTTTGACTTTTGCAACTTTTTGAATCGTTATATCTCAGAGACGATGGCTCTGAAGAAAAAGTATGAAAACATTTTTGTAGACAACTTTTTGATCTACAATTTTTGTTTATAGTATTATAATTATAAGAAAACGATATGTCTTATCATGATAAGACATACCGTTTTCTTATAATTACTATTACTATATTGAAAATCGTGAAATACCCATTTTTTACAAACTTTTATTTAACTTGCTGTGATACTTTATGTGAAATCTTCCAAACTCAATTTAAACCACTTTCCAGTGTCTGATTGAGATGAAATGTTGAAAATATTTTATTCCCCTAAGTGGAAATCGAATCCACAACCGCCGCTTTTACCGTCGCACCCTTGTGTACCTGGGCCACGGCGCACTACGGCCTCATTAAATGAAGTGCAATAAAAATATCTTCTTAAAGTAATTATTTATTTACTTGTCATCAGGTATAATTCTAAGCTGACCACGCTGGCGCTACCGTCGGTGATATTCGAGCCAAAGTTCAAAGGTTCAGTGCGTAACCTCGTGTATTCTGACCTTCCGGGACAACCTCCAAGGCGGCAAGAGTTGCGGCATTCAAGAGATTTGAAGGTAAGTTTTATATTTACATAAGTATTCGCGGGGAATATGCAGAGAGAAAGTAGTGTTCTTTTAAGTATAATTGATTATTTGTATAAGAAAATGAATAGTGAGACGATCGCGGTGCAGCGGCACAGGTGTAAAACTGTGAATGAGGTGGTTGTAGGATCGATTTCTACACTCCATTCCTCACTTTCTGCCTCAACGCCGCACTTTGCCTCGACACCAGAGCGAAGAAATGGGAATATAAATTTAAGTAAATATTTCATCTCCTCCAGTGGGGATCGAACCCACAATCAGTCGGTTTTACAGTCACACTTTGTGCCGCTGCGCCACGACTATCATTATTGTATCTTAATTTCAAACATTTTCATACATACATTCTTTATATTTTAAAATTGATGTTTCGTTGTTTGTACATATCGCTTCAATTAAGCACTACACAGATACAACTGTTGGTATCAAATTAGAGCAACAGCTGGAATCTCGCATGTATTTATGAAATAGACATTTATTGAAATAAATTTATTTGTTTCTTTTTATGTCGGTACACCATGTATTTAGTAGCGCTTATGGAGGGAACCTAGTGTTAAGATACTCCTTTCTCCATTCTCCATTCCATTTTCGAGACATTCCGTACCTTTTAAGTAAAAAAGGAACCCTCATAAAATTACTTTGTTGTCCGTCTGTCTGTCTGTCAACAACTTTTATCTCAGGAACGCTTGGAGATATCGAGTTGAAATTCAAACCATATACCTAAATCTACGGCCCCATCATATCCAGAAAAAAAACCGTATTTCTTCATTTACTTAAACAAAAGATATGGCTGGTTTATACAGTAAAAGCCGCATATTCTGACACTATATATGAAATCAAAATTAAAATAGGATACCTCTGGTTCTCCTAGAATTAAAAAATTGGGCAGCTAGCATCTACAGGTATTACTAGTTGAGGAAAAAAACTGAAAACTATACGTTTGTGGTAAAATTCTAAAAAAATAATAGCTTTCAATAGTAAAAAAAGCGTATTTCGACATTATTAAAGGAATTAAAATTTACAGGGAACTTCCGGTTTACTTAGCATTATGTAGTACTAATTTAGATAAATCTGAAAACTTTACATTTGTGGTTAAAGCTTAAAAAATAACAGTCTTAAAAGGGAGGCAAAAATTGGTATTAAAGCCGCAAGTTCACATGAGGAATCAGATGACAAGGCTCTGGCTAAGCTATGCCTGAATTTTAGAAAAAGCTCGAGACCTCCAATTTTATTACGGAGCCGTCGGTGGGCGAACCTGATTTCATTTTTTTTCTGAGCTTCACGCTGTATCCCGCACATAATAGGGTAGGCAGAAGGAACCTGGGAAGCAAGTGTGAAAACACTCGCCTTCCAACTTTTCGCCCAAAACGCAGTTGGAAGAATTTTTCGGAAAGTGGGATACAGAGTGTCTTCACAGGTTCCCAGGTTCCCTCTGTCTACTCTACCATTTACGGGATATAGCGTAAAGCTAAAAAGGAACAAATAATCAGCTAAACCATAAAGGTACTCACTGAATAAGTAAAAACGCTTTTCAAGCACTTTATTAAAATAACGCTGAAAGGAGAATATAAAATTCCATAGTGCGTTATATTTTGTGAATATCTCGATTTTATCATATTATCAAAGCATTTTGAACTCTTTCGCCCGATGTTTTGGGTTCATTTTGCAGTGCAACCAAATGCAACCGTTTAGATCGAACAATGAACGTCTCGTTCTAATTCAGACTCAATCAAAAGCAGAAGCGAAGTTTAAGAATTTAATACTCTGAGTAAATGCTGTTTTCTGTACGAAAGATTTCTTCCCGATCCCTATCCCGATTAGTAGAGATTTAATATTTTCCTTTCCTCTCCGCTCTATATAGATACCAAGGCATACGCGGCGTTGAGTTCCATCACACAAGAATTCGGTGGAGAATAAGGAACCCAGTGCCTTATCACAAATTTTCATTTGCTTGCTTTATGTGAGATAAACCGTAAAGCTAACAATAAATTTCATAGCATAAATTTAGTGCCAAGACACTTCGTGAAGAAATTAAATGATAGAGTGCTTGCAGGAACTTCAGTTTGTATCCACTTTTATAGTGGCTGTAGTTTCCGTCAGTATTAAAATATTATTTTTTTTAGTATTAAAATATTTTTTGTAACTTAACGCTGCGCCCCGCATATAGTAGGCTACATACTTTATGTCAACACATTCCGCTTTTAACATTTAGCCCAAACTTCGAATCCTTTTTTGATTGGCGGAACTCAACGCCGAGCTTTAACATATTACCAGAGCTAGAAAATAAAATAATTCTTTCCCCCGAATGGAAATCGAACCTACAACCACAACCTACGCCAACGGTCTCAAGATTTTCTGTCAACTTAAAAAATTACATACTAATCTTTATTTAAGTAGGTATAACAAGTACTACAAAGTACTTATGCGGTGCAATTTAATAAAGTCAAGTTCCGTCGTGGGTTCCCACAGCGAGGGGAACGCCATACATTATGTTGGTTGAAATTAAGTCACTTTAATTACTAAGGAGTAATCTTACACTCGTAATTGCCTCTGTGAGATCTGTGTGAATTTCTTTATTATTATAAATGTTTTTAATCTTAATTCTATTATAGAATTTAATTTGTGTAATTAAGTTTAACTTGACGTTTTTGGGTTCGATTCTCAGTTGAGAGAATGAAATATTTTATATTTTCATTTCTTCGCTCCGGTAATCAGACACAGCGCAACGTTGAGTTTCGCCACTCAACACACAAGAATGCGACGAAAATGTGAGGAACGGAAATGTCTGACTAAAGTATCTTAACACTAGGTTTCCTCTGCCTACTCTGCTGTACCTAAGTATGGGTGCATCGCGACGCTAGAAAGCTTATATTAAAAATAAGTTTATAATGAATATATTGTTACTTGCCATAGTTCAATGTTGGGATTTTGATTGTGTTTTCGCTTCTATCCCATTTTCCAAATATTACGTCAAGTAGCGAAACTCTACACTCTTTTATGCTTCGTCAACCACAGCGGAAATATTAATATAAATTAATTATAATTGTTTCCTCGAGTGCGAATCGAACCCCACAACCGTAACTGTCTACAGTCAGCCACTTTGTCGCCACGATGGTCTCAAATGCCTGCTAACTATCATATATAGGTACGTCATGTAAATATTCAACCTAATATTCCGATTATATATCAATAATCTCGTGTTACTTCAATATCTTATCTCACTTCTAATTAATATCATAAAGGTACAAGTTTGTGAGGATGGATGTTTGTTCCACATTTACGCATAAACTACTGAACAGATTTAAATGAAACTTAACAATAATGTAGCTTATATATACATCAGGATAAGGTTCTATAATTCGACTGTGACATAAAAAAGTTTAAGCTCGTAACCCGCATTTGGCCCCTGGTATGTTATATTATTAGAAATAGGCGTTTAAAACGTCCATCTCGTCATTACCAGTTGAAAAGGTCGCGTGTATCCATAGACACGTTATTTCGGAGGCTGCGACGGTGAAAGGTTATTCAATTTATTTTTCTATCTGACCTACTTAGCTCACTGACAGCGATATATTGTGACTGGCACCGTTTGAGATTTACTTGGTATATGATATATATGTACCTCTAGGTGTGGTGCTTACGGTTTGTGGTTGTTTTGAATTTGAATTTAGATAAAAATATTCTTTTTAATATATGTTGTTTTTTTGAGTTTAAGATGAGGAAAATTGATGAGTTATATGTTTAAAATACAAAATTTTAATGTATCGAAATTTGAATCTGCGTCCTTTTGGAACCCTTTTGTTGTTCATGAACGATTTCGAAAAATCGCTTTTTTTCCTAATTGTGGAAAAGCCCTAAAAAAAACTAAAAGCTAAAAGGGATGATTTAACACTAAACTTTTGTCCCGTTACAAGGGCGAGGAAATGAAAATATTAAATATTTCATTAAATATATAAAATATTTCATTTCCTCCAGTGGGTATGGAACCTGTCGCTTTTGAAGTCTCTTGTGCTCCTGCGCCACGACTGGCCTTTAAAAAAATAAGAAGGTAGAACAGAGGGCCGGAGTGATACAAGCTATCACAACTCCCAAACGAGATAACAATATATATATCGGGGAATACCTTCTTCCATTTGTGAAAATTATTTACAGATTTTCGAAATGGATTTAGCTTCTCCATATATTATAGTGGTGTCGTAAAGTGGCGTGTTTATGCGATGAGCAGATAGCGCGGTGTTTGATATATGGGGCTATATGTCTGCTTATCGTGGTCTTGAATTACACAATATACTTGCTAGTGGCTTTGAGTGTATTGAATGGGTACTTATATTAAAATTATAGAGATACATCAGCTTCACGCTGTATCCCGCACACTGCAGGGTTGGCAGAGGGAACCTAGTGTTAAGACACTCCGTTCCCCATTTTCTGCCGGTTTCTGGACGTATTGCGTGTTGAGTGGCAGAACTCAATATATAGGGATTCAATAATGAAATAACGATATTTTATATGTAACCTTTTTTTTTATTATCTTCTCTTTGATTCAGACGTTTGAATGTGAATGGACGGTTAAGGATTACACTCTCACTCATCAGGAGACAGTTCTGCTGCAGTGCAAGTCAAATCTTATCTCTATTTGGAAAAAAGGAGTAAAAAAATTAAAGATAATCAACGTCTTATAAAGCAAAATAAAAATATCCTTAAAGATGCACAATCATAAAGGCAGCACTGTATTATGATATATGTAGATTAATAAAATATTATTTTAAAAAATCGTTTTTAAAACGAAAACATACTAGATTTATTTAAATTATATTGTATTTTACAAATCAAACCTTTTCATTTGACAAAAATAGTAGATGGTCGGATCAAACATTAGTAACCTAAATACCTAAATACTTATTTAGAAAACGTATAATAATTTGAACGTAGCGGGACTCTAACCCGCGGCTCCTTGAAACCTACCAGGCGCCTGACCAATAAGCCATACGTTTTCATCAAGCAAACGTCGAAATTAGTAATCTGGCATTTTGTTACGGCGGTCATTTTAAATGAACACCAATATTGATTATGTGCAATTATTGTCATCTGAATTCGTAATCTAAATATAAGCTCAATCGGACACTGGAGAGTGGATCAAATTGAGTTTAGCAATATTAAACATAAATTCAAATAATTTTATTCAAAATAAGGTACATGCTTCATTTTTTGAACTTCAGATAATTTACCACCAGTTCACTAAAGTTAATGCCTCAGACCTGAGAAGAACCGGCGCAAGAAACAAGGCGGGAGTTATTTTTCTAAAACACTAACAAACATAATACTAACATGATAGTTAAATATAAGAAAAGCTTGTAAAAACTAGTATTTGTAGCAACATGTAAATCTCAAGCTGAGATTTAAATATATATTTTATTTTATTTGCCCACGTTTAAACTTAAGAATTTAAATTTACATCCCCTGGATTCTTATTCGACGAGATTCTCTTAAAGCAGGAAGTTTCATAAGTCCCACGACAGTTCAGACGGTTAAGTTCTTGATAATAAATTATTTTTGTGTTTGCTACTTCGTTATAAATGTTGCTGTTCAATTACGTGATGATAGCGTATTCGATGCCCACTTGAGGGTACATTAACCTGTTTTTTTTAGCTTCACGTTGTGTCCCGCACATAGCAGAGGAGACAGAGGGACCTATGAGGGACATGGGAACCTAGTGTCAAGACACTCCGTTCCCTTCTTTCCGCTGAAATCTTATAGCAATGCGTTACGATTAGAAGAACTCAATGCTGCGCTTTGCGTTGTTTCCAAAGCGAAAAAATTAAAATATTAAATATTTCCTACTATGAGTGCTAATAGAATCCACAACCGTCGCGTTTGCAGTCACACGCTTCTGTCCCTGCGCCACAACGGTCTCAATTTACTTTTCTATAATTTTAAAATGGGTGAATATGGTTTCGTTAATCATTTTATTCCCAAACTTTTGTTGGCTTAGTCGCTGCTTATTAGTTTAAAATTTTCAAATTAAAATTTTGTGTAATCGAGTAGATAGACATCGTTTATTATATTTTTATAGAAATCAACGTCAATTACGGAATTAAATTAATGGGAAAAGGTGGGAAGTGTCTCAACACTATATTTCCTGATAGGTTCCCCAGGTTCTAGGTTCCCTTTGCCTTCCCTACCCACAGCGTGAAGCCGAAAAAAATAGTGTTATTTCACATCGAGTTTAATGCCAATATAGATATACTCGTACACTATATTCCCGTACACTTGGCAGTACTAGGCGGGGTGGATAAAGTGCACTATACAGAATTCAATATGCGACCGATTCGTTCGAAATAATCTCGACCCCAAATATCGCTGTCGATTTCTATTACAGTGGAATACACTTAAAGCTATACCTATATCTATATCGTAAATGGTTCAGATTATTTGTTGAATTGTACTGAAATATATATATATTTTATTTAGTAATTTAGTTTAGCTTCACGTTGTATCACGCACATGGTGATTAGGCAGAGGGTACCTGGGAACCTATTGTTAGGAAATTTCCGTTCCCCTTACTTTATGTTAGGTGCAGTTTTTTCTTCATGTCAGTATGCTACGTATATAGTGGGTAGGCGAGATAGAATCGATTGTCAAGGCACTCTTTTCATCTTTCTCTGGCTAATTTTCGAGACATTGCTTACTGTACAACAAGTATTTTTCGTCGTGGCTCAGCGACATTGTGTTTATAAACATGACGGTTGTGAGTTTGATTCTCATTCGGAATTATATTCGCTCTGTAACAAGACAAGGAAAGTTCCTTCCACTCTCGGAACTAAACCTCTCTTTGAGGGTATTTTTTAAATAATTCTAACACTGATTTGATAATTTTAATGGGATTTTAATTGGCGAAAATCACCCCAGTGGTTGAGTTCCGCCATTGAATATAAGGAAAACGGAATACGAGGTCTTCCCTCTGTGCCTACCCTGCAACATGCGGGATAAAGCGTGAAAACATAATACTGTTCGAAATCAAGTATTCTATTTCCATGCATTTATAATGTCGCTATCTTCTATCAGAATAGATTTTTTTTTCAAGTAATCTTGCAAAGTGTGAGGAAGCTGTGGCTACGTGGACCACATTAAAAAGCCATTACCTACCTGCATACGAGATGCGTTTTTAATCTGTATGTGGGAATTTAAAAATTCAAATATCACTATAAGGTTTATTATTTGCATTTGCGTGTATGTGGATATCGCAATTGTATTTAATTTTTAAATATAACGTGAAATCTTTTACGATATGAATGAATCTTCTTAGTTTTTCTAGATATTTACTAACAAGAATTATATATAATGTCATTGTAGCGCAGCGGTACAGCGTCTGTCTGTATCAGAGACGGTTCTGGGTTCGATTCTTAATCAGGAAAATGTAAATCATGTCTACACTCTGGTAACAAGACTAAGTATGGCGTTGAATTTCGCCACTCAACGCGAAACTCAATTTGGGTAGTGTCTCAACACTATGCTTACCACGGTATTTATGGGAAACAGCGTGAAGCTTTTTTTAAATACTTAATTTCACATCAAAATCCTGATGAGGTGGATTCCAGGTGGTACAAATTTTCAAGTCTACAAATTGGCAGAAAGTGGGGAACGGAGTGTCTTAACCCAATTTTCTCTCTGCCTACCCTGCTGTGTGCTGGATACAGCGTGAAGCTGATTTTTTTTATAATACAAACAAATAATACTAACGATGGTCACCCATTCAATTTATCTAACATAGCAACTGTAAACATTTTAGTGGATTTTGAAGTCACTGTGCTTCATAAGGGATTTGGAGTGAAGAGATTTTCATATTCATAATATTATAATATTCGTTTCACGGGACTGATACGAAATAGATAGAGTTTAAAATACGCTTTTGACCTACTTCCCACTTAAATGCAAATTGAAACGAAAAGGAGATGTTTCACTTAATATTTTTATTATTTCATTTTAAATATTATTATTTAGTATGTGTGATATTATGGATTATTTTTTACGAAAAACAATGTTGTATGATTCTGTTTTTTTAGCTTCACTCTGTATCTCGTTCATAGAAGGATTGTTAGAGGGAACCTTATGATATGACACTCCTTCACCAAATTTCCCTGTTTACCTATAAGTACATGTCCTCCAGGGGACCTCATGCTTTTAACGTGACCTTTCTCCAATATCATGCACACAGTGTTTTCGAAGGTTAGCCGAGGTCTCCTATGTTACCGTTTACTTTTTCTTCATAAATATTTTTGCATTCTTTCATCACTCATTCGTTCAATTTGCCCAAGCCTCTTGAGCACGTTCTGCTCTAACTCACTGTGACATTCTCCTAGTACCTACCGTTCTGTGTATATCCTTAAAAAATCTAAACAAATCGTTATTTAGTTACAAGTTTTACGTTTTATTGAAGGTATTTTGTAAATAATTCTAACACTGAGTTGATAATTTTAAATGGATTTTCTGTTTAGTATTTTTTTCGTTTGAAAGAGAGTGAGACAGTAAGACAGCGTACAAAAGATCACTCCACATTCACTACACACACTCCTCTCAAATCATTTTCATTTATTTTCTAATCCTTTTAAAAAATACTAAATTTGACTCAACTTATATGGTTGTAATTGAGTAACGATTGTGTTTTCAATATAATAATTGTTTAATTATAGACGAACAAGACCAAGATATATAAAGCCTTGGTAACGGGCTGACGACGGCTTATTGATTTTATATAGAATTATTTCTTTGAATAAGAAACATGAACTGTCAAGAGGATTTGTCTCGAGTATAGTTTTTCGTATGAAATATTTTCTCTTCCAAGTAATAAACCTAGAAAAATTGAATTAGGTATTCAGATATTAATATTTACGGCTGGTCGTGCCGCAGGGGTAGAAAGTGTGACTGTAAACGCGACTGGTTGTGGGTTCGATCCTTTCTCGAGGAAATGAAATAATTATTTAAATTTATATTTCCATTTCTTCGCTCTGGTGTCGAGGCAAAGCGCGGCGTTCAGTTTCGCCACTCATCACACAATGCTTTCAAAATTCAGTGGAAAGTGGGGAACGGACTGTCTTAACACTAGTTCCCTCTGCTGTGTGCGGGATACAGCGTGAAGCTGATTTGATTTTTTTTTAATATTAACGAAAATGAAAAACGAAAATTATATTTCATATCATTTTCTTTGATATTGCGTCTCTTAATAGAGCAAAAAGATAAAAATATTTTTTCTCCCTCGCGGCAATTAAACCCATAACCATCGATCGCGCTTACCGTCTAATACTGTGTCGTTATGCTACGACGGTATCACTATTACTTAACCGTCGGATTAACAAAACCATTTGTTACATTCATCTGCGGTACATACCATAAATCAAACCGCACTTCATTTGATATTGTTGACTAACGCCAAATATTAATAACCTATCTCCAGCGTCAATCTTCGATTGTTCCAATTTTCAATTTATCCAATGTTCCAATTTATCCAATCTCTAGATTGGATAAATATATGGAACAATCGAAGGTTGACGTAGGAGATAGATTGTTAATATTGGGCGTAAAACAGCAGATTTAGTAAATTTAAGGATTTTTTTTTTATTTTTGTCAGCTTTGCACTGTATTCTACATGTAACAGGGAGAGCCTAGAGTTAAGACACTCCGTTCCTCACATTTCTCCATTCCCCCAAATTTTGGAGGCATTGCGTGTTGATTCGATCTCGACACCAGAGCGAAGAAATGAAAATGTTAAACATTTCAGTTCGTATCGAACCCACAACCTTTAGCGTTTATAATCACACGCTTGTTCTCTTGCGCCACGAATGGCTCCACCACTGGCCTCACCATCTCATTATTTCATAAAGCAATAAATTAATAATTAATGCGGTTCTTATTATAATAACAATAATATAATAATAAGCTTTATTTCAATTCCATTCAGATTACATACATTCATATTTATAAAAAAAATAAACATTGATATTTTATTAGATTTAATAAGCATTTGTTAGAATTTTTATTATAGATTTCTATATTTAATTTTGTGTTAGATTATTAATTATTTTGATTGTTTATTAACTGCATGGCCCCGTTTGGGTAAAAGCCTAAGGTTCTTATTATAGTTATACCTAAAATGTACATACAGTTTCTGATATACTCATTAAGTATGTTTATAACGTGGGGTTATGGGGAATAAAATTGTTTACGACATAAGTTGACGTGGAGTATGCTATTGGAGTGATTTCGAACGCAATATCGCCTCGTCCGTGTATTTGTGGATAGAAAAATAATAAAATATTTACTAAATTTTATGTTGACATAATATATGAACGGAAAAATAATCAAAAATAAAAAAATTAATCAGCTTCACGCTGTATCCCGCATACAGCAGGGTAGGCAGAGGGAAGGAGGGAGAAATTTGGAAACGATCTAGAAAAGCACATAAAAAATTTAATGTAGCTGGATTTGAAATCGCGCCTCTTGGAAACCTTGAAGCTCTTCGAATGTATGGCTTAGTCAGGTGTTAGTCGGAGTGTTTGGACAGTTTCCAAAAGGCGCGGGTTCAGAACCGGCGACGTTAATTTTTTTATACGTTAGCTAAAAAATATTTTTCTTTCCTGAGAGTGTGTTAATATAATTAATACTTTAAAAGTGTTAAAAATAATATTGAAACATTTCGTGAAAGGAAACAGAGTAGGCAGAAGGAACTTTGTGCTAAGACACTTCGTTTCCATTTTTCCGTCAAATTTTCAATACATTGTGTGATGAGTGACAGAACTCAACGTCGTCGGTAATATAATAATAAATCTGAGCGGGCAAAGCCGCGGGCAGCTTGCTAGTAATATATGTATATTCGTATAGTTCTGTTTAATCAAACCCGTTTACAGCAGCCCCGCGTCGTGGCCCTCTCTCTTGTCATATCAGATAGTTGTTGACGTTGCGTTACTATTTAGTGGAAATACAACAATTTTTCAACTTCACGCTGTATTCATCTCTCGCCAATTTCTTGAAGCATAGCGTGTTGAGCGGCGGAACTTAACGCCGCCCGTAACCAGACCGTTGAAATTAAAATATTAAATATATGACATATTTATTCCTCGAGAAATTAATTTTATATAATTTGGCTACAAAATATCGAAAAAGCTTAAGCGGGCGAAGGCGCGACGGTAGCATAATATACTCGTATAGTTCTGCTTAATCAAAAACCCATGTTCCGTTTACAGCAGATTGTGATTAATTTCCAACTGTTTATTAATTATACCTGAATCCCGCACTCAATATCCCACTCGAGTTAATGGGCCCGCGTCGTGGCCATCTTGTCATGTCGGATAGCTGACGTTGCGCTACGATTTATTGGTGGCCACTTAATATATTGCAAATATATGGATATTCGGTTTTTTTTTAATATACGAAATACGTGGTTTTTTTTTGTTTTGTTTGACTTATTGTGGTGGTTGTGGGTTCGACAGTTTGTGTGGTAAATGTTGGGGACCCAATAATCTGTGAAAGGCTAGACACTTTGGCTTTGCGTAGAGACGTCTCCTCTACGCTGTGCGTTCTCTACCGCATTTATCATGGGGAGTGTTCTGAAGAACTGTTTGACCTGTTACCTGCCGCCGAATTTACCGCACAGTACATCACAAGCTAAAATATCATCCACACTACCTGGATACGTGGCAATCCACTACTGTGCGGTTTCGTAGGAACTTCCACGCGCCACGGATCTGTGGAATGGCCTACCCGCGGCAGTGTTTCCAGGTCGATATGACATGGGGTACCTTCAAAAAGCGCGTCTATCTCCACCTTAAAGGCCAGCAACGCACCTGTAGCTCCTCTGGTGCTGCACGGGGTCGTGCGCGGCGGTAATCACTTACCATCAGGTGACCCGAACGCTCGTTTGCCATGTCCTTTTCCAAAAAAAAATATATATATTTTTAGATATGTTATAAAAAGAACGCTAAAACTAAAAAAAGGCTCAGATAGTGAAAAGGAGCTACTAAATAAATTATCATTATTATATATATTTTCCCTTTTCCATTGAGTGTGACGTGTCGTAGGTAAACACCTACGACGTCACATTCAATGGAAAAGGGAAGGGAGGGTTGGCTCAGATAGTGAAAAGGAGCTACTAAATAAATTATCATAATTATATATATTTTCCCTTTTCCATTGAATGTGACCTACGACGTCACATTCAATGGAAAAGGGAAGGGAGGGTTGGCTCAGATAGTGAAAAGGAGCTACTAAATAAATTATCATAATTATATATATTTTCCCTTTTCCATTGAGTGTGACGTGTCGTAGGTAAACACCTACGACGTCACATTCAATGGAAAAGGGAAGGGAGGGTTGGCTCAGATAGTGAAAAGGAGCTACTAAATAAATTATCATAATTATATATATTTTCCCTTTTCCATTGAGTGTGACGTGTCGTAGGTAAACACCTACGACGTCACATTCAATGGAAAAGGGAAGGGAGGGTTGGCTCAGATAGTGAAAAGGAGCTACTAAATAAATTATCATAATTATATATATTTTCCCTTTTCCATTGAATGTGACGTCGTAGGTAAACACCCCACTGTTTCTGGCTACACTACGGAAACTGGATGTTTTTCTATAAGCAGAATGATTTACATTAAGACGAACGTTCTGCAGTCCTCGAATAAATAATGAATCCTAAAATCCAAGCAGTCAAAGCTGCAGTATGGAACTAGATTATTTAAGTTTCATATTATACAAATTTATTACTAACGCTATACAAATAGATAACAGTCTCTATTTACTAAACTGCGCAGTCGTCTTAAATTTAAAATATATTTATATTTCATCTCGAGCTATGAGAAAGTAAATACATAGAGATCGTTTATTTAAAAAATAAGCATAAACTTTAAGATCTGGATATCTTCGTATGAATATATTTTAGATGAGATAAAAGGAAAACTTATATGTCCATATATTACCTACTTTAGTGTGGGAAAATGCTTTATTTTTAACTTAACTCTGTATCACGCAAATAGTAATGTAGGCAGAGGGAACCTGGGAACATAGTGTTAAGATACTCTCTTCTCAGACACTACCGTTCTCCACCTTCCGCCGAATTTTGAAGGCATTGCGAATCGAGTGGCGCAAGCCGGAGAGAGGAAATCAAAATATATATTTTTTTCATTTCATCCAGAGGCAACCGAACCCACAACCAGTTGAGTTTAAATATACTAATTTAAGTTTCATACAAAGATATCACTGACACTGTGCAATAAGATAACATTCTCTATTTGATAAATTGCAACGTTGTCTTCAATCTAAATATATTCGTATATCATCTCGAGTTATGAGAAAATATATACATAGATACACGTTGATCTAAAAATAAGCATAACCTTTAAAATCTGGACACGAATTTATTTTAGAAAAGGTATAAAGTAAACGTTTATAATATGTTAATTCTTTAAAGAGGTTAAGATATTTTTTTTGCTGCTTCTCGCTGTAGCCGGCCGCATATAGCATGGTAGGCAGAGGGAACCTAGGAACCAGTTCTATTAAGACCGTTCTATTTTCCACTTTCTGCCGAATTTCAAATGAATTCCGTGTTTAGTGGCGCCACTGAATGCCGCGCTTTGCCTCGTTGCCAGAGCGAGGAAATGAAAATATTAAATATTTCATTGGCTCGAGTGGGAACTGAACCCACAACCTGTCTTGAACTTCTGCGTCAATTTAAGTTTCACACAAAGACATTACTGACACTATACAATAAGATAACAGTCTCTATTTGGTAAATTGCAACGTCGTCTTCAATCTAAATATTTTCGTATTTCATCTCCAGTTATGACAAAGTAGTTTTGTGTGTTAAATAAGATTTTCAGTTGCAATTTTAATTTTGTCGAGATGACTTGGTTAAGTTGAAGTCCTCTCGCGCGAGGAGTGGGGCCAGTGACTTGGAAAGCGTCGTTGATCAAGAATAATATATAGCGTAGCGTGAGGGCCTTATTAGATTATGTAATTTTAAATGTTAGGTTTATGTTTTAGCACTATTTGTTTTTGATACGAAGTGGAAACACAATGTGGACGAACTGGGATTCGAACCTACAGCCGATGCGTTTATAGTCAGCGTTGTACAGTGCGCTACGAAGTCACAGATCTGAATTTTATGTTTTATCAGTAAACATCTGCGCGTTTAGTGGAGTAGGTAGAGAATATAGTGTAAGTAATCGGAAGCGGTTAACTCCAGCACATAGCACGATACGCAGAAGGAACTTGGGAGCCAAGTTTTCAGACACTCCGTTTCTCACCCTTCTAAATTTACGGGAGATTGCGTCTTGAGTAGTGGAACTCAACGCCGGCAGAGCGAGGAATCTGAATCTACAATAGTCGCGCTTACAGTCACACGCCCCTGCGCCACAACTAAAAGTAACGACGGAAAGAGTGGGTTTGAATCCTAACGAGTATAGCTAGCACTAAGCTGCGCCACTATCCGACTTATTACTACATATGAACCTCACGCTTTATCCCGCAGTGTTTAGTTACGCCGTACTTCGTGGTCCTTAAATTTTGAGACATTGCGTGTTGAGTGAAATAATATTCCAATATTCAATTAATATTTTAGAAAGACTTTAAAAGTCTTACTCAGAATTTATATAGATATATATGTAATATATTGCATATAGACATTTATCTACATACATATATATGTAATTGTAAAATAATTTCTACGCAAACACGAAAACCACTTAGGAACTCGGCAAATGTCAAGGGCGGATGTATAACGAACACCGCGACGACGACGGCGGCGGGGCTGACGCGTCGCGTTCATATTGGACGTCTAATATGTGTCAACTTGGAAATACTAATAAAACTTGGTGCTTGGCTTTTTTTGATAGCTATTGGTGTTGAAAGGTGCTGAGTTTGGTTCCCGATTCAAGTGCTGTGCTGAAATGTTGCTGGATGTTAGTAAAAGACAGTGGTTTTTTTTGGTCTACTGGATGTGTTGGCTGTAAGAGATGGTTGCTGTTCCAAAATTTATATTTATACGTACGAATATATATGAGGTCTTTGTGACAGAACTTTTAATTGAAAACGAAAGCACGCAACTTTCATTTACTAAAAATCTGTGCGTAACGATGCAACGGAATATCTTCTTGGTTGAACGTTTGGTTTCCTCTTTTTGCTCTGCTTTAAGAGGCGACTAGAGGCGCAGGCGCACTAGGGTGCGACTGTTAACGCGACGGTTGTAGGTTCAATTTTCTCACACGGGGAATGAGATATCTTTTACTATCATTTCGCTCTGACGACCAAGCATAGCGCGGCGTTGGATTCCGCTACTCAACACACAATGCTTCCAGAATTCGGTGGAAAGTGGGGAACGGTAGTATTTCGATGGAACCGGGGTGTCTTACCTACCCTGCTAAGTGCGGGATACAGCGTGAAATTAAAAAAATAACCACCGTCTGACTAAATTATCTCAAAAATATACACATACCATGACTTACCGAGAACTAATTTAGTTTTGTAAAACGAAACTTACGAGTTTTTAATATAAGGGCCGCAATTTACCCGCGGCCACCTAACTTGGTAACTTTTGACTTGAGTCAATTAACATTATTGGATAAGCCGAGCAATATGAAAATTGGAAGGCTAAATATATATTAAACTTTTAAGATGTTTCGTGTTTCTTGATAGATTTAGGTATTTGTTGTGTAAAAAATAAATTAGTAAATTTTTTTGAACAATTTTTTTTTCATGGTGTATTGTATTTTATAAATCAAGCCCTTTTATTTGTAAATTATTTTTCCCGACTGCTAAGGAAGGGTTATGTTTTTCGCGCGTATCTTGTATGTATGTAATATTCTTTATTACCTCGTATCTCCAGAACCGCCGAACGGATTTACATATTTGAGGTATCGTTAGATTTCTATTAGCAGACCAAGTGTTCTTAGATAGGTGGCGTTAATAAAAAATAATCATGGCGGCTGTGGTACGCCATTGGACTTAGTGATAAAAAAAAAATCGTTTCGAATACTATAATATGGGTATCAAATTCAAGAGCTCAATTTCAGGATTTCAAAAAGGTATATCATTATTATTGTTACCATAATAAAAACTAACAAAAAATGAAAAATAAAAAAAATATTAGTAACAACAAAAATCCCGACTGCATCATACTAAAAAAAAAAACAAGTCCAATAGTTTATTAGGATTAACAGTCGGGACCTATAAGTAATTCTTCAATCAATAAAATCTTTACCAGGAACCCCGCATAATTTAAAGAGGTCCCGACTGTTAATTCTAATAAACTATTAGACTTGTTTTTTTTTTTAGTATGATGCAGTCGGGATTTTTGTTTTTACTAATATTTTTTTTATTTCCTAATTTTTTTACAATTTTACAATTGGTAAATATTTTTTGGTT
Source organism: Heliconius himera (assembly GCA_021202915.1). Taxonomy (NCBI): domain Eukaryota; kingdom Metazoa; phylum Arthropoda; class Insecta; order Lepidoptera; family Nymphalidae; genus Heliconius; species Heliconius himera. The sequence continues at coordinate 539,531 of JAJHJA010000305.1, forward strand.
TTTAAATTATTATATTATAGAGGCGAGGCGTTCGGTTTGTCCCTTCTATTTTTAGTCCCTCAGTGCCGTCTCAGTGCGCCGCGATGGCCTCAATAAAAAAAAAAACAAACATACACAATAAACAGTTAATCCATCCCCAAAACAAAAAAACTTAGAAAATACAATATTGTATTGCTATTTTACCCAAAAAACAAAAGTCCATTGCAACTTTATTTCGTTTTTGTTAGCTTTGTGTCCCTACAGAACACATTAAGCAAATGTGTCGAAAATTATGATGAATTGTGGTACCCGAAAACCGCCTCAAGTGCCAACTAGGATGGAGGCGTAATTGCTTAATTTCGCGTGAAACATTTGGGACGATTAATGTACCGCAGGTACAACGGAGCTTACGGTGCCGAAGTGGTGGGCGGAGATCGTTTTGCAGGTGTGGAAATATACGTGTGGATGTTTTGTTTTATCAGTTTATTGTATTTGTGGGGCAATTAGGACTCATTTTAATATTATAATATTTTTTTTGAGGCCTCGTCCTTAAGGCTCTGTTTTTTTTTCAGCTTCACGCTTTATCACGCACACAGCAGGGTAGGTAGAGGGAACCTAGTGTTAAGACACTCCGTTCCATACTTAGTGCGCTCTTTTAGTGCGATATAATCGGTAGTGTGTAAATAGTACTATATATTTTTTTAGTTTTACGCTGTATACCGTATACCTATAACATTGTAGGCAGCAACAAGATAGTTGGAAGGCATTTCGTTCTGTATTTTCCTCCTAATTCTCAAGACATTGCATACTAAGTGGCAGACCTCAATCTGGCTTTCTCTTCTTACCAGGAAGTGAAAAAAAAAATCATTCCCTCAAATTGGAATTGAATCCACAACCGTCGCATTCACAGTACTCACAATGGCCTCCAAAAATACTAATATTTACGTATATGTATATTCCCCCGGGAATCGAATTCCCAACCATAACATATACTATAATCAGACCTCTAACGACATAGATATCATAACTTGTATAATTATCCCGATTATATTCACAAGAAATAAAATAAAAAATAGAAAAAAAATCTCTTTTCATAGCAGCAGATAGTGAATACGCGCCAAGCGGGTCAACTTAGCTCTTTAATGCCCCTTTTATATATGACAAATTGTTTACTCTTATCATTCGCGAGTGAACTGTGTCAGGTCGTATGGAAATTAAGTTTTTGTTGCCTGTGTACTCTGGTTATTTCATATTTTATATATTGTATGTGTATGGGTTTTTGGAATTTCTTGTAGTGTATGTGTGTATGTATGTATGTATGTATGTATGTATGTATGTATGTATATATGTATGTATGTATGTATGTTAGCGGGGGTGTGTGCGTCTGACTATGAGTGCGAGGGTTGTAGGTTCGATTTTTTACTAGAGGAATGAATTGTTTTCATTTCTCTGGTGTCAGGATAAAGCGGGGCGTTGATTTCAACGTGCAATATATTGAAAATTTGGTGGAGAGTGGGGAACGAAGTGTCTCAGCACTAGGTTCTCTGCCTACTTTATTATGAGCGGGATACTGCCTGGAGTTAAAAATGTGGTAGCCAGAAAGAATAATTTATATAGAGGTGATAAGTTTTGCCTATTTTGGAGGTATTTAGTGTTGTGTTATTTTATAATCATATCTTCGCTATGCTATACGAAGCGCGGCGTTTAGCTCCGCTACTCTTTATTTCGTTGAGTCGCGCAATATTTAAAAAAGTGGGCAGAAGATGGGCAACGTATTGCGTTATAACACTAAGTTCCCTCTGTTTCCTTTGCTATAAAGTAAAAAGCGTGAAGCTGCTCCTTTAGATAATTATTCTTTAGTGGCTTAGCTATTTTAACTTAATTTATAATATTTGTACCTTTATAACCCGTATATTTCTACTACCGCCCACGTAGCACCTCAAATGTCTATACCGTAGCGCCCACGGTTATTGAGATATGGCGCGTGGGACGATTTTGTTAGCCGTTTAGAATTGTATTATGTTTTGTTCTACAGTTTCTAGGGATTTTGTTACAATATTTTCTTTTGTAGATAATATATTTACTCATTTGGCGCTGCTAGTTCATACGTATTGGTTTAAAGCCTTTTATTAAGAAATACAATTTTCGAGAACTTGTATGTTGAGTGGCAGAACTCAACGGCGCGCCTTATCGAAACGATATCTTAAGCTTCACACTGTATCCCGCACACTGCAGGGTAGGCAGAGGGAACGTAGTGTTAAAACACTCCATTCCCCACTTTCTGCCGAATTCTGGAGGCATTGCGTGTTGAGTGGCGGAACTCAGTGCCGCACTTGTCCTCGACAACAGAGCGAAGAAATGGAAATATAAATTTAAGTAAATATTTGATCTCTTAGAGTGGGGATCGAACCCACAACCAGTCGGTTTTACAGTCACACTGTGTGCCTTGTTTTAATAATTCCTCCTAGTGGGAACCGAACCCACAACTGTCATGCCAACAGATAGGCGCTGTGCAACGACTATTTTCAAATACAAATATTTAGGGAAGGAATCAAATTTACTATCAGTGTCTAATCAGCAGAGTTAGGAAAAAATTAATTGCAACTGACAATTAACATTTACTGATAGTTTTTTTCATCATTTTGTTCAAATCACTATTTACATCAATTGTTAATATTTATTTTTTAAAGTGTTATTCACTAGGAATATACACTTAGGAAAGAAAAATACTTATAAAGAAAACGTACAAAAATTTGAACGTAGCGGGACTGGAACCCGCGCCTCCTGGAAACGACCAAATATTAACAATATTTAATAAGTATTGTTAATATTTCATTGTTAATTGCAATTAACTTTGCCGAACATTTCCAGTCAAGCAGTTACCAATTGCGCCACACTGGCTTATCTTCAATTTTTATATTTAATTGGAATTAAAATTTTGTCGCAATATTGTGGGCGGTTGACATGCTACGCCGTAGCTAGCAGCTACGAAAGCCTTCGTGATTTTTGCTACTAGCGTGATCGTGTATCGTATTCAATAAAAAAATAAATTATATAACTTATAACATGATGTAATTGGGTGTAGTAAAATGCTTTTTTTATTGGAGTATTTTTTTCTATGGCCTCTAGCATCTTTTAGAGTATCTACATATCAAATAGGTAGGCCAGGAAAATCTACTTTTGGGACTTTTCGTTCTTAACTTTTTGTGTAATTTTGACATATTGTATGTTGAGTGGAGTCCAACGCTGCGCCTTGTAGGAATATTTTTTGGAAAACGTAGTGTTAAAACACCCCATACTCCCCATTCTCCCTAATTTTCTTCATAAACTTCGAAGTATTGCGTGCCGAGTGTTGGAACTCAACACTGTGCTTTGTCTACCAGAGCAAGAAAATGAAAATAATTAAATTATAATCAATTTACTAATTATTGGGATACCTTGGACTAGGATAACTTTAGAGGTCATTTTACGCCCAATATTAATAACCTATCTCCAACGTCAATCTTAGATTGTTTCATATATCTATCCAATCTCTAGATTGGATTGAATCTCTAGATTGGATAGATATATGAAACAATCTAAGATTGACGTTGGAGATAGGTTATTAATATTGGGCGTTAGACTACAAAGTATTATATGTATATATTTATAAATATTAAAGGTGTTTCTGTCTCCCATATCCGTTTCCAGTTTTACATTCATAACCTGCAGGAAACAGGAAAGGCTTAAACTGCTTTGAGATAAGTATAGCGGCTGTATGTACTAGTAGCTATTAGAATATAGATATTACAAAAATTCTGCATTTTAATCAATTATATAGAAAATGTAATACAATACATTAACGAATTCGATTTTTTTTCCACATTTTCATTTTTTTTCGTATGGAAAACATTGTACGTGGTGTTTGATGTTTTTAATTAAGTTTGTTTGTTACACTTTAAATAATTAAATTGTCACTCGGTTTTTAAAGATTATTAACGTATAATATCTCGATAATTGGATGGAGAAAGGGAAAAGGAATGTCTTTACTCTTGTTTCTAGTTCTCCTCTAGTTTGCCTTTGCTGACCCTGCTATATGGGAAAACGCGATAGGTTGTAACAATTAAAATAAAAAATAAAATAAAAAAAACAGACAAATACGTACCAAAAATCAATATTTAATTAATATGCTGAAAAATTGCATTTTTCCACTGAAAATAACTCAATTTCGTTCATAAACTGCCTAGAAGAAAAAGGAGGTGAGACCATTAACTTTTCGGCAAATATTCTGGCGTTCCGCCAATACCTGTAGAGGTTTTACAAGTACTTCTTAGGTTTAATTACCGCATTTTTAGCCTAACTTCACGAAGTTTGGCTTCGATTTTCCTATTATTTTTGAAGGTTTTGGCTTTGGAGCATATGCTGAGTTTCTTCAATATAAATTAAATAAATACATATATAAAGATACCAGACATTTGTATATTACACTAACATATTGCTCGCATCTATAAAATAATTATTTAATTAACTTAATTTTTATTAGGCTACCGTAGAACAGTATTATAGTGGCTGGCTGTCAACGCAATAGATCTGTGTTCGATTACCTGTCAGGGGAATGATTATATTTAATTAGTTGGACCGGTGCGAGGGTAATTCAGTGTCTTACCACTAGGTTTCATCTGCCTATCTTGCTACGGGATCAGCTTCACGTTGTATCCCGCACACAGCCGGGTAGGCAGAGGGAACCTAATGTTATGACACTCCGTTCCCCACTTTCTATCGAATTACGGAGGCATTGCGTGTTGAGTGGCAGAACTCAACGCCGCGCTTTGCCTCGACACCAGAGCGAAGAAATGGAGATATAAATTTAAATAAACATTTCATCTTCTCGAGTGGGGATCGAACCCACAACCACTCGGTTTTACAGTCACACTTTGTGCCCCCGCGCCACGACTGGCTTCACTCGGATATATTATATGCGGGATACAGAGTGCACAGTACAAGCTACGTTTTAAAATTACATTATCCAATAATAAATTAAGTGATATGCGTCCACCCATACCTACCCGTCTTAGACGAGGGTGGAAAGATAATAACTTTGCACGAACAAGAGATCACTTTAAGAAGATCAAAGGCACGCTTGTTAATTAGAACCAATCGAGAGGCAAGAAGCTCTTGATACCGTATATAATTTATTATATGAGTATTAATAATGTGAGGCCGTCGTGGTGCTGGGGCGTAAGGTTGCGACTGTAGCCGTGACAGGTTGTGGATTTGATTCCCATTCGGGGGAATGAATTATTTAATATTTACATTTCGTCGCTTTGGTGACGAGGCAAAGTGCGGTGTTGAGTTCCGCCACTCAACACTTGAAATGTCTTAATGGGACTGCCTATCCTGCTTAGGTGCTGGATATAGCGTGAAACTAAAAAATAATAATGTTTTCAAGAAAAAATCGTAGATATTAATTGTACTTCGCGGTGTGGAAAAAGAAAAGGTGTAATAAATTTTATTTTCCTTTGAAATAGATATTATGAGTAAGGTGTAAGATTTAAACCACAATCATAGCGATCAATTTCAATAGAGCCCCCGTTGTGGCGCGGCACAACGTCTGACTGTAAACATAAGCTTGTGGGTTCGATTTCCACTCGAGTAAACGAATTATTTTTGTTTCCTTTCTCTGGTAATAAGACAAATCGCGGCTTTGAGTTCAATTACAATGTCCCGAAAATTGGGCGGAAACGCTGTATGCAGCACGTAGGAGAGTAGGCCGATAGGGAACCTGGAAACCTAGTGCTAAGAGACACCATTCCTATTAAGACACTTCTATTACCCATTTTCCGCAATAATTGATTTCCTCGAATCTGAATCGAACCCACAACCTGTCGCTTTCACAGTCGCATGCTTCTGTCACTGCGCCACGACTTCCTCTATAAATACACATAAATATTCAAATTAAATTTAATCATCGTAAGCTTTTCAATAGTCGGTGCCCTATTTATGAGAGCCTAGATTTATCATTCATTTTTTTATCTTTTTTTCATGTCTGCTTTCAAAAGGTATACCTTTTGCTTTAACTTAAGATTTATAAACATCTTTTAATAGCCATTGAACTTTTTAATGTTGGATTTTAATAGATAAATAATTTTGTGTAGCGTAAAAGGCTTATTAGGCCAGTCGTGGCGCAGGGGCACGAAGTGGGACTGTGAAACTGACTGGTTGTGGGTTCGATCCCCACTCGAGGAGATGAAATATTTATTTAAATTTATATTTCCATTTCTTCGATCTGGTGTCGAGGACAAGCGCGGCGTTGAGTTCTGCCACTCAACACGCAATGCCCCCAGAATTCGGTAGAAAGTGGGGAAAAAAGTGTCTTAACATTCCCTTTGCCTACCCTGCAGTGTGCGGGATACAGCGAGAAACTAAAGGCCTATGGTTTTTTTTACATATTTATTATTTTTTGAACGCTTAAGAAGTAAATATATATTTTACCATTGGTAGTTTTTGCAGACAGAGCTTACTGTAAGTTTAGTTTATTCACCAGGTTCTGCCCAATTAGAAACATTGAAGAATGGATAAGATAAGAAAGATAAGAATCTGATATCTTTTTTGGACACCAGTCCCCGCTTACTGCTCTCGGAACTCAACGACGCGGTTTAACATACCATACCACTATGGTAATACGGAAATAATTCATTACTAAAACTAAATATTCGATTCCCAATCGAGGAAATGAAATATCTATACTGAACTGTCAATGTGTCAATGCCTCCAAAATTCAGAGAAAAGTGGGCAACGGAATTGTCTTAATGAGAACGGAGCTCCCTAGGTTCTTTGAGCCACATAGCAGGCTTGCTATATGCGTAATACAGAGCGAATTTAAAAAAAATCAAAAGAATTGAACCCACGACCTTTATTTTCAGTCTAACACTCACCTACCATACAGAGAAAATGAAATATCTTTATCCATCTAAACTTTTGCATTTTATACTTTGAAAAGTAGAACATTATTCAACATAATTCTTACAAACGTCTCACGTCGACTTAGATAATCGATGCTCTGTCCGAAACTATCTTTCACGAACTGTTCATTTTTCAATTTTCAACTTATGATAAAGCGATGTGATGCTTTTCAAAATGAATTCGTATTGCAGAGATGAAGTGCTATTCATCTTTTTCTTTTGACGTTTTTTTTTATTGTTTTTTTTTCAAGTTTCATAAACTTACGTGGTGTTTAGATATTCAGGGAACCTAGTGTTCAAACACTCCAAGAACTTGGTGAAAATTGGGGAACTGGTATGTTTTTATGGAAACGGAGTGTCTTATCACTACGTTCCCAGGTTCTCTCTGCCTATCCAACTAAATATAAAAATAGCTTTGCAATATTAACAATCGTAATCATATTATAGTAATTTAATTCTTGAATTTTTCAAACATATTCTATATATTCCTTTGAAAAATAGGTGTTTTATTCTATTTGTTATCATTTCAAACTAGAATTATAAAAAAAATCTCAGCATCGAACGTGCTACCTCCGCCCAAACAGCCATTGCCCCTAGATTATTAAAAACTCTAGTTACTTCTAGTTGAAATACTGTAGAAGTAATGAATAAATAACGTCGCCGTAATTAGTCCTTTTATATTCTAGACACGTAAAATTCTATTAGATAAAAGTAACGACTGTCTACTAGCGTTACTAAATTATTAATTACACTGTAATATAATTATGAAATACCTTTGTGATAATAATAAATAACGAGACATTTGACATTTATTATTAAACATTAATGATTTTTGTAACTTAAATATGAAATTGAATTAGTGAACATTTTATTTATTTTTAAGATAATATAAGAAATTAATGAAATTGGCGCAGTTAAGTAAGAACCAGCGGTGATAGTGGGATCGATTCATACTTAGACGAATATAAACTATATGTATATATTAATAACTAACTATAACTTTTTATTTGAACTATTTTCATTTCCCAGTGGAGGCCAGTCGTGGCGCAGCGGCACGAGGTGTGACTGTAAAACCGACTGGTTATGGGTTCGATCCCCACTAGAGGAGATGAAATATACTTGAATTTATATTTCAATTTCTTCGCTCTGGTGTCGAGGTTAAGCGCGGCGTTGAATTCTGCCACTCCTCAACACGCAATGCCTCCAGAATTCGGCAGAAAATGGGGATCGGAGTGTCTTAAAACTAGGTTCCCTCTGCCTACCCTGCTGTGTGCAGGATACAGCGTGAAGCTGATTTATTTATTATTTGATTTGATTTATTTTCATTTCTCAGCTCTGATTCGAAATTTCTATGGAAAATAGGGAACGAGTGTCGTAGGTAGGTAGGTTCACAATGCTCTTGCATAAGAAATCTGACAGAGTCCTTAATGGTTGTGGTTTCAATTCTCATTCAAGTAGGTTCATACAACCTAGTGATTTTGGCTTTTTCGCTTCTTTCTCACCTTTTCGATATTGAGTCCTTAGTGGCAGTATTTATTGCCTTAAATTGTGTAATTAAACTGTTGAAAGCATTTTTTACATTTTCGACAAAAGTAAGGAAAATACTTTAACATAAAAAAATTAGTCGCGAGAATGGAGCCCTTTGAAAGGCTTCTGAATGAGATCAAAACGGTTCAATGACAGATTTACAAATAGCTATTCAGCCAATCCAGCTCATATTATTGCTTAGTCACCTGATTAATTGATTAATTAATTTTATGACAATTATAGAATTAGAAATTAAAATTCTTATATTTTATTACAGCTCGGCCTGTATATATTATATGATTATAAATTTTTTAACATCGAGAAAAAGCGCGAAACGCTACGGTCTGTCTCTGCATACCTCTTAAGCCTCGTCCACTATCACCGACCTCTATCCTTCAGGAGGTCCTCATTTCCCTCCAGTATCAACAATATTGTGTTTTCCAAGATTTACTCGTACCGAGGTGCACCACTTAAAAATGAATATTTAACTAACAAAAACATATTTGTTTCAGAGTTCACGTATAACCAACGCGAGTGGTGACGCGTGCGAGCGTCGCGACCCCTGCCAGCACGGCGGCGTCTGCATCAGCACGGACGACGGGCCGATATGTGAATGTAGGGATGGTGACTACGAAGGTGCTTTTTGTGAGAGAGGTATGTATGAGAAAAGGTAAATATTTAAATGTTTCTTATTTTTTCTTAGGGTAAAAAATTCGTTTTGCATTTTATATAATTGGCAAAGTATTTAAATATATTTGAAATATTGTTTACTAGCAGGGTAGGCACAGGAAACTTGGCCAAAGTCGAAGAGAAGCTATTTTTCAAATCCATTTACGCCCAATATTAATAACCTATCTCCAACGTCTTTCTTAGATTATTTCATATATCTATCCGATTGACGTTGAAGATAGGTTATTAATATTGGGCGTTAGAGAACATTTACGTGTGAATCTAGAAATTCCAGAGTCAATTAAAAAACTTTTTTTAAATTTGTTTCATATATCATAAGTAGTATATGGTTTGTAGTTCTTTAGATTATATTTTGTCCTAGATAGGATAATTATACTCATATTGACAGCTTGCCATTACTCGATAGACTGTACTCAAGCTGGACAAGGTCTAAAGAACGGGATAACATGTCACTATGTTTCTTCTATTTACTTATTCGTATAAGGGTCAAAAAGAAAACAAAAAAACTTAAGTCACTTGTTACGCAAAGCCTTAAGTTTATTTGATTGCTTTCTATCTCTTCATTGAAAGAGAGACATGTGGGGAAAATCTTGCTTTCATGCAATGTTTAGTGCTATTAGCATTCAATAGTTTATCTCTACTTCTATTCTATAATATAAAAATGATTTATTTGTTTGGTTGAGCGCACTAATCTCAGAACTAATGTACGATTTGGGAAAATCTTTTGGTATTGGATTGTCCATATAAAGAGGACGGCTAAAAGCTATATTTCAACACGGTCACGGACAAGGTACTTGAAGTGAGTCATATATCATGCGATCTTAGTTATTTGTATTACACCCACGTGGGTAAAAATTTGTCCTATATATACTATAAAAATTCGGCTGACGGACGACGATCTTATGTGATAATATGAAAGAAAACATTGATGAAATGCATACTTCTATGAATTGAATTGAATTATTATCACTGAATTATCATTATTTTGTAATCATAATACAAAGAAGTAGTTATTTGCATTTATTCATTCAAACAGATTAATTATAAGTTTACAATGCGAACACTTAGGCTGTTTCTTTGTAGAGTTTGTTCCGCGCTCTCACTCGCACACTTGGCTCAGGCGGAACGTGACAATGAGTCATACTTTTTCGTGAGTACAACCGGCGTTCATCGATTTACAACACGTTATCACGTCAAAAATATTTCTATTATACTCAATAATTTAAAATATCTAACTAGAAAATTAAACTGAAAAATAGAATAATATAAATTTCACCCACTTCACTCTATTGGTAATAAACACTGAAATATTTCCAACTAATGGTAGTTTTACACAAAAAAAAGGTCAGAAAATAAAAAGGCATTAAAACGAGCAGTGCCTTCAAGCGAGACTTACTTGGCTAATGGCAACACCATGTATAATATGGATTTAGCACGCGAGTTTTATACAGCAAAGTACAATGCAAGTGACTTTAAGAATGTTGAATTTTATATGCAACAGTTTTGTTTTTAAGCGTTTAAGAGGGTAATAAATCATTTTGAGTAATTTATTTTGGTTTCATTTTTTTTTAATTAAATACAAGTAGCCAAGTTGAGGCCAGTCGTGGCGCAGCGGCTCAAAGTGTACCTGTAAAACCGACTGGTTGTGGGTTCGATCCCCACTCGAGGAAATGAAATATTTAAGTTCTTTGATTTTCACGATTATTACACATTTTAAATAAAACTATTTTAACCGGATTAATCGCGTATATTTTGTATGTTTATACATTTTTGGAAACCCGACGTTTCGAACACTTTGCAGTAGTCCGTGGTCACGGGTAGACTGAGGTGGCATTCGTCTGTCAGTTGACATAATTATTATATCAAACTACCGCCAACGATTTCTTAATTGCCTCGCGTACTGCCCTGGATTCCTGCAGAATGAGCTGATAGTATCTTGCCCTCTGGTATGGTGGGTTTGAGACTTCAATGATTTTATGAGTGGGTCCCAGGTGGTAGAAAGCTTCCAGCCATCCTCTCTATTGAAATTAGGATGTTTTTGTATTTCAATAGCCTCGCGGATCATTCTAGGAATGTATCTGTTTTCCTTAGCGAGGATTTGGGGTTTATCAAACCTAATGTAGTGGCTGGGTTTATCCACAGTATGCTCACACACAGCTGACTTCGATACATGCCCATTCTTGATATCAGAGATGTGTTCTTTCACCCTAACACCGATGCTTCTCTTTGTTTGACCGATGTATGATAAGCCACAGTCACAGTCTAGTTTGTATACACCTGCACTCTGTAAAGGAATATTACTTTTTACTGGTCTCAAGAATTGGCTCACTTTCTTGTTAGGCTTGAATATGGTTTTTATGGAAGCTCTTCTTAAGATGTTGCCAATCCTGTCTGTAACCCCCTTCACATATGGAAGAAATGCTGGCTGTCTCTCTACTGTGGGTGGCTTGTTGGTCTTCTGACAACGCTGGCGGGGAACTGGCAGCTTGTTCTGATGAAGGCTATTCTTCACCTGGCGAAGCTCGTCCCCTAGGTGTTCAGCGTCGCAGAGGTGGTGGGCTCTCTGAAACAAAGATTTGCCAACGGTAGATAACTGTGTAGGGTGATGGTGAGATTCACCATTGAGGTATCTATTGGTGTGCGTGGGTTTCCTATATACTGTGTGGCCTATTGTGCCATTGGGATTTCTTATGACTAAAACATCAAGAAAAGCTAGGGAATTATTTGCCTGTAATTCTATTGTAAATTTAATATTGTCATTAATAGAATTGAGGTGGTTTAGGAATATATAAATACTGTCCGTAGGTAAAATGGTAAAAGTGTCATCTACGTACCGCTTATATATCATAGGTAGACAGGGTGCAGAGCTAAGAGCCATCTCCTCAAAGTCCTCCATGTATATATCTGCTATTACCGGGGACACGGGCGAACCCATAGCAATGCCATCTATTTGTAAATAGAATTCTTGATTGAACATAAGGTATCCAGATGTGAGGCAATGTTCTAAAAGTTCAAGATATTCTATAGGCATATTGTTATCCTCTAGCTTCCTCTTGACAATCTTGATGCAGTCCTTAACGGGAATACTGGTGAACAGCGACTGGACATCAAAACTGACCATGGTTTCATTGTTAGCTAACTTAAGATCTTTCAGTCCGCTAACAAAATGGTAAGAGTCCCTGACATAAGATGTTGTGTGGCCACGCAGTGGAGAAAGTACTGCAGGAATCCAGGGCAGTACGCGAGGCAATTAAGAAATCGTTGGCGGTAGTTTGATATAATAATTATGTCAACTGACAGACGAATGCCACCTCAGTCTACCCGTGACCACGGACTACTGCAAAGTGTTCGAAACGTCGGGTTTCCAAAAATGTATAAACATACAAAATATACGCGATTAATCCGGTTAAAATAGTTTTATTTAAAAATGAAATATTTATTTACATTTATATTTTCAGTCGTTGAGCTCCGTCACTCAACACGCAATGCCTCCAGAACTTGGCGGAAAGTGGGGAGCGGTGTGTCTTAACACTAAGTTCCCTTTGCGTACCCTGTTGTGAGCGGGATACAGCGTGAAGTTGATTATTTTTTTTTAAATACAAGTAATTGCCATATAAAAAATATTTTGTTACACTTAGTAAAATTTTTCTTTGGTCAATTTCGAAATATAAGGTTTAGTATGACAATAGAGATTTATCGGTCACGATCGGTCGATCGGCTAGGAACATTAATACTTAAAACTAAGTATGTATAAATGTATGTATGTAGGTGTATTGTTAAATGAGGACAATGAAGGTCACAATCAATATCACTAGCCGTCCGGCATTTTCTCTAGGATATACGATTAATAAGAAATGTGGATAAAATAATTAGAGGCCAGTCGTGGCGCAGGGGCACAAGGTGTTACTGTAAAAGCGACTGGTTGTGGATTTGATCCCCACTTGAGGAAATGAAATATTTACTTAAATTTATAGTTTCATTTCTTCGTTCTGGAGTTGAGGCAAAGCGGAGCATTAAGTCCCGACACTTAACACGGATTGTTTTCAGAATTCAACGGAGTTTGGGGAATGGAGTATCTTAACACTAGGTTCTCTCTGCTTACCCTGCTGTGTGCGGAATACAGCGTGAAGCAGATTTTTGGACAAAAAAGTTTGATGCATTTTTAAAGTTACCGTGTTTTTATTATTTCTTGCTGTATGCCAGGGAGAACATAGTATTAAGACACTTCAATCCTCAATTTTCGAGACATTGTGGAGAGAGAGAAGGGAAATTCAACGTGTTGTTCTTTTACCAGAGCGAAAAAAATTAAAAAAAAACAATCTTATAAGTCATAACTGGACCCACAATTGTCACGTTTTCAGTTAGACACTGTGCTACTACGACGGCCTCTTCCCTTTAATTATGTCAGCTTTATTTAAATAAATTGTATATACAGCTTAAACTGTAATAAAACATAATTTACTCTCAGTGTCTCCGCTAAGTGTGTAAAGAGAAACGGAGAATAGAGTCACTCACAAATGCACATAATTGCTTCATACATACGTTCAATTCTTGTTAAAAACATAAGTTGAGTTCATTAAATGATTTTGCACTGCAAACTTTTAGGTACTTGGCCGAATTTCAAATCAGGGTTCCGCACGACCATTCCGAAGGCACTTCAGTATTACGACGACTATTTAATTACAATCAATACGAAATGTGTGAATATTATGCCATCGTCGTGTGTTAAACGCCGTTATGAGTATATGTGGCTTGTATTAGAAACTAATAGTTTTTGTTTTGTTTTTACTTTTATTTTTTCCGCTTTTTAATGGAATGCGATCACTGTCAGCTATTTTTTATTTATCGTCACTACAAATATAGAAAGTTTCTTACGCTATTTGGCTACATTACTTTTTAAAGGCTAGTCCTGGCGCAGGGGCACAAGCGTGTTAATGGAACCGTGACAAGTTGTGACAGAATTCGGCTAAAAGTGGGGAGTGGAGTGTCTTAACACTAATCTAGAAAAATAAACTTTTTGAAATATAAATATTTCACGCTGTATCTTGCATGTGTGGAGGAACCTAGTTTTTAAAACACTTCGAAACACTTTATTTTGAGTGGCGGTACTCACTTCCGCACCGCGTTTTATTTACTTACCTGAGCTAAGACATCAAAATGATTCATCCCCTCGGGTGCGGATCAAACCCACTTCCGTAGCGCTTAAAGTCAGATGCTTTAACGCTGTTCACACGACGGTCTCATTTCTGTTATTATTTTATAGATAATTTTGCAACTTTTTTTTCTTCTTGCTTCACGCTGTATCCCGCATGTAGCAGGATACTTTGAAAATATTAAATATTTCATATAGCAGTGCGGGAATCACAATCTGTCGCCTTTACAGTCACAAGCGTTTACATTAATGCTTTTTAAATTTGTATCTACATATACTCTATGTAAATATGTATAGAAAAAATGTACGTACACCATTTTATGGTAGAATCCACTAGAGTACTGAGATATGCTCGGTACTCCTCAAGTTGAGGGAGGGTCCTTAACGAGATTGTGGCTGTTTTTACTCGAGTTTTTAACTACATTCGTTTAAAATTACAATTTTTTATTACAAAATGTACTATTTTAGAAACAACGTTTTTAAATTTGACAAAGAAAGGGAGTAGGCAAAGAACTTCGTGTTAAGACACTCCGTTCTCCACTTTCCCCCGAATTTTCAATCTTTGTATATTGTGTGGCAACTCCGCGTTTATTTAACTAATAGTATAGCTAAGAATGATCATTTGGCATCATCTTATGTAATTGTTATTCTTTCATTTTTGTTCATTTTTCACAAAAATATAGATACATAAATATACAGTCAAATTCGAGAACCTCACTTTTTCTGATGTCAGTTAAAAAATTAAACCACTTTGTGAATTTGGTCTATATACAAAATCTTACAACCGAAACTTTCTTAGAATCAAAACGCTTAACCTGAATATTATTAAGTATTTAGCTGATTCATTGCTGCCATAACATCGATCATCTTGTTCTACATAACTACTGGCAGTTCTACGAAAACTTCATAGTTTGTGCTACTAATGTTACAAGACTGAAACTCTGTGTGTGTCGGACCTTTGCTAGTTAATCGCAAAAAACGCTGAACAGATTTTGATGAAATTTCACATTCAAATCGATTTTATAATACAAAATTTCTTATTTTTGTCAAAATCGATATCGTAGCGTTGTGGTACTTGGATAAAACAAAGTGCGGCGTTGAGTTCTGCTTCTTAATACAAAATGTCTTCTTATTGCCCGCATCTAAGACATGTAGATGCAGTGTGAAGCAGAAAAAAATCTGCTAATGGGAACTGGAGACCGGAGAATTAAACACTGCAAAGTTTATTTTGACTATCTTCTGGAAATAAGCAAGCGGCGGACGTATACATATTTTCATCCCTGTAAAAGACATAAATAGCTTAATGGATCATTAATTTAAGTCAGAACACACACTTTTTATTCTCTTTTTTGTATCATCACGGTGGTACTGCTTTTTTGGCTTTGTTTGAAAAAATATATGGCAAGCTATTTCTCAACTGTACGTCCATTTTGTGTTTTTTTAGCTAAAACTTAGCACTTAGCAGGGTAAGCAGAGGGAACCTGGGAACCTAGTATTAAGACACTTCCCATTATAATGAAGTTTCTTCTTTTTCCACTTTCCATCCAATTTGAGATTCTCATTTTGTTTATAAAGACTCACAACCAACTCTTCATTACAGCTGCTCACGAATTCTATGATGACTTTTAATTTCTCTCCGCACTAAATTCAGAAACATCAGAAATTGCGGTGAAACTTTAGAAATGTAAAATCTGTCGCTTATATTCCCCCACATCATATGTACGTTTGGCCGCTTTCAAAGTAGCGTGCGGGCTGACCGCTTTAGATCCGTACGAGTGGGTTTAAACTGACGGGGGCCTCGAACTAAGTTGAACCAAATTGCGCTAGTTTACATTCCTGTGACCTTCTATGGGATGAATGTATGTATGATGTATGGTACGGGTTGTATCAGAGATGGTTGATATTTGTGCTTTCATTTTTAGTGTTCCGTATTCGAAGGTTAAAACGAGATGCTATAACTAAGAATCTGCTGTCTGTCTTTCTGCCTGTCCGTCTGTCACCATGCCGTATCTACGATACTTAGGCAGTTGAAATTTTCGCAGATGGAATGTATTTCTGTTGCCGCTATAACAAGAAATACTAAAAAGTAAGGGACTCCCATACATCAAACGTAATTTCGTGATATATTTTAAGTGCCCGAAGTAACTTTAGAGATGTAATATAAGTCTTTTAGTTGTCCTAGATGAATTAATGTTGTGAATGTAGAGCTTACATATATTTATATTAAATGTATCTCATGACGGCTGTAGGATAGTGGCGCTCAGCACCGCGTTTTGTCTGCAGGTTGGGAACACAAAAATCTTTTAATAGTAGTTGTGGGTTCGATGGGGGAATAAATTATATATTTTTAATTTACATTTCTTCATTCTAGTGGTTCAAGGCAAAGTGCAGCGTTAAGTTTAGACACTACTTCAACTATTCAGCAGCGCTTGTTATGTTGTTGCTAATAAAAAAATTAAAGTAGTTAATTGCCTTATAAATTTTACATAATGTATGAAAATGAGTTTTATTTCAGTAATAGTTCGAGCTAAAATTCGTAGTCCATAGTAATTTAAAGTTAGTATCTAAAAGGATGTCACTTCTAATTTTCTCTCAACATCTCACATCACCGTGTCAGAACAAAAAAGTCCCTTCACTAAGCTTTTAGAGAAAACTTTAAAGTTGTTTTTGAAAATACATTGAGCTATTTTTTATTCTTTTGATATTTATAATTAAATGGGATGGTGGTGGGTTCGATTTCCACTTAAATAAATGTTAAAGTCATTAGTCTAAATGCAGGAGGTAACTTCGGTCGCAGCTACAGTGGGTTGAATTGAAATGGTGAACGTGATATAATATAGCCTTTCTTTATAAATAAAGAAAGAAACCAAAAATATTTATTAATATCGGACCAGTAATTTCTGAGACTAGTGTGCTCAAACAAACAAACAAACTCTTTAGCTTTTAATAACTGATTATATGAATCCACTAAACACGTGGAATACGGTTTGTAATCACACTTGGTTTTCTTTGTCTGCTCTGCTATGGGTTAGATTAAATATGTGGCTGTAAAAAATACGTTATACCATTAATCGCGTACTCTTAGTACTATACATATTTTAAGCCCAGCGTTTTGAACACTTTGCAGTCGCCCGTATTCACATGTGAACTGAGGTGGTGGAATATCCTTGCAGAATGAGCTGACAGTATCTTGTCTTCTTGGATTCTGGATCCTTGCAGAATGAGCTGACAGTACCTTGCTGGTTAGGTTGTGGGCTTAAGACTTCAAAGATTTTATGAGTGGGGCTCAGGTGGTAGAAATGTTGCAATGTATGTTTTGTCTTTATGGAATTTAGGGAGTTTTTATTTTAGTATTTCTATAGTCTCGTAGCTCATTCTACAAATGCAGCTGTTCTTCCTAAGGATGTGTGGTTTATTAAAACTGATTTAATGTTTACGTTTATTTTATGTGTACTCCTAGACGGTTGACTTCGATATAAGCCAATTTTTGACATCGAAGCCGTTTCTTTCAATGTAATACCGGTGTTTCTCTTTGTTTGACCAATGTATGATAAGCCACAATCACAAACTTATTTACCCAAATTAGATTGTGGCTGTGGCTCTACATCGTAAGTCTGCACGCTGTAAAGAAATATTATTTTGTTCTGATCTCAAGAAAAATCTTTTAGAATCTAAGCTCTGGCCTCTACTAGGTTCTTATAGTCACACATATAGAAGATTATCGTAGCTTAAAGCATCGGCAAGAAAACTTTGTGACTCTTTTCTCTGCCTGTTTTAGCCTTTTAATCAAAGCTAAAATATTTCGAATATACGTAAGTACGTACGTACGTACGTATACATAAAATAGAAGCTAAGTAGAATCCAACTATCGCAGTAAACACTTGTTATTCTAAATTACGTTTAACCGGAGGGTCATATTTAATTGGTGGCTTGTGAATCTCGACCAGTTTAAATTCAGTCATGTTTATTACTCCACAAAGCTCGTTTGTACGTATTCCGAATTCTGAATGTGCTGTTGGGAAGCGATAGAAGTGCTGTTTTGCTATGTTTATGCATATATATAATTTTGTATTTGGTATTTTATAAAGAGCACAACACGCAATGCTTCCTGAATTCGGCGGAAAGTGGGGAACAGAGTATCTTAACACTAGTTTCCTTCTGCCTACCCTGCTGTGTGCAGGATACAGCGTGAAGCTAAAAAAAAATAAAGATTTTTATTTGTTCCTTTTTTTTCACTTATTTCTTTAGTTTTTATGTTGTATTCCGGATAAAGCAAAGCCTGGCAAGCGCTCTCCGTCTACATTTTGAAGACATTGTGTTTAGTGGTGGAACCCAACGCTGCGTTTGACTTGTTACTTATATTAGTATTTCACTTCATCGAATGCGAATCGAACCCACGTCCGTACGAATTACATAAATAATATTAGATGTAACTACCGTCCACATCTGATATTTGTTTGATACGACTACCCTCTTATTATTTATCACTTCCGACATATATTAGGAATATATCAGTCAGGATGTACGAGCGGTAACGATAGCGATAAATCCTTGTGTTAATTGATTTTTGTTATTAACGTTTGCAGGTGATAATTATGTTATTTAATTTAAGTTTTGTACTAAAACCAAATTGTTGCTTTATTATCTGTTGTTTTGTTTTTTATTTAATATATTTCGAACCTGATACCTAAATATACTTTTAATATCCAGTTCAAAATTGATAGAGAATGCAGAGCGGAATGTCTCGCCTCTAGGTTCTGTCTACCTACCTCTACCTACCGGTAGAGATAAATTTCAGTTCAGTTTCATACCTAGGGTAGGTAAAAAAGCCTGGTGGTAAAACACACCGCTCTCCACTCTCCACCAATTTTGAAGCAGAGTAATGAAGCTTTTAAATAGGTTCCCTCTACCTATTCTAAGTAGAGAGAACCTAATGCTAAAACATTTTAGTCAGGAGATCGACCAAAGGAAATACCTTTATGAGGCTCTTCCACACTTTGAAGGGAACATCTTAAATTGCGTCGTAATTGCTTTAATCACACTCGACACGCTCGAGTATTCCACCCTCGATAGTTCGACCCATTAAAATACGTGACGTTAATTTATACTGTGTGTTTATTTTATAAGAGCTTTAGGATTTTTGGAGTGTCGGGTTACCTTTGAAATGTTTTTTTTTAGGTTCACGCTGTATCTCGCATAAAACAGGGTAGGCAGAGGGAACTTGGGTGCACAGTGTTAGGATACTCCGTTCCCATTCATTCATACTTCCTTTCTCTACTTAACGCCGAATTCTGGAGGTATAGCGTAACGGGGGCGGCTCATTACCAGAGCGGGCGAATGAAAAAATATAAAATATCATTTCCTGGAATGGGAATCGAACCCACAGTTATCACATTTACAGTCACAAAACAAATAGTAAAGAAATTATTTTATCGTACATCGTCGTTTAGAGTAAACAAAATACCAATTGCTAACAAAAAACAACCTTTCTCAATAATATC
This sequence comes from Heliconius himera, assembly GCA_021202915.1. NCBI lineage: Eukaryota > Metazoa > Arthropoda > Insecta > Lepidoptera > Nymphalidae > Heliconius > Heliconius himera. The sequence continues at coordinate 559,321 of JAJHJA010000305.1, forward strand.
GGTGTGTTTACGGCTTATCAGTTGAACCTTGGTTGTATGGCATTGACATTTAACTATTAAAACATTACTTTACGACTTCGAGGAACAGCACTAAATGTTTTGTAGTGTATGGCCTGTATTTGCTGTGGATTTTTACTTGGAAAAGATTGCAGTTTTGTTTTTTGTGGCTATTTTTTTTATTACAATTGTTTGTATTTCTATTTGGAGTTTGTAGCTGTCGCTAGTGGTATAGTGGTTGATTGTAAATGTTACGGTTGCGAGTTTGATTCTCATTCATGCGAATTGTTTGTTTTAATTTTTTCAATCTGGTAATGTCACAAATCGCGATGTTGGTTTTCGTCACTCAACACACAATATTTTGAAAATTGAGCGAAAAGAGGAGAACAGAGTGTCTTAACACTAAGCTCTACCTATCCTGCCAATTGCTATATAGTATGTAGTATGAAGCTTTTTTTTATTTGCAATTTTTTTTTATGGTGTTTGCAGGTCAAATCTTGGGTCCAGTTTCATTGGGAATAGTCAGAATTTTTTATGAAGTCGATATCGTTATTAGTTTTAATAATCTTATTAGTGTTTTATAATCATTATTGATGTTAAAAGAAATTCTTAACCCGTAAAAGCCCTTAAAAACCCTTAAAAGGATATTTTTTTATTAATATCTTACATAATACACCGATATAAAAACTTGTTGAAAATATGCGAGTACTTTTTGAGTAACATCCCAATTTATTTAACAATATTGCTTTTAGTTTTATGTCATGTCTACAACGTAAAACTATGACGAAATAACCTTGTGTGAGCGTTTTACGCTCCTTTACCCACTTTTCGTCCGGTTTCTTATTCTTTCTCCAGAATCGAACTAACGAATTGATTCATAATCTACCGCTGCACTACACCATTTACATAAAAATTATATTTGCTCTTAGTAATGAATTCGAACCCACTAACTTTAGATAAGTTAACTTTTAGTTAAGAATATAATCAACTGATTATAAATGGGTATAATACTTGAAATATATAGGTATATTATAAATATAATAATCAAATATACGTCTATCATTATATTGCATAACTCACCCAGATTATAAGAGAAATCTTTACAATAGAAAATTTCCACGAACAAGTTTTCAGCTAAATCATAATAAAAGTAGATCCATAATAAAATATTATTTTCTCTCTGAATAAGAAATTCTAATAAAACCGTAACCCACTTACACACAATCACATTTTACAAACCGTACCCACTCGTAATAAGCGGGTAGGTACCCTGGTACCTTTGGCCGCGACAGTTTTATATATTAGGTAGGTGTAGAGTTAAAAAGATGTGGAGAGGTTGATAGATGACATCGTCAATGGCGAATTAAGATTTTACACTGTAGAAGTCATATTTTAGAAGATTTTTCTTATATTTTTTTAGCTTCACATTGTATTACGCACGTTTCAGTGTAGGCAGAGGGAAGCTGGAAACCTAGTGTTAAGACACCCCGTTCTCATTAAGACACTTCAGTTTCTCACTATCTGTCGAATTCTGGAGACTTTGCGTGCTATGTGGCAGAACAAACCAAAACAATATTAAATATTTCAATCCTCCAATTAGGAATTGAACTCACCACCGCTACGTTTACAGTACGACACTGTGCTGCTGCGCCACGACGACCCACAAACACATTGTCTGTCTATGACAGTTCTAACAACTGCTGCTCTAAGGTCGTCCAATTCGGAATATTCATTTTGCACGGTGTCTTAGAGTGAATTCAGAATCCAATTTCAACGTGGGTAATGTAAAAACTTGTTTCGTATTTCTCTCACGTTCCTTGTATTAGCCTGTGCCGGCGAGTGTGATGTGCCTGGAGAGGACCCCTGTGTACCTTTGTTTTTATTTAAAAAGTAATTACGAATGTATGTATGTGATAGTAGAGACTGAACTGCGGATTTGCCCGCTTAAACCTTTTGTTCTATTATAGCTAAATTCCACAAACTGTAAATCGACTGGTTGTGAGATGAAATATTTACTTTTTCCATTTTCTTCGCTTTGGTGCCGAGGCGAAGCGCGGCGTTGAGTTCTGCCACTCAACATGCAATGCCTCCAGAATTCGGCAAAAAGTGGAGAACGGAGGGTCTTAACATTAGGTTCCCTCTGCCTAAAAAATATAGACCCTTAGCTTGGTCACCTTCTTATGAGTGGACCAACAAATGGATTCTACTATGTCTCAAGTGTGTCTCCTGTGAAACATGGGTCTCGACTGGCTTTCTTTGTTCGGAGTGAAAGGCTTTCCTTCACAGTCTACTGATTAGGGCTACAGCTAGTATACAGTTGAACACTATCATAATTAAGAGATAATTTGATGATGAATAAGTCCATTCTCTACTTTCTTACCGACTTCTGTAAGAAAAGGAAATTATGAATTCGACTGTATTTTTTTTATATATTTGTTACCTCAGAACTTTTGACTGGGTGAACCGATTTTGATGATTTTCGGACAAAATCAAAATACAGTTTACTTTATGTAAAATATTTTTTTACATTTTAGTTCGTTATTTGAAGTCGGTTTTTTTTTGTTAAAAATTAATTTATCGACAAAAGTGTATATTGTAAATATTTATAATTGTAAGTATGTATATGTAAGTATTGTTATATATGTAAGTATTGTATATAACCAAATCAAGCATATAAAAAAAATAAAACAAGTAAGCTTGGAAGCGGAGTTAAATATAAATTACTTAATTAATTAGTATTAGGGATATTCTTTATAAGACAGTAGAATTAAGTACAACTACAACCGACCGTCCGTCAATCCGATAGGAAAATGGAATTGGCAATCGTCTCATACTGTGATAGTTTTTTGTAGCTTCATATAGATATTGCATAATCATATAATGGTAGCTTCAGAGGGAACCTGGTGTTCAGACGCTCTGTCCACCACTTTTCGTCGAGTTTGCCAAACATTTCGTATTGAGTGCCGATCGTCGAACTGAACGACGACGCTTTGACCTCAACAAAGATATTAAAATAATTAATTCTGCTGAGCAGGAGTCGTACCCACAACCGTAGCGATCAAAGTCGTTTGTTTTTTCTGTGTATATACAAAATATTATTTTTCTATTATAAAATAAACAATCAACTATTAAAATAGTAGTTTCAAAGTTCATCGTACATTTCGCGTTCGACGGCTGTACAATTTTACAGATTCAATTTCCGCTCCTCTTAATGTGTAGACGCGGGCGTGTGAACGTTTGATTGATATGTCAATGGGCGTCCAGTTTCGGTTTTAAATAGCTTTTGTAGTGATTTCGGGATTGACGTGATAGTGTTGTGTCGTGGTGACAGGTTATCACCGGACTCTATCACTTGTCACTGGTTTGGGTTAGAGTTTTGTATATTTTTTTTGGGGTATTTCTGTTTTTTATTATTATTTTTTTTCAAATTGTTTTTTTTTTTTAATATTATCTGAGGTCAGTCGTGACGCAGGGGTACAGAGTGTGACTGTAAAACTGACTGATTGTGGGTTCGATCCCCACTCGAGGAGATGAAGTATTTATTTAAATTTATGTTTCCATTTCTTTGCTCTGGTGTCGAGGCAAAGCGCGGCTTTGAGTTCCGCCACTGAATACGCCATGCCTTTAGAGCAGAAAATGAGAGACGGAAGTTTCTTAACACTAGATTCCCATGTTCCCTCTGCTACCCTACTATGTGTGAAATACGGTGTAAAGTTTATAAAATACTAGAGGGCGCGCGCGGCTTCGCCCGCTTATTAGGAGTGAATTCTACAAAAACCACGAAACACGTGTTTAATAAAATATTTTTAACAGTCTAAATTTAAATTTTTATAAAAATCGGTGGCAATTTAAAGATTTTTCCATATAAATTATCAACCCCTTATTTGAACCCTTAGGGGGTGAATTCTTAAAAACCCTGAAACACGTGTTCAATGAAATATTTTTAAGAGTCTGAATTTCAAATTTTATAAAAATCGGTACAGATTAAATTTTTTTTCCATACAAACTTTCAACCCCTATTTCATCCCTTTAGAGTTAAAATTTTTCAAATTCCCTTCTTAGTGGATGTCCAGAATATGAAATTAAACATATGCCCAAATTTCACGTTTCTACCATCAGCGGTTACGGCTCTGCGTGCGTCTTACCTCAGTCAGTCAGCACAAGTCCTTTTATATATATAGATTATTAAACATAAAATATAAGTCTTGTTAAAGGCAAAAGGTAGAAAATAGATTTTTAGCAAACTTATAGAATCCATGCCTCGTATTCTAACTAAGTCAGTTATCAAAAGGCGCGACTTCAAGTCTAGTTAGGTTCAAATATCTTATTTGGATGTCGAATGGAAATGAATAAGAAAGAAAGGTTTACATTTTGCAAAACAAAACTACTTCCCATTTTACTTAACACCCTATTTGGGTCAAATAAGAATTGTCAAGCTTAAATACTTTATTTCTTTAGGTTCACGTTGTATCCCGCAAATAACAGTGAAGTTAATAAAGTAAAACACTACGTTCTCCACTTTGTGCCCAATTTTTGGGTTTTTGGGTGATGGAACTAAATGTTGCGCTTTGTATTATTAAATAAAATAGAAATAATTCTTAGCCCAGAGTGGAAATCGAACCCAATGCGTTTTCGAGTTTAGAAGTTGTTGGACTACACCACAATGGCATCGAATTTAAAGATTACTGAATAGTGATTGTGTATGTCGGGACGGTTCGATTCCCTCTCGGGGGATGAATTATTATTTATTAATATATGTATTTTTTAGCTCTGGTACGAAAGTAAAAGCACGGCGGTAAGTTTCGCCACTAGACACGCATTGCCTCGTAAATTCGACAGAAAGTTGGGAACGGAGAATCTTAACAAAATGTTCTTTCTGCCTACCATGCAATATGGGGGATACAATGTGAAACTGAAAAAAAAAATGCTATTACGTTATTCAAAAATCATTTGTTTTTTTTCTCTGTCGATCGAATCGATACATCAAGTAATCAAATGAGACGCGTGTCAACTGCAATACATTGGTTTGTCGTGAACACAAATGAGTGAACTTTTTCAATGGAAAAGTCCAATGAAATAAATCATTTTCACATTTTGAAATGTGGGCAGAAAGATTGTAGTCTAGTAATAATAATTCTAATATGAATTTCGGGGTTTCTATTAATATAGTATTTTGGAAATGTAATTATTTCATATGATGGATATACGATTTTGAGAGCTCTTCAAGTTATAGTACATATCAGGGTTAACAAAGGGAACCTAGTGTTACGTTACTCCCGATTTTTGATTTTTTGTATTTTGGGTGGTAAAACTCATTTTATTGCGTTTTGCTTAACATAGCGAGAAAAAATATTTTTAGCTGCACGCTGTATCTCTCGTATACGAGGAATTAGGAAGTAGTGTATTGAGAGGGAGAGCGCCGAACTCATTACAGCAATTTGCCTCGTTACCAGAGCGAAAAAAACGGAAATATAAAATATTTAATTTCCTCGAAAGTGAATCGAACCTATAACCTGTCGCGTTTTCAGTCGCACGCTTGTACACCTGTGCCGCGACTGGTCTCGAAAAAGAAAGTAATTTAAAACATAATCAATCCGGATCGATGGGAGAACACTTCAACCATACTACAACGTACAACGACCTTCGTAATATAATGAATTGGAAAACATATGGGATGTGGAAATAAAATAATATTTTTTTTTGTTTTAGAAATAGATTTTGGGGTTTAAAAAAATATTTCAAGTTCAATTCAAGTCAAATTATTCCACACTTAGGAAAGAAAAAGACTTTTTTACTCCTGGAAACCAACCGACCTAGTTGGTTTCCAGGAGGCGCGGCTTCGAATCCTGCTGCTTTCAAATTTTTATACGTTTTCTAAATAAGTATTTTAGTAACAATTTCTATCTAGGAATACTAAACCGCCGTGCATATGAAATGGAACCAAGTAAATATCTTTGTGTACTCGTTGGCTAGATCCACACAAGCAAATATTGTATACCGGGATTATTATACTTAGAATACGTAATTTTATTGACTCTTCTGTGAACAAAATGGTGGGAGTTTTTTTTTTAATTTCAAAAGGGGTTCTAATTTATATCTCTTGCAATTTTTTTTTGGGGTCACCTACATGAAAAGTAGAAAACGTAACATTTAGAGGATAACTTTGTTCTAAATGTCAAGATGTACAGATTATTAAGTTGAAATTAATAAATATTTGGGTATATAGCGGTGGCAGAAGGAACCTGGGAACCTAGTGTTGAGACACTTCGTCTCCATTAAGACATTTCCATTTTCTGCCGAATTTTGCAGGCCCCTTGAAATCCAAAAAATATTAAGCTTCTAAGATAACGCAATCAAAATATACGAGCATTATTTATGCTGCATTTTGCTTGAAACTCGCCGCGTTATCAAAACTTATAGGGTACTTCCTGTGGACCTACAGTTATGAAACTCTGCACATACGCTTATTAAACATTGCACAAAGTGAGGCTTACAATAGAAATAAAGAAAAAATTATATGGGTGATTAATTAAAAAAAAAATACAGCTTTATTTGTAAGTAGTTCATTTTATACTAAATGAGTACATATGCCCACAAACTTAGGCTTGTTAATTTTGGTAGTTGTGCTTATACCTACAATCATGAAATCGGTACGGAGCCCTTTAACCCTTTTATTATGGGCCACCTTATGGCAAGTGACCACCACCACCCACGACTCCGTGTACCATCAGAGGAGATAAATTGCGATGTTTTTCTTTAAGGTGGAGATATAAGCCATTTTCCACTTCTGTATGTTAGATGTAATGTATATAAGGTAAAATCTTTCGTCAAGTGTGTTTTAAAGAGAAGAAAAATCCAAATATTTAAACCGATTTTCGCCCGAATTCATTGCGTCCTAAGCTACTTAAGTCATGGTAGAGCCACCTCTACCCCGCGTTTTATTTTGCGAGAACGAAAAAATGAAAAAAAAAAAAAACATTTCTCCGAGAGGGAATTCTCTCACAATTTTCACCTTTATCAGTCCTTCTGCACCAAATTTTTTATTTCAATAAAATTTTTAGGCATTTAAAAATTACTTTCTCTATAAATTTTATCAGAGTTCTGTAGGTCACCTAAATCACATGAAAGACTGGTGAAGCCAATTACAAAATAGTTTTCCTCCACAAGTTGTAATAGCGTTGTAACATGATCGTTGTTATTGAGAACGTTGAAACCTTATATTTAAACTGTTTAAGTTATTAATTTAACTCTATCTTTTCATTGACATTCTTCACGTATTTTAAATTAAAACAGATTAAACTGAGATCAGTCGTGGTGTAAGGGCAAAACGGTGTAACTAAGCGTAATAGGTTGTGAGTTTGATTTCTATTCGAGGAAATGAAATATTTCATATTTTCATATCTTCGCTCTGATGTCGAGGCAAAGCACGGCGTTGAATTACGCCACTCAATACGTACTACCTCCGAAATTAGACGGGAAAGGGGGAAAGAAAGTGTCAAACTCTACATTTCTAGACTCTCACTGGCATGTTATGTAGTATGAAAGTGGAGAACGGAGTACCCTAACACAAAATTCTATCTATCGATTTGCTATATATAAATATAATATGTAATAACGCAACTTTTTTATTATACCAGCGAAAGCAATCACATATCACAATATGATTAATATAAAAGAATTTGTTCTTCAAAGGCATTTCGTGCAATGTTCAATGATCAAAGACCCGACGACTCCATAAATACCTCTAACATCATCAAGTATGTAAAATATCGAGATTACGCTCCATCTCGTATATATTTATACGTTACACTGGGTTTTGTAATTTCAATTTTCCTTATATATATATTTAATGGTTTTCGGGTTCCGTACCTTAAGTAGAAAAAATGCAATCGTTGCAGGATCTCTTTCTTGTTAACCTGTTTCCTTAATAATTATTTAATTGGTACGATATTCTCGTCACGTGGCGCAGGGCACAAAATGTGACTGTAAAATCAACTGGTTGCGGGATCGATCCCCACTCGAGGAAATGAAATATTTATTTAAATTTATATTTTCATTTCTTCGCTCTGATGTCGAGGCTAAGGGCGGCGTTGAGTTCTGCCACTCAAAACGTAATGCCTCTAGAATTCGGCGGAAAGTGGGGAACAGAGTGTCTTAGCACTAGGTTCCCTCTGCTTACCCTACCGTGTGCCGGATTTGGATCTCCATTGCCCACTTTCTGCTAAAATCTGGAAGCATTGCGTGGGTGGGAATCGAATCTACAATCTGTAGCGTTTGTACCCTTGTGCCACGACTGGCCTCGACTAATAATTACCTAATCAATTTGATTACCTAGTAATAGTGTTGGGCGTTACTGTTATATTTTTATAATGCATTATTCATTATATTATATTTTTTTAACTGTTATTTTAAACTGTTGTAATATATATTATATTATTTTCAACGTAAATACAATATAATGACAAAATGTACGAAGTTCAGACTAATATTTTTGTTATTAGTTATTTTAATGTAAGTAATATTTGGCCTTTCTGCCATTGAGTTAAAGCTCATATTTGTGCGAGGTTATACGATGTGAAGTTCGCCATCATTATTTTATTTGACCTTGGCTGGACTCGATGTAGGCCGAACAACTACTAAATATTTCCGATCATTCCCGAACCGAGGCGCCACGCGCCATTTTATAGCAGATAATGAATATTTTGACTGTTATTTATAACAGTCAGTGTTGAAAATAAATAATGATTAGAACATTAAAAATTTATAATGAATTATATTATCTGTTATATGTTATAACGCCCAAGTTTACCTAGTAATATATGAACCTTCAACCGCGAAACCTTCTAATACACTTTTATACGATTTTTTTAAAACTTTAGATAAGAGAATTGTGAGAAGACAAAACATAACTCAAAAGTTGGGCCTTTCATAAAAGTTCTCCAATTTCGAGTCTCAATGTCACTTTTATTATATCACAATGTAGTGAAAGCTACAATAGTATGGATGGAGATTTGAGTGCTTTTATTGTATATAGTATTTATTCATCAAAAAAAGGTCGTCAATGTAAAATAATATAAATTACTAGGTCACTTTCAGGCCTTTGAGGCGCAGGGGGATAGTGTTTGTCTGTTGACATGACGGGTGTGGGTTCGATTTCTGTTCGGGAGAATAAATAATTAATTAAATTTCATTATTTTTTTCATTTTATTACCAAGATAGATAAATTGCGGAGTGAGTAATAAGCGATGTGTTGAAAATTAAAAAAGTACCCAACGGAGTGTTGTTGTTTTTTAAAAAAAATGCGAAAATTGAAAGTTTTTAAGTAGTTCCTAGAAAAAATGGCTATAAATTTATATTTGTAGTTCAATTATTAGGTTGTTTCCATTGTCCTACAATCCTGAAATTGGTTTGGAAGCTTCGGTGTTCCAGTCTGACTCACACTTAATCGTGATTTTTAATATATATATATAAAAAATATATATTTCATTAAGTGTACTGTAATCTTAGTTTATTTAAAAATATATAAGTATACGACAAACTTAAAAATCCCTTCCACAGTCACTACTCCAGTCAATCGCCCAAGGCAAGTTCAGGCCTTTTCAGATAATGAAGCATTATCCCGATAAGGTTGTAAATGTTCCGGGATAGTGCATTTTTCATCCCCGAATATATTTTAGTGACCTGAACCTTCAAATGTTTCCAAAGTTTACTGTGGGTTGAATTACGCGAAGTCATTACAGTGTTGGCATGTCATTAGTTCCGGTCCCTTTGAGCGGTGAAAAAAAGTGAATGGTCTAAATGACGTTTGACTTTTTTTTTAAGTGACTGCTTGGTAGGTCTTTGTGATTTGATTTGTTTTTTTTTTCTTTTGCCTATTTAAGGTAAAGGTTACACACATTATGTGGTAACATTTTAAAATTAAAAATAAACATTGTTATAAAATTTATGAAGATATATTTTTTTATTTTCTGCAATGATTTTACATTCTTGGTCACCGTTGCAGCATGCATATTTTTGCTTTTTACCTTTCTATCGAATTGATTGTGTTTAGAAGAAAACTTAGAACCTAACAAGTTATTCTAAACCTCTAATAACCTAATTAAGTTATAGCGCTTTTTTGAAAAAAAGATAAAAAATCTCTGTATAAGTGAAAAGACTAACACGACTTCACACATTTAGGAGAAGTTGGTTTTCTGTAAAGTCGGTTTACGTGATGATACTTTTACGTGATAAAGTCATAAGAAAACATTAATCAAAAAGTGTGCATATTTTTTTTAAATGAATTGCATTAATATTAAGTTATAATTATTTGGTATAATATTATACAAAGAAGGAGTTAATTGGGGCCGGTCGTGGCGCAGCGGCACGAGGTGTGACTGCAAAACCGACTGGTTGTGGGTTCGATCCCCACTCGAGGAGATGAAATGTTTACTTAAATTTATATTTCCATTTCTTCGCTCTGGTGTCGAGGTTAAGCGCGGCGTTGAGTTCTGCCACTCAACACGCAATGCCTCCAGAATTCGGCAGAAAGTGGGGAACGGAGTGTCTTAACACTAGGTTCCCTCTGCCTACCCTGCTGTGTGCGGGATACAGCGTGAAGCTAATTTAATTTAATTTAATTTTAGTTAATTGAACATTGCATTTTTTTTCTATAAATTATATACATTTGCGCTCATTAATTTATATATTTTTTTTATTTAAACTTTACATATTATTTAAAAGTAATCATGTGCTACTAATAATTTATAACTAAAAATATTTAACTTATATAAACATATGTGAGATAGATGCGTCACAAGCCAAACGCTAAGGCTGATCGTGTCTCTCTATCGTTTGTGCCGCGATCTCACTTGCACGCTCAGCTCCGGCGGAACGTGACAATGAGATGAATTCATCGATTTATAACACTCTATTACGCCAGAAAGTGCAAATACCTCATTGTGCATTGCACCAAATGAGTGATATAGCTTTTTCAATAAATTATTCACAAATATGCGAAAAAAAATTCAAATCCACAAAAAACTAAAAAACGTTACAACACAGCTCCATCATTCAAAGAACAAACAAAAGTTGTTTCCGACGTTCAAAATATTATAAAAGAGAATGAATGCTACCTCTATATTCCTAACAACATCTGATTTGCGTTCGCCCGTCAGATCCCTTACCAGAACGATGAAAGGCATTCTATTGTAGCAACAATTTACACGAGAAAACAGGTGGCCTGCGATGCATTTCGGCGGTCTGCAAAATTTGGAAATGCTCCAATATTGTTTTTTGTTGTAATAAAATTGGTTTTTGTTCCGTTTGAAAAAGTTTTCAATTATGCCTAACGAAATGATTGGAGAATCTATTTTTTTTAACTTCACATTGTATATGTGCATATAGTGGATTAGGCAGAGGTAACCTACTGCTAAGAGGACATGTTTTTTCAAAATAATTATGGAGAAATTGCGTGTTGATTGGTGAAACTCAACGCCGCGCTTTGTTTTGTTACCAGAGCGAGATGATGAAAAAATTTTTTTTCCTCCGAGTGGGAATCGCACCTATGACCGTCGTATATAACGCTTATTTATTTTATCAAAAAAATAAATAGAAAATCTTGATTTATAATCATAAATCATATTTCATATGTAAAATCACAATATTATGATAAAGTCAAACTATCCATTTATTGTATAACTCTCAAAAAAAATTTTAGAAATAATTTTATAATACTAGTTCAGATAAAGCTAGCATAAAATGCACTAGAATATTACTACACGTTGCTCTTCTAATCTACGACCGACTAGCATAAAGTCTCGTGCGACTCACACGGGGGATAAGTTTCCGGATGTGTCCTCGTATCATTTCCTCGACGCCATTACGCTGCGGAAATGGCCGAAACGTGAAAGGTACTGCCTCCAAATGAATGGCAAGGTATCTTTAAAAATGTGTTCTCGCTTTAAATACTACTCGATCGTTCGATAGCGTCTTATATTATATATTCCGTTAAAAATCGACCTTCAAGTAGTAAATAGTATATAGTAAATACATATAGTATTTACATATATGTATTGTTAGCATAAATTACTTATAAGTGTAGTAATAGCTGTCACTATAATTACGAGGACGTCATTTGATATTGTTTCCATTATCGATTGTATTAAGTGGCGGTAGTGTGCTGCGTCTTTTCCGGTGGGTTTCCAATATAAGCACAAACGACGCGGCACTCATGTTTCACGAGCGTCCATCAAAGCTCGTAATTCTTATCTTCAGGGGCGAGCTACACTCGCCCATCCCAGCCCGGTGACGCTGTCAAGACCATTCCAGGTCAACAGCATTTAAGTCCATTCGAAAAAAAAGAAAAAAAAAAGGCACTCATGTTCATTACGTTCTAAGATATTGTCAAGACAACTTGTCATTATAATTCATATTTAAATATTGTAACTACGTATATTGAATTGTGTAGAACAAGAGTAAACATAATCATTGTAAAAGCTGGATTTTGTGTCTGATTTGTTGGTTCGTCCGACAGTATATAGATCGATCTCAAAGTAGTCAAGAATATGCTGTATTCTTATATTTTTAAAGTTGATCTTCACTTGGATCTTGCTTGAAATGAGCTGTACAATATATCGGTTTAGTAGAAATGCGGTGGCAGATTTTGATCTGCAATTTAGAACGCATGTGGCATTCATATAACCTAATAGTTAGTTGTGAACGTGTTCATACTGACGTTGTGAAATATTTGTTCGGATTTTATATGGAAATGTTGATGTTTATTTTGATGTTTCCTGAAGTGAATTTGGGTGACTTGTCCTTTTTGGGTGAACAGCAAAATAATCTGAATAAGAATTATTTTTGTTATTTTTATAGTGTTATTCTCCATACTTAAAAAAGAAAAAATACGTTTTGGAAAACAAAGGCGCGGATTCAATTCGAGCAGATTTTTTTTTTAGTTTTGTTAAACCGCGGTGTCATAAAAAATATAAAGCAATCTTCGCTCTGTCCCATTAGAGTCGTATTGTTTTATGGAGAGTAGAGAATGGCTTAGTTAATAAATTATTATATTCACCGTAGCTGTTAAGGAAAGTTAAAATTAAAAACCCTACAAGACGAAGACTGTTTTACAAAATCTTTCATATTTCATAATTTAAAAATTTTGGCAAAATGTGGTTTCCCTCGGATGCAATTATAAATTTTTACACGAAATAAATAAAACATTATGAAAATGTGTCCCGAGGCGGCTCGATCCGGGGTCGCCCCGAACCATCCCTTAATTGGAAATTCAATTTTAGAATCGTCACCTCTACGGAGCTACGGATTGCAGCGTTCGTATCTTTTTGTATTTTCCAATCGCCCGATTTCGTCGCCGTCTGTTTGAGTATTGTCAATCTCATTTTGAATTTCCAATCGTTCGATCAACCTCTTTTTAAGTTTAATTCACTGTGCTGATTAAGGGTGGTACTCACCCTTAATTAACATTATTTCGTTTTAATGGAAAATTCCTTTTTTCGATCGCGCTATACGTTGTTTTGTGTAGTTCAGGCCCTATTGCAATCGTTGGTCATGGGTTTAAATTTTTTTTACGATTTTTCCGTATTACAGTGTAAACAGACAAAATCAGTATTAAATGCCGAATTTTCGAGACATTACGTGTTGAGTAGCGGAACTGATTGCCCAGTTTTGTCTACCAAAGCGGGCAAATGTAGATAAATTTAATAGAAGCATTCCTCCGAGTGGAGATCGAAACCACAGCCATCGTGCTTACAATGGGACGCTATTCTACTCTATATTCTGAGATTCAAAATTTACATGAACGCTGTGTTTGCCTTGTCAACTATTATATAATATTTTTACGTTGTATCCTGCTCATATTACGGTAGGTAGAGGAAACTAGGGAACTTAGTGTTAAGATATTCCATTGCGATCAAGACACTTCCATTCCCCACTTTCCACTGGACAAAGATATGAAATGTGGGCATACTCGTGTATGCCCACATTTCATATCTTTGTAATCATACTTGAACTATCGTTTTATTGTCACCTAGAAAAAAGTTGGACAAACTTACATGTCACTTTTTATGAAGCTTAAATTGAATATTTTTGTCTAAAAAATATATGACACATACCCTTGTAAATGTAAATACTTTATATTTACACATATCGGTATTTAGTCTATGCGGAACTCTTCGTGGCGCATGGACTCATGCTTGCGACTGTAAAAGCTACGGTTGCTGGTTCAATTCCCACTCGGAGGAATAAAATATATAACATTTTTATTTAACGAGGCAAACTGCGTTGTTCAGTTCTAATGCCGCTCAACACGCAATGCCTTAATAATTCAGACGGAAAGTTTATAATTAATTTTGAAGTGAACGTTTTAAAACTAGGTTCCCATGTCCCCTTTGACTACCTTTATATGTACGGGATACAGCCTGAAGTTATAAAAAATGTCTATATAGCCTCGACAATTCTGTCCAAATTTTTATACGCCTATATAAACAATATTTGTTGTGAGATTTCACTGGAAATATGTATATATATACCTACGACTACGTTAAAACTAATATTGAGTTCATCATGGCGCAGTGAGACGTGTATGGTTTTGGTTCGACCCTCACTTAACGGAATAAATTACTTTTATTAATTTACCCTGAAAAGACGAAATGCGGCGTTGAGTTCTACTATTCAACATAAATCTTTACGAATTAAGACGAAAAGTGGCACATGGGCTCACACCTTAAACTCGCCTATTTCTGGCTACAATTCTACAGAAGATTCTGCCTATAGAGGCGGAAAAGTGTAATAAAGACTACGTTCCCTCTGCCGATCCTGCTATTAGCGGTATACAGCGTGAAGCTGAATAAAATTGGGCAACAGATTTAATAAAATATCGTTGGCGCAGTGATATGATATTCACAATAATTTCCTTCAAATTAAAGAGGCCAGACGTGGCGCAGTGGCACAAAGTGTGACTGTAAAAACGACTGGTTGTGGGTTCGATCTCCACTCGAGGAGATGAAATATTTATTTAAATTTATATTTCCATGTCTTCGCTCTGGTGTCGAGGCAAAGCGCCGCGTTCAGTTACGCCAGAATTTGGCAGAAAGTGGGGAACGGAGTGTCTTAACACTAGGTTTCTACCCTGCTGTGTGCGGGATACAGCGTGAAGCTAAAAAAAGAAATTAAATAACAAAACTGTTTAAAATGGATTATTTTTATCCAATTACCTTCATCTATCTCTTTTGTTGATTGCGCTCTATACTTCACCGAGTTTCGTATCGTATCGGTTTTCCAAATACAAATATTTTGATATGCTCTTGTTTGCTCAATGCTGAAAGGGATTCTCAGTTTGTTCTCCCCTTTGTTAATAATAAATCAAAATATATTATATTGACTGGGGGTACCTACCGTCGAGAGGTACCTGCAGTCAAAATAATATATTTTATTTATTTATATATAGAGTTTTTTTTTAAACAAAACATAGTTTTAAGTTAGATTTTTTTAAAATATTTATTAGATAAACTTTTCTGTTACTGACTTACTGACAGACAAAACTCAGATGAAGCTAACGGATTTAATTAGGGAGTGTAGAAAAAAAATAGGAATTTTCCATTTTACGTCTATAAGTCCTTGAATCTATAAATCAAATTATTGATTCAATAAAGTTGTGCACAATTTTGCCTAAATTGTGAGTGGTGTAATTTGTTTTGCTGCACGCTGTATCTCATACATAGCAGGATAGACAGAGGGAATCTGGACGTCTTGTATCAAGACTCTTTCTTTCCCAACTTTCCGCTGAATTCTGACATTGCGTGTTGAGTAGACGAAGTCAATGGCACGCTTCGCTAACAGAGTTTGCGTTGTTACCAAAACGAGGAATTTAAAATATTATATTACCTCATTCATTCCCTCAAGTCGGAATCGAACCGGTTGTGGGTTCGATTCCAACTTGAGGAAATGATGCGTTTACATTTACACGCGTTTACCTCTGCACCGCGACTGACATCGAAAATATGTGAAATAATGTGTATTTATGGGAAAATTTAAAGAAACTTTAATTTATCATTGCAGTGAACATATAAATAAATGTTTATATTAAAAACCGTGCAAGTGCGAGTCGGGTGCGACCACCGAGGGGTCCGTACAAAAATTGGAGTTCTCGAGTTTCTTCTAAGATTCAAGCTTAGCTTAGCCACAGCCCTTTCAACTCACTAGAACTAGTTTCATACCCAATTTAGCCACCTTTTAGGGCTATCGTTTTTTAGGATTTAAACAAATTTTTTTTTGAAGAAATACTACTTGAAGATGCGAGCTGTCAAATTTACCTTAAAAACTGTATTTCATATTTTTACTATCACAAAAGTTAACCAGTTTTGACCTCACATGTATTTTTTTTTTATTTAACGCGCAATGTCTCCAGATTTCAGCGGAAAGTGGGGAGAGGAGTATCTTAACACTATTCCCTTTACCAACCCTGCTATATATGGGATATAGCGTGAAGCTGGCACTATAAAATTTTTAATCAGTAATTTTTTAAAAAAAATGATATTCAAATTATTGACTTTTTCAATTAAATGTTTACTCTTGCATAACAAAATTTAATATGAATATTCAAATGGTAATATGCTTCGATAACTTTACACATACTGTTTACTAGAGCGTCTAAAACGGGTTAATTTATAAAAATACTCGTATTAGAATGTTTATTTAGGAAAATTACTAACAAAATATTATTACATTTTAAAAAAAACTAATTTTATGTTAATATATATATTTTTCATTTTTTTGGGGCCAATTGTAGCGCAGAGGCACAAGCTTGCGACTGTAAACGTGATAGATTGTAGGTTTGACCCCCATTGGGGAAATAAAGAATTTTTAATATTTTCATTTCCTTGACGCAGTAATGAAATGAAGGCCAGCGTTAAGTTTCATCACTTAGCACGCTATGCCTCTATAATTCAGCGGGAAGTGGAGAAGGGAAGTGTTTTAATGGGAACGGAAGAGTCTTAATGGGAACGGAGTGTCTAACCACCAGATTTCGAGGCTCCCACTGCGATGTGCAGGATACAGCATGAAGCTAACAAAAAAGTACCATGTAACATATAGACTATTTTCATAAGTAAATTTATGTAGATCCAAAAACAAGCAATTTCACGGCAAGGCCAGAATAAATCGATGTTGACATTATGTTCACATCGTGTACCAAATTGTGTTAAGTGGCACCGCGTTCATCAATCATTGTGGCGTTCAACGACGTTTTCTTTAGCGTTCGAATATATACGTCACCTTAGTAAGTAATCGATGTATTAAAATCTTTGTTATATTGAGGTAATTTAAGACATGCCACAGCGTTTGACTGTAAGAAAATCGTGGGAATGATTGTATTTCATTTTAATACTTTTGCTTTGGTGAGACAAAACCAAGTATTGTTTCACCACTCACACAAACAAAAAGATCTATAAAAATAATGGCAAAAAAAAACATATTTCTATGTATTATTTACATTATAAAAGAAAACTGTTTAGCTCTTCTAAAGAATGTGAAACCGAACGAGAAACTAGTGCATACATAATTTATACGAAACCTAACAAAGGTGTATTGGCTGAAGTCGAGAAACTCAATTTCTTTGGGCCTTTAGCGTATGTTAATATTGCTTTTTGGTTTTTTTTTACCCTCACATTGTGTACACAGATAGTATAGTAGACCCAACCACCGTACATTTTGCGAAACTTTGCCTGTTGAACGCCGCGTTCAGTCTTGTCACTAGAATAGAATCGTGGAATTGGGGAGCGTATGCAAATCACCCAATTATTCCCAAAAGTTTGAATATCAAAGTTTTGTACGCTGTAATGTTGACATATTTTTATTTGGGTCGTTCATTCTAAAAATCTGGGTGTATAAATATGTAACAACGCCAAGTGCTTGAGGTTAGAGTCGTGGCGCGATCTAGTAGCGCTAGTGGAATATAAGCTTTGTATTATAATTTTTGTTGGTGGAAAAGTGAAACTTTTAAATATATATATTTGTTTGTTTTCCGTTGTAATATTGTCGTGGTTCAATAGAAATTTTATTAAATTGATGATGATAGTGGGTTTGAATTCGAGTTTGGAAAATTTTATGAGCTTACGCTTTTCCGATATCAAAATAAAGATAAAGGGAATTGATTATATTCTTAATTATACAACATTTAGATCGCAAAGATGGACCTTTCCTTTGTAAGTGATCTCTTGATAAGTTTCTTTATAAGAGATGATCTTTCCTTTGTAAGATATAAATGACTTACTGTATATTATGTTATTTGCCACTTTACCTATATTGTGATATAATACGTACATAGGAACAGAATCTAAGCTATCGCGTAAACCAGAGCGGTGTAATGAAAGTTAAAATCAAATCAGCTTCACGCTGTATCCCGCACACAGCAGGGTAGGCAGTGGGAACCTAGTGTTAAGACACTCCGTTCCCCACTTTCTGCCGAATTCTGGAGGCATTGCGTGTTGAGTGGCATAACTCAACGCCGCACTGAGCCTGTAAATGTAAATGTAATTAAAGTAATTTGAATATAATCATTCCCCGAGTGGAAATCGAATCCACAACCTCCTCGTTTACTGTCCAGACAAGAAAAGATCTAAACAATAAATTTGTCGTAAATAATATAACCTTACAAGGTTATTGTATCATAAAAACGATATTAAAAGCTCTCACAAAAGTTAATACGTATACAGATCCAATTTAATAATTCAAAGTAAGTACCAATATAAATTGAATCGTTTTCCTCGAACGTGGGACAATGACATATTGTTTGTAGGGAATCGACCGAACTAAGCCTGTTCCAACGTTGTGAAGGGATTAAGGAAAAAAATAGAGTTCGTAGAGCCCAATGTTTGGTGAACGGGACGTTGTTTTGTCTACAGCGTATTAAATACTTTTTTTTTTAACTTTCTCTCTTTATTCCGGATATAGCAACCCGGGGTTGCTATATAGGTTTAGGTCTAGGGTTAGGCGGGACTAGTTGTAATATTCCGTTTCGCGGTGTCCATACAATTTTTGAGACATTTTGTATTGAATGGGGAAACTCAACGCCGCGCTTTGTCATTTTATAGAAGAAGAAAACGAAAATTATTAATTCCGCCATTCCAAATCGAACCTACTAATGTTGGATTTACAGTAGATATAGGTGATAATAAACTCTGAATGTATTATTGTTATTTTCTACTGATATTGGGTTTTGTGTACTTTTTGCCACATATTTGTTCACAGCAATTTTAGGGGAATCTGCGTTCTCTTCTTTCTATTACTTCGAGGCAGTTTGTTTTGGATAGAATTCAAAAGTATACATTAGTTTATAACAGAAAATGATTTTAGATAAAAAAAGAATTTTAGGTTAAATCAGTACAGTGCTTGCAGTAACTTGCAGTAATTCAATATTAAAGTGTTCTTACAATTTACGGTTTTACCTTAACTTTACATAATATTTTCTGCAATATTGTAGGTATTCAGAAGGAAATCAGGTTTTTCCACCTATAATAATATAATAGAGGTTACTCGTGGCGCACGAGCGATTGTAAACGGTATCTTTATTTTCTCGCTCTAGTAGCGAGGAAAAGCAGCGTTGAGTTCCGCACGGAAGTATCTAAATTCTCTGCATAACCTGCTGTGTGTGGGATATAGCGTGAAGCTAAAAAACAAAGATTAAACATTAGCACTAAACTTAATCGTGTTTATGTCTAAAAGTTTCATAGCTCACTCAGGTAGACAAAACGCGGTGTTGAGTTGTGCCACACAACATGCTATGTCTCTAAAGTTGGGCGAAAAGTGAAGAACAGACTGTTTTAACACTTATCTTTCCTACCGTGCTATACGGGAAGAAGCGTGAAGCTGCTTTTTTTTTAAACACTGATGGGACATAAATAAACTAATAATAATTAGAGAAACAATACAGCCACATCCAATTAGAGTTGTTTCATCGTAGCAGAACTTTGAGTGCACAAACTACAATCACTTATATAGTTGCTTTAAACGAGGTCTTTCTTACTAGCTTTGTTAGAAACCACAGTTTTAGTAGTTACATCTTAATATTGTAAATTGATGTGCTAAGCGTTTTATGTATGAAAAAATATTTGAAATTTAATTAAATTTAGCTATTTTTATTGCTCATTTTTTTATTATGTTAGAGTTCAGTTTTTTTTCCTTTGTGGTACGGAACCCTAAATTAAATCCTATCTGAGATATTTACATTTTTTTTTTGAGATTTGAAGTTAGTCGTGCCCCAGGGGCACATCACAGCGACAGGTATAATGTTTAATATTTTCATTTCTTGGCTCTGGTAACGGGGCAAAACGCGGCGTTGAGTCCTGCCGCTCACTCTGTCTCTACATTTCGGAATGTAGCGAACGCAAGTATTTAAATGAGAAGGGAACGTCTTAACACTGGGTTCCCAGGTTTCCCCTGTCTGATGTTCTTGACTAAAATGCTGTCATAAACGATAGTACTTTTAAATTGCATACAGCAAGTTTAAACAAGGTAGAACTTCAGAAATACGTGAAGTATTCAAAACAATTATTTCAATTATTTCAGTACGAAATTTATAATATTACAACTGAATTGTATTCAATTAGCAAAGTTCGTTATCGCGCAACAGCTAACTCGAGATGCATACCGCTGGGTAAATTTCCATTTTCCAGTGTACTTGTTTATACGTAACAGGTTAAATTTCAAATTTCTATTGAATACTAAACTAAATTTATGTATTACTCTAAGCGATTCGCACGCGGCTTCGCCCGCTTGAAATCCATAACTACAATTCTTAATTTTTGTTTTCTAATGAAAATATCATGAAATTAATGTCTTTATCTATATTAAAAATAAAAATTTCAGCTTTTTTAGGTCCATTATTTTTTATAGTAATTAAATCGGTCAAACCATTTATGAGATTAGCGTGAACAAATGTACAGACAAATAGGCTAAAATTAAAAAAAAAAACATTGTTTTTAATTCTATCATGTAGTTAAATACCACCAATAACATTTTTTTTTCTTTTATCTTCCACATACAAACACCGATTCTTTACGATGTTATTATAAGTGTTGTTAACTAAAAAGCGGCTTCGCCCGCATGGCCAAATATAAATATTTTATGGTTTTGTATGATGTGACATGACACATTCAGGAGAATTGACTGAAGTATGGTGGGCTATATCGAAACAATTAAGTGATAATAAGGCTGTAGACAATATAGACTTCCTCGATAAATATACTATATAACAAAAACAGATTTTGATTATTGATTTGAACTAGTATTTTATTAATTGCCATGTGCCGTGTCCGATCATCCTGGTACTGGCGGTGTCGTAAGAGGCGACTAAAGTACGTGTGGTAGAGTCAACACTCATGGGCAGACTCGACCGGACCATTATCACCCCCACCATTTAAAACCGGTGTTAAGTAGTGGTTTTATGCCCACCTAACCATCTTAAAGGCCGGCAACGCGCCTGTAGCTCCTCTGGTGTCGCACGGGGTCGTGGGCGGCGGTAGTCACTTACCATCAGGTGACCCGAACGCTCCTTTGCCTTGTCTTTTCCATAAAAAAACTTCACGCTGTACCCCGCACACAGCAGGGTAGGCAGAGGGAACCTAGCGTTAAGACACTCCGTTCCCCACTTTCTGCCGAATTCTGGAGGCATTGCGTGTTGAGTGGCAGGACTTAACGCTGCGCTTTGCCTCGACACCAAAGCAAAGAAATGGAAATATAAATTTAAGTGAATATTTCATCTCCTCGAGTGGGGATCGAACCCACAACCAGTCGATGTTACAGTCACACTTTGTACCACTGCGCCACGACTGGCCTCGATTTTTTTATTTTAATATTTATAATATTATAAAAAATCTTATGATGAAGTTCTTGTAACAAAGTTCTTGCAAATTTATACAGTCTTTTCTAACTTCCGTGGATGAGTCAGTCGCATTCCTTTGAGGTGTCGGGAACTTTAAAGTCGATTAAATAATATAAAGTGATTTTAATTTTTAAATACGTATATTTATATTTAGTTCGGCAATAAAATATCGAATATTTTACTTTTTCTAATGTTACTGTTAACAATATAGAAGTTTCAAGAAATACGAGTTTGTAATATTGTTTAATATTAACATTAACCGATTTGACATAGTCAAAATTAGAGGAATGAGTAAATATTTTTAAACCTAGTCGGTTTCCAGGAGGTGCCGGTCCGAGTCCCGCTTTCGTTCAAAATGTTTATACGTTTTCTAAAATAAATATAATGAGTAAATACCCTAAGATCTTTGATTTTCACGATCTTTACACATTTTATTTCGATTAAATAGTTACATTTAAAATAAGTAAATTCAATTTATAAACTATAAATACGAATGTTATGAATTCGATTTCCATGCGAGGTAATAAATTGTTTTTAGTCGTTTCGGTGGCAAGACCATTTGTGGTTTCAATTCCCCCACGCTATGTCTTTAAAATTGGGCTGAGAGTGGGGAATGGGATGTCTTGACACTAGGTTCACTTTGACTTCGCTACTAACAGCCTGAAGCTAAAAAAAATGTACAATTTCTCCGCGTTGAGTTCCGCCACAACATAAATAAAACAAATCTAATAATAATAATTTGTTACAGACAAAGCTCCATCGGAAGCAACATTTCGCGGTGCAGAGTTCCTCTCGTACGACCTGACGCAGACCGGCGGCGAGCCCATAGTCAGCACCCAGGACGCCATCTCCCTGTACTTCAAGACGCGGCAGCCCAACGGACTTCTGTTTTATACCGGTCATTGTATATATTTACTTCTATTTTGTAATGGTCAATGTCATTAGAAACGAGTATTTATGTCCATTTTATATTAGTTACTTTTATTATTTATAATTGATACATTGATATACTCATACAATATAAATAAAAGGAAAGATAAATAGATAAATAAAAGTCTTTATTGCAATTATATATGAAAATAAATATTTTATAAGAAAAATATAGAAACACATTTTGCGCATAGAAATAAAGCAAAGACAGAGGTGACCCTATCACTATAAGTGATCTCTTACAGGTAACCTTTAACATTATCATACAAAAGTTCAGGATATCTTGGTAGTAGTACTAAATACACTACTAAGATATAATAAGAAATTATTTTGATGTTCAAAAGTAAAAAAAAATATATAATTCTAAAAATTATATCTATTTTAGTTTTTTTTTCATCGAAATAATCCAATTTTACCGGTATAATTGTATAAGAAATAGTTATAATATTCTGCGGATTCTGATGAATCAGTAAGAGCAAGTTTTAGTGATGCAATCTTTTTTAACATTTTTAAAGTGTTAATTCACATTTAGGATAGAAAATACTTATTTAGAAAACATATAAAAATGGTGGTGTGGGTTCGAGTCCCGCTACGTTAAAATTTTTATACGTTTTCTAAATAAGTATTGATGCAATCTTTATCTATTGAAATTGTAAAAAAATATCTATTGAAATATAAAAATAAGTCCCAGTGATTTACGCTAAAACCAGTCAAACCACGCTACGGATTTTCCGCTACTCTGTGGATTTAAAAGTGATTCATAGTGATCTCAATGTCTAAAATATTGACATTTTTTTTCTATATTTAGTAAAGAAAAAAATATTAAACTAAATTATTGCTATTTCAGATTCTGTCGCTTAAAACATATTGTTGGGACTTTTTGTAGTAAAATAATCTTTATAAAGATAATTATTACTATCACTATAATATTATAAAAATGATTAATTGAATTATTTTTGGTGATACTACTTCAATATCCTCCAAAGCTGATAAAAAAGTAAAAATAAGAAGAGAAACAAGTAATAACAGAATTCGGCGGAAAGCGGTAAACGATGCGGTAGTGTCTTAATGGGAACGCAGTGTCTTTACACTAGGTTCCAAGATTTCTTCTGGATGCCTCTATGTGCCTATGTGCCTGTGTGCCTGCTGTATGTGGGATACTGCGTAAAGATAAAAAGAAGAAAGCAATAATTTTAATACAAATATACAAATATTGTTTCCACACAGGCCACGAAGCGGACTACCTCAATTTGGCAGTACGGGATGGCGGTCTCTCGCTCACTATGGGACTCGGCAACGGCAAACAGGAAATGCATATAAAACCTTCGAAAACCCGCTTCGACGACCACCAGTGGCACAAACTTACTGTTAGACGGAGAATTCAAGAGGTGAATATGTGTATTTTGATTTATAATTATTTTTTTCTTTAGAAAAACTATACAAAATATACATTTTTATTTAACGATATAACTTGATAAAAAAAAACTGTCATATACCCTAGTCTTCCTGGGTAAAGACGATGGGTAAGGTGTTGAGTAACAACATAAAAATTTTTCATTTCGTATCAGTAGTTCTGGAGATTAAAACGTTCAAACAAACAAACTAAGGTAGTTTTATCATATTAATATAGTATTAAAACAAAACATTTTGAATTCTCCCCACTCGAGGAGATGAAATATTTACTTAAATTTATATTTCCATTTCTTCGCTCTGGTCTCGTGGCGTTGAGTTCTGCCACTCAACACACAATGCCTCCAGAATTCGGCAGAAAGTGGGGAATGGAGTGTGTTAACACTAGGTTCCCTCTGCGTACCCTGCTGTGTGCGGGATACAGCGTGAAGTTGATTTATTTTATTTTTATAACACTATAATATGTTATCTGCTTCATTAAAACAAAATCAAAATTATAACATTATTTATTCAATTAGGTCACACGACCGCGCTTGAATTTTTTATTCATACAAAAATACTAATATTGTCTATTGTTCATATAATACCATAGACTCGAAAGCGTAGAATAGCGGGTGAATAGTATTGAGATTTCAAATGTCATTTTTGCTATTTTTCATAATATTTATAAGCTTTTGTGCTCTTTTTTTTTCTTGAAAGTGAAATATGGAGGCACTAACGTAACAAATAATGATCAAAGTTTTTACAATTTATTACATAAATTATTTAGGAAACTATTGAGGCCAGTCGTGGCGCAGGGGCACAAAGTGTGACTGTAAAACCGACTGGTTGTGGGTTCGATCCCCACTCGAGGAGATGAAATATTTACTTTATATTTCCATTTCTTCGCTCTGGTGTCGAGGCAAAGCGCGGCGTTGAGTTCTGCCACTTAACTGGCAATGCCTCCACAGGATTCGGCAGAAAGTGGGGAACGGAGTGTCTTACGCTAAGTTCCCTCTGCCTACCCTGCTGTGTGCGAAATATAGCGTGAAGCTGATTTTTTTTTTTCTATTTATTCATTAGGTCTGGTCAAGACATATAACTTCCATATAAGGTGACATTGGCGAAGTGATTTTGTGCTCAACAACAAAAAGAATAGAACAGAACAAAACAGAACAGAACAGACATATAGCTATTGTATATATTTTTAAAGACAACAGTTGAGATTGTTTCTGGCTTATCTCTGTTCGCTTCGGTAAAAAAAATGTTAAATAGAAGAATGCATGTTAAAAATATAACCAGTCAATACATTGTCTTCTATAATAAAAAAAAATCAAATTCAATTCAAAAATTCAGAGTCAGTAGGACTGACACTATTAACATTTGTGTCGAGTAACTTGATGTTTATTGGGTTTATAATGTTTTGTTTTATACTTTTTTATTTTGTAGCTTAATTTAGGTCATGGTAACCACATCCAATCAGATAAATTACGCATTTCACTATTTTATAATGAGGTTCACGCTGTATACCGCACACAGCAGGGTAGGCAGAGGGAACCTAGGACACTTCGTTCACCATTTTTCGCTGAATTCTGGACGGATTGCGTGCGTTGCGTGTTTAGTGGCGTAACCTAACGCCGCGCTTTGCCCCGACACCAGAGCGAATAAATATAAATCAATATTTCATTTCCTCGAGCGTTATCGAACTCACAACCAGTCGCATTTACAGGCACACTTTGCTTACGCTACGACTTGGCTAATCTCTATTTTATAAAAGGAAATAAAACATTATATTACATTAAAATTAATAAAAGGGAATTTTACTTAGATATAGTTTACTCTAAAGTGAGTTTTCGAAGCAAAGTATCTAAGTTAACCGGAGTTTTCAATTAAAATCACCATATTCATTATATTTAAAACAGCCCGAACAACTACACAAGCTTATACAAGTTGAGAACGTTTCATAAGGAGTTTGTATGCAATTATTTATTTAGAGAGTTTGCTCTTTTGGCCGTTTTCCTTTCGACCAATATTCTAAATTATAGCAGTAATATGCTTAACGATGTATGACGGTAGGCAGAGGGAACCTGGGAACCTAGTGTTAGGATACTCCGTTCCAGATTGGCATTGCGTGTTGAATGGCGGAACTCAACGTTGCGCTTTACCAGAGCGAAGAAATAAAAATATGAAATATTTTATTACCTCAAGTGGGAATCGGACCCACAACCTGGAATGGTGGAAGCCCGGTATTATCCACTTTGTTGAGTTAAAGTGGTGCGTTAAACTGAGACACTCAAGTGCAAGGTTTCGACATTAAAATAGTTCAGGAAATGGAGAGTGGAGAAAATGCCCTCTTTTATTAATTATTAAATAAATAAATTTTATTTATTAAATTTAAACCAAAGAAATACGTCTAGTTAGAAATATAATCCACCATATTATTTTAATTATATCAAAAGTTAAACCTCTTAGAATTAATGTATTGCAAATAAAATAGAGCTAATCTGGTTTTCACTAAGAATTGTGAAATTTTACATACATTTGCAGCGGAAACTTAAATATATAAAGAAGCTTAATTTTTATTTGTTTGTTCACAGATTACGCCGTTCACGAGCTTTTGTAGGGTAAGTGTTGGTACATATAAATGTTTGCTTTAAAATCTTTTATTTTAATTACTTTTGGGCTAAGATTAAAATGTATATTTTATGATTATTATAGAAACTGGCACGCGGCTTTGCCTGCTTTTCTTTATAATTATACTATAGTAAAATTATACAAAATATTTTTCATAAAGAAATCTTCGTTGCGCAGGGACAGAAGGGTGTGACTGTTAGCGCAACGGTTGTGTATTTGATCCACACTCAAGGGAATTAATTATTATTTATTAATATTTTAATTTATTCGCTCTGGCACCAAGGCAAAAAGCCCTGCATTGAGTTCCACCACTCAACAGAAATAAAATGACGAACGGAGTATCTTAACGCTAGGTTCCCTCTGTGTGCGGGATACAGCGTGAAGCTTATTTAATCTTAATTCTTTACGTATCTTTAGTCAACATCTTATCATAATTTTCCACTGAAGATGAGCGATTTGTGATAATTGCATCAATATTTTTTGTTTGTTACGGATGTCTTAAAGAATGCAGGTTCTAATTCATTTATCAAAATTATACAAATTTCAACTTTTTTCTTTTGTTGCATTTTAGCCTCTTACTGTATCCCGCACAAAGTAGGGTAGGCTGAGAAAACCTAGTGTTAAGACACTGCGTTCCCCACTGTCCGCTGGATTCTGGAGGCATTGCGTGTTGAGTGGCGAAAGTCAACGCTGCTCTAAACCTCGACTCCAGAGCGAAGAAAATAGAAATCGAACCTACAACCTATGACGTTTTTAGTCACACTTTTTATCTGCGTCTATTTTTATTTGCGTCATGGCTGACCTCATGTCTTTTATATTTTTTTATTCAAAATTATATAAAAAATATAGTGCTACCAGTTTCTAATATATTAAGCCGAAGTTCGTCCACTAAATCTCATTAGAGGCGAGATCTGTTTATGTTTCTCTCTGTATAATAACGCTCTGCAAACATTAATCTGGACGGAGTTGCTGTTTCGCTATCTTGCTTGTGAGGATCCAATCTGATTGTACGGACAGCAGAATAAAATTAATAAGATAATGTGACTTTTTAGCAGTGATTTTTTTTTCTTTATACTGAAAGAAATTCACACAATTCGGAAACTTTTAGTTGTATGTGGCCTGTAGAAAGTAGAAAAAGAAATTAAATTAAGGGCTTAAATTCTATTTGGGTTTAAGTGTTTAATGCTTAAAATCCTATTATATAGTAGGATTTTAAATATTAACGAGACCTCCATAATGCTTACGTTAAAAAAATAATAGAAGGTAGCCGTATTGGCGCAGTGCAAAAAGTCAGATTAAACGTGGCAGTTACGAGTCCGATTTCCACTCCGGTTAACTAAACATTTTTCATTTTCATTTCCTTACTCCGGTAACAAGATAAATCACGGCGTTGAGTGCCGTCACTCAATAGCCAATGTTTCCAAAATTGAGCGGAAAGTGAGGGACGAAGTCCCTTAACACTAGATTTTGTCTGTGTAACTTGCTGTATGTGGGATATAGTGGAAGACTATTTTATTATAGTAAAGAAAATTCATATATATCTATATAGTAAACTATAGAAGAAATCTATTAATCTGTTAATGAATAAAAATAAGTGACCCAATCCAATATTTTTTATGCAGATAGTACAAACGTACTGTTTAATAGAATCCAGTTGAAATCATACAGTAGTCTCATAAGTTCTGAGGATGATACACAAACAAGCTGGTGAACTAAATGGATTCGTTGAGGTTATATAGATATAAATAAATAAGACATGTGATATGTTTTATTTATTTGCTATATAAATTGTAGATATATTTTATTTATATATAAATTGTAGTGTTTTGACATTCCGTTCTCCACTATCTTTCGTTGAGTACTTTGTTAGTGCTACGTATTGTTCAACGCCGCACGCAAATATAATTCCCACTCGTGGGGATCGAATCCACAGTCATTTTGCTTATAGTTAGGCGTTCTAACTGCGCAAGGTTGGGTGCCCATTGCCATTTAGGATCATCATGTCATCTCGCTTGTCATGGCGCTTGGGTGCATGCGTTCGACTGTACACGTGAAGGTTGGGGGTTCGATTCTCACTCGACGGATAAAAATATGTAATTTTTTCATTTCTTCACTCTGCCTCGAGAATTCACCGGAAGGCAGAGAATGGAAATGTCTTAGATATCCCTCTGTCTACCCTAATATATGTGGGATACAGCGTGAAGCAAAAAAAAATAAAAAACTGGGATTTATTTTATTTATCGCGGCGAAAAGTGGGGAACGGAGTGTCTTAACGCAAGGTTCAATCTGCCCACTCTGCTGTGTGAGGGATACAGCGTGAAACTGTTTTTTTTTATTAACTTGAAAGAATGATTATATTTGCGTACGGCGGTGAACACTACTTAAAACTAACCAAGTACTCAACAAAAGAAAATGGAGAACGGAATATCTCATCATTAGGTACCTTCTGCTTACCATACTATATACGGAATACAGAGAGAAGTTAAAACAAAAACGTAAAGCTACCCCCATTTCAGAAGGGTAAATCGGCTAAGATTTTCTTGTTCTACTTATCGATGTAACCCCAAAAATACTAAAAATCGCGTGCTTCTATGAATTTGCAATACAATTTTTTTCGTAATATGCATAGATTGTGATACATCTGGTAAAACCCACCGTCCTTCGATACGATATTGCAACGTCAAACGCGAGCTTATGTAAAATATTTGTGTGGGGGAGTTCTATTTTAAAACGATATTGGCTTCTTATCTTTTAGATATGAATATTATGTTGTGATGGAACTTTTTAGAATATGTTTATTTGTGTTTATTGAGGCCAGTCGTGGCCCAGTGGCACGAGGTGTGACTGTAAAACCGACTGGTTGTGGCTTCGATCCCCACTCGAGGAAATGAAATATTTACTTAAATTTATATTTCCATTTCTTCGCTCTGGTATCAAGGTTGAGTGCGGCGTTGATTTCTGCCACTCAACACGCAATGCCTCCAGAATTCGGCAGAAAGTGGGGAACGGAGTGTCTTAACACTAGGTTCCCTCTGCCTGAGTGTGCGGGATACAGCGTGAAGCTGATTTAAAAAAAAAAATATTTGTGTTTTTTAGTATTTTCATTGTAAACTCTACTGTTCTCTAGTGAACGTGATGGTGATGGAAAGTGGTCGTTTCTCACTATTTATTATATAATTAAATATATTTTAATTTTTCCAGCTTAGAGACATTTGGCCTTCTGAAGTTTATTTCTAATGCTTTTCAGTTAGAAAAATAAAGACAGGAATAATGTATCATTGATTTTTGTTCTTCTTTATAAATTTCAATTTGAGGCCATCGTGGCGCATTGGCGCAAGCGTGTGACCATAATGGCATCGATTGTAGGTTCGATTTCTACTCGGGGAAACTAGTTATTAATGTATTAATTTTTTTCCCTTTAGTACCAAGGCAAAGCGCGGCGTTGAGTTCCTCCACTAAACACGTAATGTCTCGAAAATTATGCGGAAATTGGGGAACGAAGTGTCTTAACACTAAGTTCCCTCTGCCTACCCTGCATTATGCTGTATACAGCGTAAAGCTAAAAAAAAATACTCACAAAAACCAAAAAAGAAAATGTAAATGAAAATAAAAAAAGTGTAAAGCTTCAGTACTTTTATTATAATAATCAACTCTTGTAATACGATTCTACATAATTAGAAACAAAGCTCCAGCGTTCTTTGTTTATATAAAATTTGTAACGGGAAAAATAAAATTTCTTTCTCAAAAAAAAGATTAATTACATTATAGAGTTGTCGGAAAAAATCAACGGTAGCTTATCGCGTTACAGACCCTCGACTAAGCTTTGCCCAACTGGTTTAGAATGATCAAGAGGACGTTTATATAAGTATTTTTTTTATTCGTAAAAGGTGTTTTCGGGATTTTTTTTAAAGAAAAGGTGTTTTTAGGGTTCCGTACCTTTTAAGGTAAAAAGGAACCCTTAAAAGATCGCTTTGTTGTCCGTCCGCCTATCTGTCTGCTTGTCTGTCTGTCTGTCAAGACTCTGTCAGGAGCGCTTGGAGATATCAAGTTGAAATTTAAACCATATACTTAGATATACGGTCCCATGATTTCCTGAAAAAAAATCTATATTTACTTTAAAAAAAGATATGGCCCTTTATATCGTAAAAAACGCGTATTTCGACACTATATAGGGAACTAAAACTAATAGGGTACTTACGGTTGATTTAGAATTATTAGAATTGGGAAAATTTGGCAGCTTGTATCTGCAGATAGTATTAGACTTAGAAAAAATCTGAAAACTATATATTTGTGGTTAAATCCCAAAAAAAGGAGGGCAAAATTTGGTATTAAAGCCTCTAGTTCAAGTGAGGTATCAGATGAAAGAGCTTTGGCTAAGTTAGGTTGAATTTCAGAAAAAGCCCGAAGCCTCCTTTTTTGTACGGAACCTACGGTGGGCAAGCCCGACTCGCGCTTGTCCCGATTGTTTAGATTCATGCTGTATCCCGTAAGCAGCAGGATAGGCAGAATTTAAGGCATTGACGTTGCGGCGTGGGTTCGATCCCCAATCGGCTAATTATATAATTATCCCCAATCGGATAATTATATTTATAAATTATTTACATCTTGTTGTACAAAACCACTCAAAATTATTTTTTTTTCAGTGCGTGTCCTTAACACTACGTTCCTTCTGCCCACTGTGCTATACAAAGAGCAGTAAAAAAAACCTTTTATTGTAGATTCTATTAAATTTTCATATATATCTTGAACAGCTTACACTCAACACAAACTTCTTTCATATCGTCGACCAGATTGTACTAAGTTTGTTTTGAAGTTATCGCCCGTAAACATATTGGTAAACGTTCAGGTCGTTTGGTTCACTATTTCTTTGTTTTATTATCGGCTTTATTAGGAAACCATTTAATGGCTTTTATTGTGCGAAATTGATTTGTTTGGAAAATGTTGACTTTTTTTATTATTTAGGCCAGTTGTTTATTTGTGGGTTCGATTTTAACTCGAGAAAAAGAAATATTTAATATTTCTTTGTTCTGGTGTTGAGGAAAATCTGCCAATAGATAATATTTTTTTTTGTTTACACTAGATTCCTATGTTCCCTCTGCCTACCTTGCGAGTACAGTGTAAAGCTAAAACATATGATTTTCAAATTTTGTTTTTAAGGAAGATTTTTATGTTATTAAGATGTATTTTCGGTTTACGAATGGAAATTTATGGAAAGGAAGTGAAAATGAGACACAATTAAACATTTCTTTCTTTCCGTTTTGAGAAATATTTTACACATACCCTTATAGAATAAAAAAATATAGGTTTATATGATAATATCCCAAAAAAAAGTACAAAAATATGACAGTTTTTGTTGAATTGTTAGTTTATTCTTACGCCTCGCTATGTTATTGTATTGTAGTGACAAGCCGAAAGAGGATACAGCGCCGAATGCTATCTTATCTTTTTCTTTTTTTCTATAATATATAAAAAAAACTTACATTTCCAAAGATCCTGAGGCCATCGTGGCGTAGGGTCACAGGCGTCCCTCCGTAAACATGGTGGTTGCGGTGTCCCATTCGGGAGAGTGAAACATTTAATATTTTCATTTCTTTACCCTGGTAATATTGCAAAGCACGCTGTATACCGCACATAGCAGAATATGCAGAGGGAATTAGGGAACCTAGTGTTAATACACCCCATTCCCTGAGCACTTCCACTCACCAAGTACCGCCGAGTTCTGGTGGCATTACATGTTGAATGCAGGAACTCAACTGCGAGATTATTAAGAAATAAAATATTTTATTTCTTCGACTGGGAATTGAACCTACAACTTTCTTGTATTTTTTTTTTGTTAACAATACATATATATTTTGTTTCATTATTTTTTATTTGTGGATATACAATTATAAGTAAATAATCTAGAAATCTTGATTTTGTCAGGTATCGGCGGTAGTTGACGACGTATATTCGGAACATTCCCACGTGGCCGGCTCGTTCACCATGCTGGCCAGCTCCCGGGCCCATGTCGGGGGATCCCTAAACGCTAGGGCGCTGCCCGGGGCCAGAGTCCATACCAACTTTATAGGGTGTTTGAAAAAGGTATGTGTTATTTTAAATATTTTAAAGGAGTCTACACTCAGGATGTTTCCTAGAATTATCTTTAGGAAACGTTTATACGTAGATACAACATAGATAAAGTGTAAAAGAGTATAAGTTTTACAACGTAGCTTGATAAGAATGTATGGCTTAGTGGTCAGAGCGTTTGGACTGTTTCTAAGAGGCGCGGGTTCATCAAAGCACTCTACATAATGCTTATATACATTTTTTAAAATTTTATTTTGGAAGTTAAAATGAGTCTGAACACTATATTATGTTCAGATAAAAAATATTTTGAAATTTTGAACTTATTGGCATTTAATTTCTTGCTCATGGTGAATGTTGCTTTAAATTCGTTCGCAGAGAACATTTTTAACTTATCTGGTAGACAAAGTATGTTAACTTTGGGCCATTACGCTGTGATTCTATAGTAAAACACACAGAATTTACAGTAAACTAAAGTTGACAACATTTGCATATAAAAATTATAATAAATACATCCATAAACCAACATATGCTACAAATTTTTCAACCATTTAATATAATTTTTTGATTCCAGGTGGAGTTTTCAGCGGACACTCTACGTCTCAACCTTATAGACCTCGCGCGCACCGGAAGCAAGCTAATCACTGTCACCGGAAGGCTCGAATACACTTGTACTGCCACAGACTCAGCAGATCCAGTCACTTTTACTACCAGAGATGCTCATTTGGTGAGTTTTTGAGCGGATCTTTAAAGATTTCTTGGCTTTTTTGGTCAGAATGTTTCTATTCAAGATACTAAAAATAAGTTTCGTTTCTTTTTTTGTATTTTTTTTTACTTAAAATATATTACGATGACGACTATATTGCCTTTTCGAAGAAACTCTTCTTGCGCTGGTTCTTTTCAGGTCTGAGAAGTTAGGTTCAGTGAACCAGTGGTAAATTATTTGGCGAACTTAAAGTTAAACTTTTAATTTATTTTTATAAAATTATTTCTTTGATAAAGATGATTAATATAAAATTAATTATTATATCACTTCGTTTTTTACTTTTTAAAGATTTTAAAGGACAGTCGTGGCGCAGGGGCACAAAGTGTGACTGCTGAATCGACTGGTTGTGGGTTCGATCGTTACTCGAGGAGATGAAATATTTATTTAAATTTATATTTCCATTTCTTCGCTTTGGTGTTGAGGCAAAGCGCGGCGTTGAGTTCTGCCACTCAACACGCAATGCCTCCAGAATTCGGCAGAAAGTGGGGAACAGAGCGTCGTAACACTAGGTTCCCTCTGCCTACCCTGATGTGTGCGGGATACAGCGTGAAGCTGATTAAATATTATACAATCAGAAGCGAATCGCAACCATCACGTCCACGACAGCCTACAAAATTACTTTACATAATATCATTAACATAATAAACACATATAATAGAAATTATTACATACACATATACAAGTCACTCCACACCGTAGCGGTAAACCGCTGAGCTGAAGAAGCTCTTAGACAGACCACATTCTCTCGAGATAAATGAAGTGAAATAAGCGAATGCTTACATTGCTAGCTTGTGCACTGGCACAGTGTGTGTAAACTCGTCGGTTGTGGGTTCGATTCCTACTCGGGGTAATGTATTAACTGATATTTTCATTTCCTTGCTCTGGTAATTAGACAAAGCGAGGCGTTAAGTTCCTCCTCCTAACACGTAATGAATCCGGAGTTCGGCTTAAAGTGGGGAACGGAAGGGGAAGAAATATAATTTAAAAAAAAAGCTTCATGCCGTATCCCGCACATAGCAGGGTAGGCAGAGGGAACCTAGTGTTAAAACACTCCGTTCCCCACTTACCGCCGAATTTGGAAGGTATTGCGTGTTGAGTGGCGGAACTCAACGCCGCTGTTTGTCTTGACACCAGAGCGAAGAAATGGAAATATAAATTTAAATAAATATTTCGTTTCCTCGAGTGGGGATCGAACCCACAATCGTCGCGTTACTCTTTTGTGCCCCTGGGCCACGACGATCTCATTTAAATATAATTTAAAATCTTTATATATTTTTTTCATAATATTATTTTGGAAAAATAAACAATTATATACGTTTAAAGTAACAAAGATAAATATTCAATCTTGAATCAACTGCAATGACAAATGTAACCCGGCAGATTTGAAAAAGCGTCGTTTAGCTCAAGTGGACTCTGTACGGTCGACTCTCGAATTTGGTCGAACGTTCGAGTGTCCTCAATGTGATTAGATCGCGATAGGATTTGAGGGAAGCGTTCTGTATTGTGCTATGTGATTATTCAAGAGGTTTCAGTTTTTTTTGTTTCTTTTAGTTTTACACTATATTCCGCACGTAGCCTGCCCCCTTAAGTAGAAGGATCAGAGCACCAAGTGTTACGACACTCCCGTTCTCCACTTTCCTCCAAATTCTGGAAACATTGCGTGTTGAACTCAGCGTCGCGATTTGCCTCGTCCAGAGCGAGGAAATGAAAATATTAAATACTTCTGCGAGTAGGAATCGAACCTCCAACCTATCGCCTTTAAGTCGCTCGGTTGTGCTCTTCCGCCATGACTGGCCTCAAAATTTTTAGATACACAAATATTTTATGTATAGTGCCTTGTTTTACCTGTTTTCAAAGAATAATTATTTTTTGGCTTTTCTAGGAACTCGATATTATCAATAAATATCAGAAACAGTTTTATCTCATGTTATATCAGTAAAAAATATATATACACTTCTAGTGAAGCTTGAGCACAAATTCCCTTAGATGTGTTCATTCAAATAACATCGTGTTAGATTAAAGCACGGCGTTGTTCTCCGCTACTCATCACAAAATGCCTTGGATTATTTGGAAAGTGGGGAATGCTGTATGGTTTTAAGACAACAGTCGGTTCCTTCCGCCTATCACGATATATGCGGGATACAGCTTGAAGCTTGATTTATTTTTTTTTCTTCAAGCAATTGTATCCCGCTTATAGCAGAGTAGGCACTAGGCAGAGAGAAACTAGTGTTAAAAGATTCCGTTTCTCACTTTCCGTCAATTTGTTTAAGAGGCGGAGTTTATTGTGTGCCTGATCTCAATACTGCGCTTTGTCTACCAGAGCGGGAAAAATGAGAACATTTATTAACATATTTTTTCTCCCCGATAGGGAATTAAACCAACAACTGTCGCTATACATTCATATGCTTGTTCCACTGTGCCACGACGGCTTCAATTTGAAATACCATTCAGGTTCCAGTAGGTACTCAGCGACTCCACTAATCTATATAGGTTAAGGCTAAGCCCATTATATTTTTACTCGTCAATTGTTTTACTTGAGCGTAATTAAGTACAATGAAACGTTTAAGTAAATACCGAGAAATTAGCCCTTTATTGACCTAATAGACCAAATTAGTGCAATTTGCTGTAGGTTAGATATTGTTGGTTTGGTCGATTATAATAGATAAATGATATGGTTTTAGCTTCACGCTTTATCCCGCATACAGCATTGCAGGCAGAAGAAACCTAGTGTTAAGTCCCCATCCTCCCCATTTTCTGCCGAATTCTGAAGGCAATGCGTTGTCGTTGAGTGGTGGAACTCAACGTCGTGCTTTGCCTCGACACCAGAGTGAAAAAATAAAAAAAATAAATCAGCTTCACGCTGTATTCCGCACACAGAAGGGTAGGCAGAGGGAACTTAGTGTTAAGACACTCCGTTCCCCACTTTCTGCCGAATTCTGGAGGCATTGCGTGTTGAGTGGCAGAACTCAACGCCGCGCTTAACCTCGACACCAGAGCGTAGAAATGAAAATATAAATTTATGTAAATATTTCATCTCCTCGAGTGGTGATCGAACCCACAACCAGTCGGTTTTACAGTCACACTTCGTGCCGCTGCGCCACGACTGGCCTCATGAAAACATTAAATATTTCATTTTCTCGAATGGGGATCGAACCCACAACCTGTCGCGTTTACAGTTACACGCTTGTGTCCCTGCACCACGACTGGCCTTAATAAATGATAATGCTTATCAAATAAATTTATAATGTTAATAGTTATGACCCAAGAGCTGTCGTATTGTAATTCGATTCCATTTATTGATTTCTTTTATTTATAAGTAATTAAGTACGGTTACCAACGTACTAAATAAACTTTTTTTTATTATTATATTTAAAACCAGTAATTTAATTTAAACTGATTTTGTTAAAACTGACTTATTACTAAAGACAGAAAGGAAGAGTGATACTACTAACTTTTAATAACTCAGTGCGAGAAAGTGCCACGTTCATAATAAAGCATAGTTAACTGTTCCTCAGAGGGTCACTCGTATGAAATTTTGGTCGAATGTATAATTAATTTCCATCATATTTCCTTTTCTATTCCACCCACGAGTATTTTGAACTTTGACTTTTTCCCCATAATCATAATAATTATAGGCGGGAACTGATTAAGTGCTGTGATTGCTGAATACGAAAGTATTTGAAAATGTTATGATTTTTTTTTATTTCTGATGTTATTTTTTTTAAGTGCTTGTAAGTACATTGTGTTCTGGTAATATAAATGATAGCCAACTTTGTAACGGCTGTATATAAAATTTTTTTTTTGCTTCCTGTATCCCGCACATAGTACGGTAGGCAAAGGGAACCTGGAAATCTTGTGCTTAATGGGAATGGTGTTGCATTCCCATTAAGATACATTCTCCATTTTCCGCCTCTTATAGAGGCAATTCGTATTGACTGGTGCATCTCGACGATGCGTTTTGCCTTTAAATATAAATCTTAAAGATTTAATTTGAGATTCGAATCCAAAACCTGTCTGTCACTCTTATAGTCGCATGCGTCTGTCCCTGCGCCACGACTGGCCTCGAAAGTATTAATCAATAATTCATTATATCAGTAATACAATATGTACATCTATAATTTAATGCCATTATTGAGATGAGATGATGCATGATACAGTGTGAAACTAAAAAAAATATAACAGAACAAAAAAAAAACCAATAAAAAAATAAACGCAACATTTTAAAACCTTATAGTCTTTTATATATATAATATTCTTTTTCACAGATAAGATAAGGAAGGCACAGATTCAATACGACTAGCCTATCATTAAAATAATTAAAACAATATCACAAGTAGTATAAATGACACTTTAATTTGAACACAAATTGTGATTACTTCAATAATAATTAAAATGAAAGCATTCTACTATCGCAGAGTCGATCTTGGTTGCTGCGCTGAAGGCCCGGTCGTTTGTACGGCGAGGCCACAGTCGATTGTGCTACAAATATTTATTTATAGATAGATAGATAGGTATATTTATATTATAAAAGATTTTAATTTTTGATAGTAAAGTGATATTATAGTCATAATTATGAAAATTACTGTGAAATATGCTTTTTTTTATAGATTCACCCCGTATCCCGCATGTATTGCAGTACCCTGCAAAGTAGGTAAAGGCCTGATGAAGATATTTCGTTCTCCACGCGAAGTCCAATTTTCGTGATATTACGTGTTGGTTGGTGGACCCCAACGCTGCGCGTTGTCTTGTGTATGTGGCGTGAAAATAGAAATAATTCAATCCCCCGAAAAGTGATCGAACCCACAACCATAGCGTTAAAAATCAGACGCCGGGCCTCATTATATTCTCAATTCTGTTTGTAGAGATGACTTTCTGAAAGGTTTATTGTTTACGTTTCACTGTAATAGAAGTCTTGACTAGGTGAACTCATCACTCCGTTTTGTGAAATCAGAATGGAGATACTTTTTATATTACGTTGGATTTTATTTAATAAAAAAGATTTCAGGAGTTAAAATCGAACTCAAAATCATTGTCAGTTTAGTTAGATACTTAAAACTTACACCATAATTTTATTTTTATGTCAATTATGTTTATATTATTGTACAGTAATATCTTTTATAAGACTACTTTTAAAAATATTTTTTAATTCCAATTAAACATTAATATTGATTTATTTGTATAATATTAAATCCACAGATATTACCAAAATGGGAGGCAGTGAAGACAGGCACTATATCGTTCAAGTTCCGCACCAACGAACCGAACGGGCTGATCCTGTTCAACATGGGCGCGAAGCCACCAAGGGTAGGTTGCACGGTAAGGGGTGAAGCTTTTGGGGTTGGAGACCACGAAAGAGACCATGATCGAAACATCAATCATCATTCACACAAAAATAATCATCAAAATGTCCAATCATCGAGATATCAACCGCTTCGTCAATACCATTTCCATTATACGTATACGAGATTGTAAAATATGATTTTCTCTTTCACATATTAATAGGGCCGGCTCATCAAAGGCCTCGAAGGTGTGTGTTCAGTAAATTGAACCAGATATATTAACTTTCGATCAGTTGGTCGAATCGAGTCGGTATTTAAAATAGTTTTTTTTTTAATGAATACCCGAAAATATACATATAAGAATTTTTGGGTGTAAATAGGCGTGTTTCAGTCTTTGCAATGTTATGAGAAAATTTACAATCTCTTATAAATTTACCTCAGTGGATGTGTATCGGAATTATATTGTTAATTAAAGCTTAATTGCCAAATAGTAAATATCGATATAATATATTCGATTGTCGCGATTTTCACACGTTTTAAATGAA
Organism: Heliconius himera; assembly: GCA_021202915.1. Taxonomy (NCBI): domain Eukaryota; kingdom Metazoa; phylum Arthropoda; class Insecta; order Lepidoptera; family Nymphalidae; genus Heliconius; species Heliconius himera. The sequence goes on from JAJHJA010000305.1 coordinate 598,801, forward strand.
ACTTTTAAGTTGGATTTATCGCGTATATATTTAGTATTTATACATTTTTGAAAACTTTACGTTTCGAGCACTTTACAGTAGTCCGTGATCACGGGTAGACTGAGGTCAGATGACATAATTATTATATCAAACAAAAATTAGCAAAACAGTCTTTTTTTGTACCTAACGGCTTTTTAGTTTTAATTTCTGTATTTTTTAGTTTACCCGTGACCACCGGCCTCTGCAATCGTCAGATTTTCAAAAACGTAGAAAATTAAATAAAGATGATTATTATATTTATATTATAAATCTTTTTCGAGAGTTTCATTTAAAATGAGTAAAATATCTTCTTTAATATGAACAGTTGAAATATATAAACTAGCTGTATTTCTTCCGTCCACCGAGGTTGCATGTTAGGTCAAGGCAACGACGTCGGGAACTATTCGGACACAGTTTGTAGGGGAATTTGTGTATGGTACCTTATAAAGTTTCACCCACTTTGAATTGTAAAGTGTTGTTTATGTTGTCGATGTGCACGTAGTAAGTACCCCGAGCACAGTGGTATAATGAACACCTAAATAATTGTATGCCAGACCAGAGGATTTGGGGCCAGCCGTGGCGTAGGGGTTTGTGGTTCGAGTCCCACTGGAGGAAAATGAGATTTTTTTTTTTTTTCATTTTTTCGCCCTGATAACGAGGCTAAGCTCAGCGTTGAGTTCTGGTCCTCGATACGCAATGCCTCCGGAATTCGGCGGAAAGTTAAGAATGTATGTGACTTAATGAGAACTGAGTGTCTCAACACTAGGTTCTCAGGATACAGCGTGAAGCTAAAAAAATAAATGATAGCCCAGCACGCGACCCTGAAAGCTTATTTTTAAGTAAAAGCTTGAAAGAGCTTTATTAATACCTACACAAATTCGCACCATGATCCCACAATTTATATAATATTTATATTTATTAGAATTTACATATATTTCTTATGAGAATGTTGTTAAAAATAGAAGTATCTAATTTTATGTAGTTTTTTAAACATTTTTTTATTTTTACAAAACTACTACATTCCAAAATGCCGTAGTGGCGCGGCAACATAGCGTCTGACCCTAAATGCGGTTGTGGGTTCGATTCCCAGTCGATAGAAAGGATTACTTTCATATCCTTGCTCTCAAACGGTGCGTTGAGTTACATCTCCGGACACGCAATATTACGAAAATAGGCGGAAGG